>WBMY01003777.1:1418300-1478430 GCA_013397315.1 Donacobius atricapilla
AAGGAGTTGATGTGCTCGAGGCAGGCGGAGATTCGACTCCGACAACCTCTGCCCCCTTTTCCTTCCCCACTTGCCGAACAACTTCCAGCCTACCCCTACTCTCACTCCTGCTCCCTGTATGCAACCAATGGAGGACTGCGCAGTGTCAGGTTAACAACGGTGGGACTCGATCTTAGGGGTCTTTCCCAACGGAAATGATCCTATCCTATCCTATCCTATCCTATCCTATCCTATCCTATCCTATCCTATCCTATCCTATCCTATCCTATCCTAATTCTATTCTATTCTATTCTATTCCATTCCAAACAAGCCATGGCAATTTTGGTGCATATATCACTAAACCGTGGATGCACATTGCCATGAAAGAGTGGCAATGTTAATATGACAAAACGAACAAAGTTGACGTGTGTACCAGCTGACACGGAACCAGTATCTGGTGAACATGGTACAAACAACTGAGGACTCAGTTACACCACTCCAACATTAGAAGGAATGTTTTGAAAACATTTAATAAAACAAATGAGCCTTTCCAATGAACAAATATATTCCACAAGGAACATCTTCCTTTTTTTCCTCCATACATATTTTCTTCCTGTTTTTTTTTTTTGTTTTGGTTGTTTGTTTGGACTGGGCATTAGTAGTTGGGTTTCAGTTTGGTGGGTTTTTTAATCACTCACAAGAAGGAAGGAGCAAGACACCACAGCACCTATGGTTTCAGAAATCCTTGGGAGTCCCAAAGGTAGAACAGGTCTTTGTGGGACACAGTGTTAGCAGAAAGGGAAAGTCATAATCATCTCCGGGTCAGCCTTGACCTACCAGCTTGTAGTTCTAGTCAGTGAAAGAAAAGGAAGTAGGAGCTTCTTGAAAAGATAAAGCTTAGGCTGCTACTATACCAAACAAAGTGGTTTTTTATTATGTTGTGGAAGGAAACCAAATGACATCATGTTACCAGCTGTGCTGTACAGGCATTCGCACTGGAGTGATTCCTGCAGCATGTGCAGGGCTGGTGGTTTCTCGTGTTTTCACTGGTTACCAGCCCCAGACTGGAGAGCTGTTTACACCCGACCGTGGCCCATGCCAGCATCACTCCAGCCAGACCAGTGGCAGAACTGGTTGGGAGACTTTGGGGAGTTTGCCTGCCATGAGCAAGACTTGGGCACACGAAGACTCCCTTAATTTTATGGTGCTGCTGTTCATTTTATTATCATATATGATGTTTTCTAGCAAACTCTCATGAGTTTCTCTTCAAAGCAGGGAGGAGGAAATCCATGTGGTCAGCCTCCTTTGAGAAGGGCCATTGCTTTCAGCAGTATGGTGACACACATTATTTACAAATTCCTCTCCTCCAGCACTGTCCTACACAAAAGAAAGAATTTTTACCTTTTGTTGAGCACTCTATGTTTCAGATACAGACATTAAAAAGTATCCAGGTCTTTCTTGTTCATTACATCCAGATCTAAACAAAGAAAAGCAATTAAATCCAAATATGGTCCAGGGTTCCTACCTGAGAATGCGAGTTTTGTTTGTTTGTTGTGTTATGTGGGATGAAATAGGCTGAAAGTATCAGCCTTCTGCAGAGGTGACTTTTTCAAGTATGATGGAGGCAGTCAAGATGGAGGCAAGGGAAGGCTTTGTGGTGGTCCAGCTTCCTTCTTGGATGGGTATCTCTGAGTTGCAACTTTATTTTCCCAGTGCTGATACAGCATGATTATTTAACTTGTTACCTGATCATTACAGAGCCTATACTGGTATTTACACCACCTTCCACTCACATTACTGAGACTGAATTTTCTTTGCTCTTCCATGACAAGCCCGAGTTTCAGCTGTTGGGTGTTTGAAAGGAAGAGTAATCACCTGGGGATGGATGTCATCCAGCAGAAGTGGAAATGACTGAATTCAGCAAACGGGGTGATGTCCTGGGTCTTGGCTGCTGTGGAGGGTCTTTGGGGCGTACAGGGCCCCCCTGGGCAGGCAGGGCCATCCCATCACCAGGGGCGAGGTGCAGACAGAGGTGAGTGCTGTGGGAGCCTTGACGTGGGGCTCTGACAGCCAAGCCCCAGCCTGGGGATGTGCACGGGGCCGTGGCAGCCTCCTCTGGAAGGCCCATTTGCGCCCCTTGGGCTGATCTCGAGAAGAGACATTTCTTACTTGTGCTAAGTGTCAGAGCCCAGACTCCAGGAAGGAAATCTCAAGCATATAAATTTGAACAATAGTTTTGATGAAACACTGAAATTGTAATGAAAAAGAAGCAAGTCAGGACTTCTGAGCTAGCTGGTCTTTATTCGTAGATCTTTTTAGGTTTATAGGTAAGAGGTTGTGAAGTGGGAAAGTTCCAGACTCCAAGAAGAGCAGAATACTATTTGCATTTTGGATGCAGTGATTAATTGGTCAGAAAGAAGTGTATTTTTACTTAACAGTAACTGTGTAGCAGTCGAATCCTACTGGTGACTATGAACCACTTTATGATATTGGTACCTGAGTGAAACCTGTGAAGAACCACATAAAATGACCTTGCTTAGGTAAAAAATCTTTTTCCTAGCTCTCTCACAGCAAAAGGTATATCCACGTTTGCCGAGATTCAGCCCAAAGACAGTCTAAACTAGAAAACATTTCACAGCATCTCGACTTTAGGAAGGGGACAAGGCACTAAAAGTATTTAGGGAAAGGAAAAAGCTCTTGCATAGAGACACTGTTATCTTAAAGCACCGAAAATGATGTGTGTGTCTCCTGCACACCTTAGCAAAAGCAACACGACTGTGTCTGTGAATGAACAGGTCAGCTTCTGTTTCGTCTGAGGGCAGGGGGAGTGGAGATTTGGCCAATATGGCAAAATAGTCAAAAGCAGGAGGCATTCAAAGAAAAACAACCAAAATAATCAGCTGCCTGGAGGGACTGGGTTATAAGAAGAGATTACAGAAGTGCTTACTCAGTTTGTGAAGCAACAGCAAGAGATGGCCCAAACAGCTGCCTGTGATGATTTGAAAGACAGAAGCACCAGGGAAGTTGAAGTGGGGGAAAAAAGCAGGGTAAAGAGGATATAACTGAATAATGTAATGGAAATAGGAAAGGCAGCTGAAACACATATCAGGGAAAGCTTCCAGGGGATGAGCAGCATTAGACTGCAGAGGAGGCTCTCAAAGGAAATGGTGGAATCCCCATAATTTGAAACATTAAAACCAGAGTAGACAAAGCAATCATGAATATGCTGTAGGAAGTAATCCTACTGTGGGATGGGATGAACATGCTTGTCTGGCATTGCTTATGCAGAGATGTACTGCTTTTCTTTTTTCCTGTTGAAGTCAATTTATTTTTTTCCCCTTCACCTCTCCACTTCCATTCCATCTATTTGCATCTGTCTGCTCATGTCTCACAAAGAGATCATGAAATGCATTATTCTTTTGCTGTATCTACCACATATGTGTCTCAATGGCTACCTGATGCTGACTGTAAATAGCAAAAAAACCCCATTAGTTAGATAAATTAATCAAGTTTCCTGTGAATGGCATGCAAAGGGTTCTATAATTATTTCCAAGTTGGATTCTTATTTCCTTTCATGCTTAAAAATTAAATCCAATCACATCTTCTAATTTTTGTCCTGGGGAAGCAGAAGGGGATGGAGAAGGGACAGAGAAGGGAAGGGAAGACAAAAACAAAAGGAAGGGGAAGGGGAAGGGGAAAGGGAGCCAATCAGCCTTCCTCACACATGATTTTCATTCTCTGTTGTGCCACCTAAGCAATTACTATATTTCATTTCTCCAAGCTGTTTAGACACCTGAGATCCCTTTAATTACCATGGGCACATGGCAGATGTCTGTTGCTGCATGTCTGGGCATTCTCTGCCTTAATACTTTGAAATAATTTAGATGTCCCTCTCTTAATTCACTGTGGTTTATGAAAGTGAATCCCAGAAAAGCCAAATGAATACTGTGATCTACCTCAGCATACAGGAAAGTGTGCAACAAATCCTGGACAGCTGAGAGGAAACTTCATAACCTTCAGTCATTTTCTTTCTTTACACCACTGCAGATGAGCTCCGGTAGTAGGGGAACTGCAAAGTTCCTTTCTCCTCCGGTCCCTGTGCCAGAGCTCTCTGACCTTGTAGCACAGCTGGCAGCAGAGAACATGAATTCATGCCTGAGCTCTTTCTGCACACCGTTTGGCATATTCGCTCACACGCTGATGAAACTGGATTTGAGCTAAGATGCATAAAAGGGGACTTTCTTGGCTAAATGTGAGGTTCTGCACAGAAAAATTAAAGAAAAGGAAACCTTGGGAAATGTATTTTCTCTTGATATATTAGATAGTTCTCTCTCTGTGTTGCATTTCCATTGATCTTAAAGGAACTATTTGATTATTATACATTTATAGTATTCTTTACAATGGTATTTTGTGCATTTTAATAATTTTCATTCATCGTTCCTTTTATTAAAAGCAAAAAATCTAATAAAAAGCTTTTCTTGGCGCAGTTTAAATTAACTTTGGTTTGAAAGTTAGTCCCTCATAAGATGTGTTTATTAGGCTCCTGCAGTCTGGCAAAGCCTGTTTACACAAAATAAAGATCCTCCCCACTGCTCTGAGGTTGGAATTGATAACACATTTCACAAGTTCAGAGAATTTGAGGGTACTGGAATCTGGAGATAGGAAATGTCCTGATAATTCTACAAGAATATTCTGTAATACAGTAAAAGATCCAAACATACACACGAGCACAGCTGGTCTTTCACCCCACCACTGCCTTACAGGAATATAGCTGTTCACCCTCTCGTCAAGGTTTGGAGCATCTGTGATGCTTACAGTTTTTGGAAAAGTTGTCAGCTTTTCTTCAACAAAATTTTTAAACATTTTAGTGAATTTTTCAATCTACTGAAGTAGAAATGTGAAGCTGAGTATAGGAGAGCAAATTTCCTGGAGTAAATTCCTTTACATTTTTTCTGGGTTTGTTTGGTTGGTTTTTTCTGTAATTTTGTTTAAGGAAAATGTTCATGGATGAAAAAGGAACTAGCAAATTTTAATATTTTGCTCTCCAGTTAGGTCATTATGTCATATTTTTTAGCAACAGAAAGGAAGATTGGTGCTTTAAGATGTCATACAAAACTGTTGGCACATTGTAAAACCAATACAAGCAATATTCTGTTATCTAATATGCCTCTCTGAGCTGACCATCTTTACCTTACCAAAAAAACCCATAAAAATTACAACAGGTTAATGTTCAATTAACATATAAAAATAACTTCTGATAATCAGAAAGCATCATAAGATTCTTTCTACTGACATCGATGAACTCCTATTCAAACATGTCTTAATATTTTCATGGATTCACAGCAGTCAACAACAAACTTCCTTAGACATGTGAAATTATTCAGAAAATGAGGAAAAATACATATTTTTCTATTAAAAATAAACGATTTTTTTAACCACTGACCATTTTGCCCAATTTCTACTACTTGAGATAGATTAAATCCATTTCAGTTTGATTATTATCACACAAAGTTAGGATTAAGATTACCATCTGCAGCGATGATGCATTCTAAAAATTCATAACATTCAACCTTTGAATGTTTTTGATATTTTGGGGTAGTCCAAGGAGAGTTTCATGCTTTCTTGATAATAATCAGGATGAGAAGTTACTCTTTGTTAGTGCAGAGTAACAGATGTACATCCAAAGAATTTCAGTAATTCTGTGACTTAAATATTAGGTGGTTACAGGAAAAATAACTCTAAGAGGAGTGTATTTTTTCTTGTTTCCCCAGCTGACATGGGAGCCGGTTTTTTAGGTTAAGACTTTGATCATTTATGCCAACATGATGCAGAACCTGAATTATCAATGACTTTTGGAAGCAAAAATAATGCCCATGTAAACACCAATGGAAATATTCTCATACCCTTTTATAGTGTCTGCGGCACCACCTTTTTATTTTCAATCTTTTCGTACTTAGAAACAACAACAAAAAAGCTTGAATTGTTGAATTATAGTCTGAGAAGCATGCTGTAATTATCTTTACAATCTGCTCCAATCACATACTGTCTTATGCCTGATGTATACCATTAGCAACTTGGCACAAATGGCAGTAAACTTGTAACAATTACTGGTCTCACTACTTACCTGCATCAACTGATTTCTTCTGTCTTTCTGGAAGTAGAAAGCTTTTGCATTTCTGAGGCAGTAGCTTTACCTTTGAGAAAGTGCCGCTGTCATCATCACTTTCACCGTGACAATCCATGTAAGAATGTAAGTCAACTAAATCCAAATAACTAGTACTCAGTCTTAGCTCTTTATCGCCTCTTAATCTGTGCACCTCAGTGCTGGATCAACTGGTCCTGCATCCTTGTTCCCAAAAAGCAAGTACACATTTTGGTCAGCCTCCAGCAAACAGAGTGCAACCTCAGGGACGCCCTCTGGGAGGTCAACCCTCATTCCTCCCAGCCTAGAGATCTCTGTTTCCTTCTGGCCAGTCTCTTCACCTCTGAGCAACTACCATAGGAAAGCTATTTTTTTTTTTTTTTGAGAAAATCGTCTAATTTCATCCTGTCCTGAATCTCCCACATTTATTTTTCTCCCAGAAGGAGCCACTTCTTCCTTCTGACATTACCATGAGGTTCTGACAGATGTCTTCAACATTTCTCTGTACTCAAGTTTGCAGTACCTGCTTCTGTATGAGCTGAAGTCTTTTAGGACTTGCTGAGACCTGGAGAATATTTGAAGAGAACTGTACTCAAGCTTCTTCATAGATACATTTTTTCTGGAAGACCTGGCTTCCTATTGTCTTTCAAAACTTTACCCTGAAAAAAATTCTCACTGGCCATTTGCAAAAAAAAATCCTGCCAGAGTTTAAATGGCAAGTGTTTGCTGTTTACATGGCCATTAATGAAACAGGCCAGAAGTTTTCTCCTTTGCATGATGTTTCTTTATTTGATTCATGAGTGCAAAACCCAGGATTTTGCACTAACCTGGTTCTGTAGGCAAAGACTCCAACCACAACCCCACTTGTTTTTTAAGCTGGATGATTTATCATTGCCTCAGGGAGGCACAGAAGAGGAATTTCTTCCTTGTGAATTTATGTCAATTTTTGTTAAATAATTACAAGGAAGTTGAGTTCAGTTCTGGAAACAGGATTAACCAGCAGTTATTTTTATTTTTGTGTGCTCTCTGCAAATGTTTAGGTCATTGATTTAGTCTTCACCTTGCTTACGCAGCAGATTATTGAATTATGGCTGGACTTGATGAACTTAAAGGTATTTTCTAGGCTAAATGGCTCTGATTCTATGAATTAATGTGTACTTCTCAAATGAGGAATCAAGGCTCGGTGTTCTCGATGTGTGAGCAAATGCACCCCATGATGAGCACGACTGTGAGCAGCCATATCTGGCAGCAGAGGGGGACCAAACATCTGGGCAGGACCAGGGCTGCAGACAGGGCATGGCTCACCACAGTACTGATTTTCATTGCGCATGGACTTTTTTTCTTTCCTTTCTAAGCTAAAAAGGTTAATGTTTGACTATTTATTTGGCTGAGCCTCCTTAAAGGCATGAGCTCAGTGGACCATTTTAATAACAGTAGACAGTGCTTCCTGCCCCCTCTTCTCTCTGGCCCTGGGAGCTATTCTTACCAGGAAATACTGAAAGTCCACGAACACGACATCACTGGCCTACAACCTCATGTCAGCAGCTCAGATTAATCATCTTTATCCTGTTTAGCTTTCAGTGACAAGCTTTTACGTTTGTGTTTTAAATAGTCCGTGAAATTCAGATCAGGATTGACAGCTGGGAACTTCAGTTCCAAAGTTTAAAATTACATCTTTCTTCATCTTCTTAATGCTTTTAAGTACAGACACCTGTCTAAGGTCTGTTGTTTTCCAGAGGCATTGGAGCTAACTGTGAAATAATTTAACTTTGGGGGTTGTCATCTAGAGAATGGGGTAACATCTAGCTGTGTAGAAACAGAGTATTTACTTACATCATCAGGTGTTGTGAGGACCACTTATTTCATAGTACTTGTGTGTTTCTCCAGGGCATGCCATGAATTCCACAGACACCATGTTTATCTAAAATTAAACATTTTTTTAGCGATATAAGGAAGCAATTTTACTTAAGAACTGAGACAATTCTTATGCATTAAAATGCCTCCAGTATTTCCTTCTGGTTTTAAGACTGTCCTTGAGATTTTACAAAAATGCCCTTTCACCACAATTGAGAGGGATAAGTTTTCACTTCCTGGGATTTAAATCTTGCCTTTTGGAGAAAGCAGGAGAACTCAGTATTCTCCAAACAGGGCAACACTGCATTCCAAGAACAGGTTTCAATCACACACCTTGATATTGCTTCATTCTCTTTTCTTGCTCTTTTTCTACTGTTTCTTGGTTTGATTTTTAGCTGATCTGTTTACTGACCTTTAAAACCTCTCCCACATCACTTTGGAGGCAAGAGGAGGACTCTTGCCTTGCCTTGCAATGTTATCAGATGTATGAAGTGCTAAGCCACTGGAAGCAAGTGAGTACCTGACCTTGGGTATGTCTGGGTACTAATGAGCAGGGAAAAAATAGATGGGATGAAATTCAAACCTTTGTATAATTTTGGTACAAGTCTGTATATGAGCATCTTTATTTTGATGTGTGGCCTCCAGATCTCATGGGAATAGATTACAGATTTCTTCTAGGCAGTTTTATTTAAAAACTATCTAAATCACTTTTGCTTCAAATTGAACTGAAGTTCCATCGGTTAGCTTGCATCAATTGGGAACAAATCTAAACCAAGATGAAGTAAAAGTGCCATTAATCCAAAGTCAGAATGGTTATACCAGTTAAATTGGTGTGACTGTCTGTAATAGGGAACACTTAGTGTCATGCACTACTGAAATAATTTATTTTGATGAAATTCTGCCCAGGGGAATATTTCAAGTAATTACTTCCCTTTCCTCACCCTTCTTTGTATAGAAAGTTTGTTAATGTACTGATGCTTAGTCATTTTTTGTTATTGGTAAGAAAAACTCCTTCCCATTGAGTTAACATGTGTCCTTGGTTTTCTTATACATA
The DNA here is from genome assembly GCA_013397315.1 of Donacobius atricapilla. Taxonomy (NCBI): domain Eukaryota; kingdom Metazoa; phylum Chordata; class Aves; order Passeriformes; family Mimidae; genus Donacobius; species Donacobius atricapilla. The sequence continues at coordinate 1,427,330 of WBMY01003777.1, forward strand.
GTTCTCTAGAAAAAAAAACAAAACAAAACAAAAACCAGTTTGTATTGCAGGAAAGAATTTGTTTCACAGTTTTTTCAAGATTTCACCCCTCTCTGAACTGTGATGTTGATTCAGCACAGGTGAGCTAATTCCAGATCTTCATATAATGTTTCCTGGGATTTCATTTGAAAAAACGCCTGATGTGACAATTTCACACATACAAGGGAGGAGGACATTATTATGGCTTTAACCAGAGTAGCCAGTTGATATCTTGCTTGAGTGCACTTTCAGGATGAAAATGCATTTTACATGAATTTGATATATTCTTTCATATAATGTTTTCATTTGGCTCAGGCCTTGGTTTCTGAACACACCAGGGACAAACCTCCCACATCCCCAGCTTCATCTTTCAGTTCTAAAGCCAGATGTCTCATCTCCACTGCCTCTAATAATCCACACTCCTCACATTCCCTTGTGCCCTGCAACTGCAGCCACCAAACAGGACTTGGTGCTCCTTGTGACTTTGCTTCTGAAAAGCTCCTCTCTGATCCCAAGCTTTGGGCAGGGCACATCAATCCCAGGAGCCTTTTTGAACCTTCTGCTCCACCTGGATGAGGGACCAGCCTGGGCTGTGACAACTGGATATTCCAGGACCTTGTAGTGACGAACAGGAGAGAGTCTGCAGGGATGGTCCCTCAGGGATGGTGTTGAAGGAGATGCTGCAGGTGAGTGAGGAGAGAGCTGCTGGCTCGGGCTCAGAGCAAGCAAGGGATGTGCAATGCTGCTGCTCCTGGGAACTGCTGTTCACTCCCCTTCCCAGGTAATATTAATAACAAGACCTGGTGGCACACGCTCACCTTTGCTAGTGACACCTGAATGGCTTTGCCAGTGACTCCTGAATGGCTCACCACCCGCCCCATTATTTCAGCTTTCTCCAGGCACCTGAAAGGATGAACAGACATTTTGTCCCTTTCATGCTTATTTCTGTTTCAGAAAGGGGAGTGAAAACCCGCCTGCGTTGTCTTGTTTTTAAATGCCGCTGGAAAAGCGTTCTTTTCATGTAGCTTAAAAGCATAAAATAGATGTTGCAAAACCAGGCACTGTTATTGCATGCAATGGATACTTTTCAAGGAAGTAGCCTTTTTCTTGTTTATCTTTTTTTTTTTTTTGTCTGTTACAGTGTAACCACTCATGGACTTTTTTTTTTTTTAATTGGAAGCTACTTGCAATTTAGTGGAAGGCGTAATACTGGGACACAATTGTGATGGATTGTGGCCCTGATTTTTCAGCCTTCTTGTGTGTCTCACAGGTTTCATAGTTCTCAGTTTCTCACACAAGGGTGTTACAAATAGAAGCAATGTTTTTGTTAGATTATGTTAGTTTGCATTTTTCTTCTTGGAGATATGGACAGCTGATGGACAGTTGTCTTGACCAGTGGGATGGGGAGAGGTGTCAACCTTCTCCCCCAGTCCCTGGCCTTTGTAGAAATACTATAAAAGTGGAGTCAGATGTTGTAATAAACAGTTCATGCCTTCTCACCAGACAGTGTGCATGTGTGTGTGTTCGTGTGTCCAACAGTGACAATGGATTACTTCATGGAAAGGCATACATCAGGAAAAAATGCTCTGTGTAATGCAGATATGATTGATTGTTTTAGGGATATCACTTAAAAGTGAAATTACCCCTGTGAACAAAGCGGCATTTAGAAACACTTTAGTTACCCTGCTATCAGTTCCATGGTCAACTCAGAATTTCATATGCTTTTAAGATCATTGCTTGTTGTGTGGTTGTATTGAGGGACAGATGGATAGTTTTGCCTTTCCTTCAAAAATCTAGATTGTTATTATTATTGCTATTAGAAATTAAAGTCTATAATGGCTTTTCTAATACAGACTTAAATGATACTAATAAAGCAAAGTACTTAGCTCACTAGCATGTCAATAAACCATTAAAACAATCCATACATAATTCTGACTCTAATTGGTAGTATATTAAGAGCCCGAGTTGTTCTCAGGGAGACAGAATACGTATCTCCTGCTTTCAACTGGAGTTACTTTGCTTGTGGAGAGATGTCCTAGATGAGTACTAGGAATTTTGCTTGGTTTGGATTTGTGCCCTTTTTGTTCAAATACGAGATTAAAAATGTACAGTGTTTATCTACTGTGTGGTAAATATATATCAAAATGGTTACATTTGCCTTTCCCTGATGGAGGGCAGGAGAGAGAGACACCTTTTCACGTCCTTCAAAGTGTAATAAAGGAGTGGGGGTTTCAGCCCTGTTTTTCCTCAGTGCCCAGTCCCCATAGCAAGGCTCTACACCTCAGGGCACATGGGCCTGACCCATAGCCCTTCTTTCTGGGGCAGGAATTGGAGCTTCCTGCCTCTGCCCATCATCCATTTCCACGAAGTCTGCAGCACTCCAGTGTCTTTTTCTCCTCTGCCAAATTCAGCAGAAAGAGATAAAGGCAAAAAGTCATGTTTATTAAATATATATATAACTAAAAAAAGGGTGCTTAAGTTTCCTTTCCTCTTTGTAGGTCACACTCAAAAAGCTAGAAAATTATATTCAGTGCCAAAAAAGGTTGATACATGAGTAAAAGCTGTGTGGAAAAGTCCTGTACCGAATATTTCTGTTGGAAGGGACCTTAAAGATCATCTAGCACATGGGCAGGGACACCTTGCACTAGACCAGGTTACCCAAAGCCCCATCCAATCTGACCTTCATGTCATTGGTTTAAAATGTTCCCAAATCGTCACCATTAATAGGCTTTCTAGTACTCATATGAATATTCAAAGACATTTTGTAGTCAAATCATGTTGTAAAAGGCTACAGAGAGGAATGCTTGACACTACTCTTGCATCAGAGGTACATGTACATTAATCAAGACTTAGATACCTGAAGTAGAAATTACTTCAGGAAGATAGAATGTAGTTTTTAATGCAGAAGTATTTTTAAGATATGTAGTGAGATGGTTTCTGTATTTAATGAGTGTAAATGAAGTCATATCCAGGGCAGTTCATGTTGGGAGATAGCCCTGGAGGTGCAGGGTCAGGAAGTGAGGATGCCACAACAGTAAAGAGAGAACAAGGAATGGAGCTCACCACAAACCTTAACACAGAGTTTACTCAGTACTCGGCCATGCCTCTTGCAGAAAGTGGATGTAGATTATCATTAAATATGACTTTTTTTCATGCAAAAATCAAGCCATGCTCAGCAATGTGCAAAAGGTCAGGGAAGGAGCCCTAAAACTTGAGTGCTCTTCAGGGCTTTTGATACTTCAGGTTATTCCTACATGCACGGGAGCATCCAGCTAGCAAGTTACACACCCTTCTTTGAAGTACAAAAATCGCTCTATTGTCCAGTGAAGAGGTGGTGACAGCTCTTGAGATATCCAGTGCTGCATGTGTAACTTAGGAGCAGTGTACCCTGACTGTGATTACCTTTTGCCTTAATCACTTAATGGAAAGGGTCCCTCGTTCAGTGCAGACAGAGGTAGAAATGCTTTGCTTTCTACTACCCCAGATATTAAAATGCTGACTCAACACCTTAAGTAATTAGTACAAGAAAAACAAACAAACAAACCACAAACCCCCCCAAAACCTTGAGTATATGTAATGCCAACAGATTTAAGCAGACTTTTTTCCAGAAATGCTGAGCTTTTCTGGATGCCATTAAATCTACCGTAAGATTCTGTATTCAGCACCACTACAGATCAAAGCAACTTTTAAAGACCTTTGGAGATCCACTCAACAAAGCAACTGAGCTGCAAGCAGAGGGGCTGGGAGCCCCTCAGTAAACAGTGTCAGGTGCTCCTTTCCCTCCCAAAGCTGGAGCTTGAGGGTACTGGTAGCACCCGATTCTCCTGAGCCTGAACCAGAAAAACAGTAAGTGTCCACCTTGCAGAGAAGGATGTGACTCCTGGTTGGACACGCTACTGGACTTCAGCTGGGCCAGAGTCAGGGAGAACATGGTCACTCCTGCCAGCTTGTAAATCAGTTCTGCTCGGGGTTTTACTTCGCATTTGCCAGGACAGAAGGACATGTAAATGCTTGGGGCATTGGCTTGGGTGGTCTGTCATGACTCATTAAACTGGAGAAATTCAATTGTTCGTCTTTAACCTATGCTCTCTCCGTTCTGGTAGATACATATTTTGCTGTCTTTATGAAACCTGGATTCTAATTTATGTTCTTGATGCACAGAAATAACATCCACTTCTGAATGCATTTTGGCATGTGCCTCACATGGTATAGCTTAGTGAACATGTGACATGTGAAACAATTTTCCAGCTCACGTTCAGCAAGCAAGCTATATTTGCATCAGTACTATCTTGCATTAGTCCTACCCACACAGCAAGAAGTGTCTGAGTGATATCAGTGATATTGCAAAGAATTCACATGCAAAGCCCAGCACTGTGTTTCCTGGGCAGTAAGAAAACTCTACAACTTTTACACCCCATCAGATTTCTTTCAAGCATTTCAAGCAATTAGTTCTAAGGACACTGAAATTACATCCAGGTAACATGCATCATTCCTTCTTGTTTCTGGTTACATGAATTTTTTTTGCTATGGGATTCTTGAAGATTACAGGCTATCAGGAAGTTTTCTAGAGTGCTATGTATCTATCAGACATTCTGGGAGGTTTATGAGAACAGCAAATCCTTGGTTTCCCATGTCATTCTCAATAGGATTGATAGTTATGGAATGCAGGTACTGGAAGATTGGAAGACACTGGAAGATGAGCTTTGCAATTATAGCTTCAAGCTAGCACAGCTGAAGAAAATAAATACCCTGTCAGAAAAAAAAGTGTGGAAAAAACAACTGTGGAAAATGTGGGGAAGCAAGCATGTGAATTTGTTTCATCAAAAGGCTGGGAAAGATACTGCAATGGAAATGTTTCTTTACTTAAGCTTGGCTTACAGGACTCATTTCCCCAGGATCAAGGCTTGGCGCTTCTATCTGTCCCTAGACCAATATGAAGCACTGGGAAAGAGGTCCTTAGTGCTCACTCTCAGTGATCAGGCAGCACAACTTGTGTTTTCAGCCTAATCTAGAATTCATAAAGATAGAAGATCTATTGAAGTGCTTTTAAATTCAGCCTAAGATGTCTTTATGGACTTGGCTACAATGGAACTCAAATTGCATATCCAGCCCAGCAGATACCATGCTTTACACGTGGGTTACAGTGAAACCCTCTGCTAGTGGAGCAGGTCTGAGTGGATCACAAGCAGAAGTTCTCACCTCAGTTCTTGTATTCAAGCTCTGTGTTGCCTGAGACAAGATCTGAAGAGCTCTCTCTAGTGGTGGCTGCGTGCTCCAAGCAGGGCAGCTCGGGACTGCTCCCCTCACTGATGTTTCTGCCCACCAACAAAGGCTGGTCTGGTAGTTTTGGGTCTGTGGGGGTCAAGGCACGAAGTCTGCTTGGCCCTTTTCCCACTGCTGGAGCCTCACCATAGTGAGAGGGCCAGCACACTTCTCTTGGGCCAGGCTGATAGCAAAAGCAAATTGTTCTCCTATATCTGTGTAACTGAGAGACCCCCAGCAAGAGACATGACCGTTCTATATAAATACAGCCTGTCCATAGTACAGGCCATTTTAGTACCATTTTATTCTCTGTCCTTCTTCTCTTTTATTACAGACACTCTTGCATAGCTGTTCTGTCTCCATCTCTGCTGCTTTCCATTCCTTTGTCTCTGGCCACATTTCAATTACCTGTTCTGGAAAGAGACCCACCCCTGTGTGCTATCAGCAGTGGAAAATTTCAAGGTGATATTTTAGAAGGGAGTAACTAAACTGCGCATATAACCTATTAATAACAATTATGGGTGTCAGATACCAATAGCATACCAATACCAACAGCAGTGATATTGTTTAGAAGCTTGAATTAATGTCATTATGCTGCCCATTCAGCTATGGGCATTTTCAGACTCAGTAGACTATTTGGATTTTAGTATAATGTATCTTTTCTGAAAATTCCCATCATGGTGGGGACGTTGCCATGTCATAAGGCAAGCATTCAGATAGATGATATAGAGTGCTGGGCTGGCAGGAGCGCCCTGCAGTGGCACCCTTGTGACAAGGAGTGTCCATGGGATGGATCTCTCACTGTCAGCTCCCTCTCCTCCCTGCCAGGCTCACCAAATCCTTTCATGCACCAGCCTCCTCCTTGCTCTTCGCAGTTTGTGGCTTTTCTTTCTGGTTTCTCTTGTGAAGAAAAGAGTGCCACCACCAGGGCAGGAAAAAAATATTATGGTAAGAGAATTTGGGCTTAAAAAATGTATTACAAAAGCAATTACTTAAGAAATAATAACTAATGCTCCTTGTTACTCTTTTTCTTTCCAGGCTGTGTGTGCTCTGAGATGCCTGGGGACCTCAGCCTCACCAGTCCTGTCTCAGCAGTCAAAAGAGTTGGCACTCTGTTAACTGGGTGCCCACAGGCACATTTTAAATAACCTCATCAGTCTGGATAATTCTTCTTGGTTTCTTCTTCTCAGATCTGCCAGATTTAAAAAAAAAAGATTCTCAGGATTCTCAGGAGACTTTCCCCAACAAAACCAGCATAATATTATTGCCACTTACATAACATTAGTTATTTGAAATAGGCTACACAATTCCAGCTGGATCAGCATAGTGGTGGCCAGCTTCAAGGAGATTTACAGACCTTCACTTGTTTAGTCTGGCAAGTGAAGGCTGAGAGCAGGATGTGATCACTGCTAAATTCATTGTGGAGTTAACGTCAAGAAAGGAGAAGAGCGATTTACACTTAAGAGTGATGCTGGCACACTCTCAAATGGGTATAAGCTGATCCTGAATATACTTGGCCTTGGCTTTAGAAGAAAGTACCTGCTACCCTGAGGCAGTGAAGCCTGTAATCAGAATAGTGTGGGCCAAAAAAACAAAGTTAGATTGAAAAATAGCATTATTCATTTTTGGAGACAGCTGTATGTTGTAGCGCTGCCATGGCAGGAAGGTCAATTCTGTGACCCAGAAGGATCTCTCAGTCCTATTTCCATGTTCCTCACAGCCTTTTTCAGAAAAATAAATTTATAACAATATTGACTCTAAAATCACCCTTCAGAGACAATCTTCAGAGTCTTCAGCTTACTGAAATGAAAGGTGGGAGATGGGGAGGGATTTCATCTTTCATATTGCTATTGATTTACTATCTCAGCTCATAAAATAGAACAGCATCAGTCTGCACTCAGTTCAACTTCAGAAAGTTGAAGTTTTTCCTCTTCAAACACAGAGAGTAGAAATGATTTTGTTTAAAAAATGAGGCTCAGATTCTGCAGATATTCAAGAATCATTGATGGGAGTATGGGAGGACTTCTGATTCATCAGTGATTGAACTAAAGTGTATTTGAGTAGGATATCATTCCTTCATTATGAAAGATAATAGACAAAGCAGGAACACCAAAGCATTTCTTCTTCATTTCATAGTACTCAAAAAGCAATGATGTTTCCCATTGAAACTTTGGATTTGACAAATAGCAATATCGGCTTTGTATAAAGTTTTTCTTCTGAATCAATCCTGATGAGAATGAGATAAATAGTTTTAAAGAGCCAGTCTCAAAGATTATGGTCTACCACTCTTCATACAATTTCTAGTTAGGAATTTGATAAGGTTTTTTCCTGGAGCCTGGATTTTCCCTTCCTCCAAATTTTTTTTTTTTTTTTTTTTTGCTAAACATGAGTCAAGGGTCAATTTAGGATAACAGACTCTTTTCTTTTTAATTTTTCCCTTTCCTGCTACTTTACAAGAGTCTCTCATTTAGTATTAAAAGGAAAAAAATTCTAGCAAAACTTGTGATTGCAATTGCTTGATAATTTTATTAAATCTGCAGAAATGTCAAGGCCTTTCATGGGATGCTCCCCATCAATTTGTCCTTTTTAATACAGCATCCCATGAGTCAGGCCTTTACATAATCCTATTTACCAATGGCTGCAAAATCATTTATACAATGAGGAATGTAGTAAGTGCTCTCATTTGAAATCAAAATATTGATTTCCACATGTGGCTAGTGTAGCAGACTACATGGTTGAACTAAAGACACCCTTTGCAGTTCCATCATCACATGCCAATCATTTCTTTTCCTATTTCTACATAGAGGACTGGAAGAAGTAGTTTCTGTTGTGTTGTGACTCAAGGCAGATGATTAGGAAATAACTCATACCAGAAAAGCTGATTTTTCACTGAAGGAAACGAGTATCGTTTGCCTCATCAGCTCATTTTTTTTGAAACATTAATCATTAAATGTTGCTTGTCGTATTCATAAGGGGACGTCTGATACAGTTGCATTCTCATACAGTTGCAAATGATGAGTTAGAAGCACCAGCTTTCCCCTGGATCAGTTTTATCTGAATGAGCACTGTTAAGTGTGCTGGCTAATTAGACAGCAAGCAATTGAGTTACAGCAAAAGAAAAAAGGGATTTTATCAAGACAGATCCTAAGCAGCCTTGTTTCCTATTGTTTCATGCATCAAGCAAAAGCCCTTGACCCTGCCATGAGGTGTGACTGCACAGGTGAAATATGAAAAAAAGTAGTGAATCTGTGTCAGGGGGCCCGTGCCTAACCTGCAGGAATGTTGTTTCCTGTGCTTAACCTGCAGTGATTCTGTGTCCTGTGTTGCAGCTACACTGCAGCCATGCATGAAGAATGTCAATCTGACCTCTGAAAAAGATATGAAGTCATAACAAATCACCTCTGTGTGTTGTTACTTTTACTGTCATGAGCCTTTCTACATCCTCCCTCTAAAGTAATCTAATTCCCTATTGTCATTGTAGGACACGAAAAAATGATGAGACTCTAAATATTTAGGAAGGCAAAGAGCATAGAGAAAGTTTTATTGTCTAATTCTTGCTATCTTTTATAAGGTGTTCTAATACAAAGTTAACATGACTGGTGAATAGGAATGACACTTTTTAATCCTATTGGTTAAACTAGAGAAACAGAACTAGAAAGGTAAAACACCACCTGGAGAAAGGTTGTTTTGAGAATGGACAGTTGTTTGCTAAGACTGTTTTGAGAAGAAGCTTTCTTGAGATATTTTTCCCTTGGGAAAAGTTAGCCGCTGCTAGCAGGCTGAAATCTCTCAGACTCAGAAATATCAGGCCCACACCCCTAAGAGGTGCACTTGCAGCTTCCCGGTTACACACTCACTAGAGCAAGATAGCTGATGTTCAGCAGGCACGAGGCCAGCAAACCTTCAGAGCCCGTCAGAAAACCTCTCCTGTGTCAGTCTGGAGTGGCACCGCACCATAGCAAAGTGTGTGTCTGCATTGCATTCGATGAAACACCAGCCACAGGCCCTGCCTTTCCTCCCTCCAGGCAGCTGCCATGGGAATTGGTCTCTTTTCTCTAATGCTGCTCAGTGCCCATCTCCTCTTGCCTCTGATAGGGACAGGTGCTGGGAAACAAACCTCAGGGACTTAGGTGGTGCTGAGGCATTACTCACAGGCCCACATATATAAAGGTTCATACAGAGAAACTTACATACGTAAAAGATGGCTTATTTAAATAAAACAGAAAATGAAACAAGCCATTATCTAAATAAATCCTGAACAGATTTATTTTGAGGTTTAATGCTGCTCTCAGCATCAAGGTAGTGGCAAAGAAACTATTAATACTTTCAAAGACAGGATATGATGCTAAGTTTACATGGGAAGAAGGAGCTAAAGCCAGCAAAAATGGACAGTCTGCAAAAACCAGAATCTGATCACTGTGCACATTCACTCAAAGAATCGGAACAAAGAAGAACTGATAATATATATTAAATCAGTGGGACATTTCCACAGTAATAGAAAGGAATTTAACCTATCACCTACATCCTGGGCGAATGCTCCATTCATTATATTACTGACTATAATGAGAACTGCCTCCCCTTTGAAAAGAAAAAAGCATATCTAACAATCTTCTTTTTACAGTACTTAGTCCTCACTTTTTCCAGAAGGGGACTTAAAACTAAAAGGCAAAATAGTCTGAGGAAAAAAATCAAATTACACCTTTATCTCACCTTAGTGTTGGTACCTCCTATTCTAGGTACCCAGGAGTCAGTCAGCTCCTACCTGAGGGTAAGAAACATCTTTAATCTGCTCAGTGTGAAAAACCAGGCACCACCACACTCAGTGTGTTCACACCTCCTGTTTTAGCTGTAGACCTCAGATATTATGGTAGTGAACACAGTGGGAAGACTAATGAGGAAATTTGCTATCTAATAATTCATATATAATAATCTCTTTTTTTAGATCAGATTATGTTTCAGCGCACAGTGCATGTGACCATTCTTGCAATAGAGATAATGAACCATAAAACTCCTGTCAACCACGTGAGCACATTCCTCAACAAGCCATGAGAGCAAAGCTATCAGCTGCTTAAGGTGATAGGAATCCATCATATCTGATATCTGATGGGCCATGGAACAAAGGATGAGGAAGTCCTGCATCAGGTCTCTGCAGACAAAGCCATTGCCACACAGATCACAGATGCAGCTCTGGTTCTTCCCTGAAGGGAATAAGCTCTTTAATGGACTTTGGAACATTTGTGACAAGCAATTATGTCTAGGTCCATGACATTAAATGCACAGATGTGGCAGTGCAGATCTTGGGGCCTGTCACAAATTGACACTAAATAAATTGTCCAGGACCCTGGCTTGGTACAGCAGTGGCTTTCTTTGAAAACAACGTGGTGGATTTTTCTGTGCAGCCTGATTAGAACAGCAATGCAATTGCTTTCTGTTACGGGGATTAATTGACCCACTCAGTTACTTCGAGCCAGTGAAAGTTAAAGGGGACATAAAAGCTGAGCATTAGTCAGTTATTTACAGCCTAACCAAGGACTCTTTCTTTTGTCTCACCTCATTCACTGTACCACCCTGCTGTCAAAATGTAATTCTACTTAAAATGATGACATGCTAGTATGTGGTTTGTATACAAACTACCAAAACAGAGTTGTTCAAGTTGCTCAAACATAGAAAAGAGAGGCAGTGTCAGAATTCTAAGTTTAAATGCAATAAGGCTGGTATGTCCACTTTCTAACTTGATTCCTAGAACGAATTTATTTAACATCCATCACTAAAAAATCTGAATAGGAGATACATGCTGGTATCACATGTGACTCTCATGGCTAGAAAAATGTGCCTCAGAAAGGGGTACCATCTTTTTAATGACTGGACAATCCTACAATCCTTTAAAGAAGTTTTAGTTAAGATTTTGTTTTATGGCCTTAAAATCAAATTGAGAAGCTCAGAACTACAAGTTGTATTCCTCTTGCAAATTACTTGAGGTCATAAACCAAGACTCATATTAAGAGGAGATGGGACTGATACAGCTGTAGTGAACATATATATGTATAAACATACCTATATCTATAAATATATATATATGGGAGATGAAAATGTATGTTAATATATGATATTGGAAGAATAACTTCTGTAGAAAAATCTACTTTAAACTAAGGAGGGAGTAACTTTTGCAGAAATGGTAAAAAACACTGCCCTGGAAATTAGTCTTTCCTCTAGTACATAGGTTACTTTGATCTTCCATTGAAATATGAGACTGCAAGTTAACCATAATTGCTTTGCCCCCTGTTTTTAACCTCATAATTATTCTCAGCTTCCTCAGGCTTTGAGAAAGTCCTAAGAAAATAATATGTTCTCTCTTCAAATTAGAGTCAAGCATCATATCTTGCACTCTTCATGGCAGTCTGAAGGGTTAAATCTGTGCTGTAGCTGAGGTGAAGGACAAATTGGCTCAACATTCCCTCTTTCCTTACGTATGGACTGGCAAGATGGTTCCTTGGCACTGAGCTCCTTCCCTGTGTTTGTACATGCCTCCAGTCAGGCTCAGAAAGAATCAGGTAGAGATGTGACTTTCTGAAAATCTTGAGAGAATCAGGAATGGGTAAAACCAAAATTAGAGCTAGATCTGCCTCCTAACAATGTGACTGTGAGGTCATACTCTTTTATTCATTGAATAGGCATGGAAGCACACCCATAACACAAGGAAGCTTATTAATATGGGTAAATGTTCATGTTCGTGAGTATGGCTTTCAAAATCCTGCCTGACACTTTGATGTAAAGTGAATTAGTGATTTAGCAATGAAACAATGGGAAGAATGGAGCCACCTGCATCTTGTGGTCAAGGCAGATGTACAATGGCACACCCAACAATGAGTCCTACAAGCCAGTCCCAAATATAGATTGCAAGGTGGGGACAAAATAGAATAGTAAACATGCCTGGGTTAAACTGCAGTGAAAACCAGATCTTCTAAGTGTGGTGAGAAAAAAACCTCTTTGGTGTCACGTGCCTGAGAGATTGCAAGGCGCAGGTGTGACATTGCACTTCCTTGGAAGCAGTTGGGATCTGATGAGGTTGGGTCTAATTTAAATAATGTGAAAATGCCACAATATCCAGCCTTCAGGCAGCCCGAGAAGATAGGCAAAGTGGCCAAATTATGTTTCAACTATTGCTTCACACATACAAACCACAGCAGACCCTGCCATGGGGATCATGCAAGTAAAAACAGTGGGTTGAGTAAAAATGGCCAGAATAAGATACTCCTGGGCCTCAAGGGTTCCCCTCCAACCTCAAGCCTCCAACCTAGACACTGCACTAAAAGCCACAAGATGACTTAGCCCAGGTTTGGATTCAGTCCCTGGATGAGGGCAGACATGTCCCTGGCTTGGTCTTGGAGATGGAGCATCACCAATCTCCTGGGTGAGCATAAGTGTAGGTGGTGGGCTTCCAGGCTGGTGCTGAGCTGATGCTGTGCTGCAGTCAGTGTGGGACACCGTAGCAAAACCAAAAATACCAGTCTGGGCTCAGTGCTGGGCAGGAATTATTTTATCTGTGTCACAGGTTGCTCTATATCCTTGAAGAGATCATAGCCCACCTCAGACATCCCACTGATGGGGTAGGACAGTTGGTGAAGAAGCAGTTCAGAAAGATGTGTCAAAGCCTGTTTCTAACAAAGAGGATTCCTCTTCAGCTTGTAGCTTTACTTAGTCTGTCAGGGTATTTGTAATATTTTAGCATCCGTTTCACTGAAAACAAGCTCTTTTTTAATATCACAGTTTTATCTTTTTAATTTTTCTATTTTTACAGAGCATGGTCTCTCTTCATGCTGCAGTCCTGGAGGGATGCTCTCCCATCCAAGATGATTAACTGCTCATTAATAATGTTACAAATTGGCTGGAATTTGTCACTGACAAATCCACAGATTCCCAGGAGTTTATGACCAAACTGCCCAACTTTCATTTGGTCGTGGAAAGGGAGCAACGTAAGAGACACAAGGAAGCTCAGCAGTGCCTTTGGTACTGCTTTAGCAGGGAGACATTCAGAACTTCATCCACAGTGTCAAACAGAGCTAACTGGAACCTTCATATTCCTCATGTCCCTGTTAGATATATTGCTGGGATCCATCCATCCATCCATCCATCCATCCATCCATCCATCCCAATGGGGTGATGAGTGCTAGGGTGAGTGAGTCCAGGTTGTTCTGGATATGAGCCCTTGGCTGATCCTTACCATACAAAGAAGCCCTTGATTCCCTTTGGGATGAGCCGCAAAATAAAAGCCTGAATACAGTTTTTATGGGTACTGGTCTCTTCAGAGGTCTCTGTCTATTCCCACTGAGGGTTGCATCAGTCCTCTAGCCTGTTGCCTGCCGTGGAGAAAAAGCCATGGTCAACACCTCTCCAAGAGTGAGACAAAACAGCTGCAGGAAGAAATAAAAGGGTTGATCTTCTTCCTCTGCTGAACATCCCAGTTGCTTCAGTGAGCTTGTCCTGAACTTCAGGAAAACATGAGCCGCTGCAGAGACCTCCTCAGAATCATCTCCCAGCTTTCCTCACTTCCTCACCTCTTGTTTACCCAACAGTACTGACCAGGGTCGCCAGTTTCTGCAGTTACTCAGCTTTGCCTGTGAGGGAAATGTAGCTGCATCCTCGAGGAGGCTGAAAAAGAAAGTGTGACCTGGAAAGTCTGGGAAAGATGGATTTCTTCTGCAAAAGGGGCCTCAAAGCAGTTCACAGTTTCCAAGGTGGTTGCGTGGGATAGGAGGTGTAAAGTGATCTCAAGGCATCAAGTAGCATTCCCTTCCATTTCTGGCTGTGCCATAAATCCCGCATAGTAAATAAAGGCTTTTGTGCGTACCAGGTGTCCCGATGGCAGAACTGAGGCATGCAGGAAAAAAAAGCAGCACTGGTTAAGTGATGCTTTCTGGGCACCAGGATGGTTTTATTCAGAGTTCCAGCTAAGGGGAAGATGATCTTGTGTCTAAAGTATTCTGAGAGATTCAGTCAAGCTCTGGCTCTTTCACCGGGAGCTGTGGGGATGTGTTTGTAATCTAATGGGAGGCTGAGCTGAAGGCCATATATGTAGATGAAGAGAAGCTGAAGAGAGAAGATTTTTTTTGATTTATCCCTGCTGGCTCAGTCATACATCTTAACCCCTCCAGCGTTAGCCCTCATAAACACAGAGCAGTACCTCTGTGGGAGCCCAGGAAGCTCGGCGCCTGCCATCAGCTCTTCCTGGCTGTTTGCACAAAGCTAACAGCAGACAGATCTCTGCAAACAAACAGAGGCTGCATATCTGTGCCCCGGGATGGGACAAAAATCCCCAAAGCTCACAGTCCTTTTCCTAGAGAGAGCTGGATCCCATTACAGGGCTGCGGTCCTGGAGGAGGTTGGATTCATGGCAGGGAGGCCCCCTAGGCAGCCCTACCCTGGCTCCCAGCTCTGTCTCATCACCAGAGGGTGCACAGGTATGTGGGGCCTGGACAGGGTTACCTGGGTGCTGCTGTGTGCACATGACCAGGACTGGGCTCTTGGCAAGAGGAGGAAGAAAAGGAAGCTCCTGAACTCAGAGGGCTTCAGGGAAAAGCAGCTGTGCTCCCCCTGTGAGCTGGAAACAGGCTGGGGAAAAAGTGATGGGGGCAATGTGCCTCTTAGGATCCCTTCCATGGCAGCAGAAGGGAAATGCACATTTCATTTGCCCTCATACGCTGTCCTTCCCTGGAGGCTGCAGGTGCTGTGGTGGATGGGGCATTTTGGAAATGAGCAGAGGAAGGACCAAAGAGGGATGTAGCCACAAGCACATTTCTGCTGAAGCAGCTGAGACCCCAGCCCTGAGCTTCCTCATGAGTGAGGCCAAGGCTTCACTCTCAGCTGTCAGAGCAGCTTCACAGCAGCCCCTTAGCCATAGAAAGGTCACCCAGCCCACCAGAAAAGCCTTTGTCTACTGAGAACAATTTTTGAGACAAGCAGACCCCACAACTGCTTCCAAGGCACTGTTGTTTCCTTGATCATGTCTCTCCAGTCAGCCAGGGGGACCAGTGGGGTCCTGGTGTGGGCTGCATTGCAGCACCTTGTTCTGTCCTCACCAGGGTCAGATGATGCCTGCCCGGCTCTTCTTTGCTATGTGCACACATGCAGAGATGGAAAACTAATGGAAAATTCCTTTTCCTGGGAAATGGTGCTGAGTATCACTTACCAGAAGCACAGAAAACCTTCTACATCTCACAGGCCCCCACAACCAGGGGGGTAGTGAGGTGGGAAGGGTGGCCTTCAGAAAAAGCTGGTCCCAGTGCCATCATTTTCTTAACTCACCTTACAGTGAAAAAAATGAATGCAATAAGCTGGATAATAGAAAATGTAGAAAAGACATTCCTATATTATTCAAGTTATTGTTACACATGCTTTAGGACATGGGCATTTTTTCATTTAAAGTACAGGAGACAGTCCAACAATTTAAAAGACACAAACATTATAGATAAAAGTTGTTTATAAAAATCATAAATCATCTTATTTTAAACAACGGTTGCACAGAAGTATTCTACTATGGGTCAGCTTCCTGCAATCAAAAACTCTACTGGGAAACTGGGTATAATTTCCTCTCCACTTCCATTTTTTTACGTGATGCTGAACAGCTTTCTTAATTGCTTCACATCTCAGTTTCCCATTCATAAATAATTGTACTTCCTTTCCTGCAGCTTTTTTTCTTAATTTTAAATTCACATTCAATAAAGCTACTCAGGATGCAAAAGCTGCATACTGCAATGTTGAGAAATTAATGCTGCATTAAAATTGTCTTGATTCTGCCTCTTGAACTCCAATTTTGGACTGTCCCTGAGGCACAAGTGCTTTGACAATTAAATTCTGTAGCATAATGCAGATAGGGGACAGAATTAAGGTTGCACACTAATCACCCCTTTCTTTCATCTCCAATGCATGACTTTGAAGCTTAAATAGAATTCTTTTAATGTATTGCTAAGTGTTACTTTCTGTGTAATTAAAAAAAAAAAAAAGGTAAAAACGGAATTATTTTATGTCTGCTCTTGTCCTTTTGTGTGTGCATTTATTATACAGTGTTCCTAGTTGGGCATGCTGCCTCCTGGGCATTGCCACCACCTCAGCCACCTCTGCCCAGGTTGGTCACACCACGTGGTTCTTGTGCAAAGCTGCTGATGGGGCGAGGGGTCACACACCCAGAGACAGCAGGAGAGGGCAGAACTGAAGAACCCAAGCCTCTCTTTCAGTGTTTCCACAACATCCTGTCCAGCCAGAGCTAGCTATCAGACCTGGAAGGGACTCACAGGGCAGCGGAGGCCACCCCAGCTCACCCTTGCTCTCCCAGCTTGGAGGCTCTGGCCGTGATCTTGCTGGACGAGCTTGTCCAGTCCATGGGTCTGCAGCTGCCCCTCCCAGCACTCCCAGCCCTGCTCTGTAGACTTGCTTTGGGACACAAGAAGAGTCAGGATCAATTAGTCTGAAAATACATGACTAACCTTTTCCAGGAGAAACATGAAAGGACAGGAGAGAAATTGCTGTTTTCAAAATTCATAACTCAGCAAAATCTAGGTGAATTCTTGTGGAAAAAGAAAATGCATTTCCATAGCTCCAGGGATTCCTTCTGCAACATTTCAAAGGCTGGCTGCAAACACCAGCAGTGCAGAACCTCTCAGTGACAGAAAGTATTAAATGGTCCAAACAGATGGGCTACTATTGACAGCAGCGACAATAACACAGTCCTGCACCAGTCTGTTTGGTGATGTTGGGATCAGTTCCCAGGTCAGCAGGGGATTGCTGTGGTTCCTTGGGCTTTGTGTATGGGTGAGGTTTGTTGGCCTGGTGTGCTTCCCTAGGGAGGGCTGGCAGTTCTTAATTCAGGGGAAAAAATATTCACTAACTCTGCAAACTGTGGGTCAGTATAGTGTTATGGATGAGTTTTGTGATTTATTTTGTTTCCATTTAGTATAAGAAGTTCCTTGTACATCAAATACCTATCCTGCCTGTGTTGTTTGGATGGCTTGGCAGAGATGTCACATTGGTATCAAAAAGTAAGATGACCGGGAGGATTGAAAGCCTGCTAATAACATCACTCAGTGGCAAGAGCATCACAGCCTGCCTGTCCTGCCCAGGAGACTGTAGGAATCATACGGTGACCAAACTCCTGTCAAATGGGAAAGAAAGTTGGTCTTTTCACCAAGAAAGTCAATGACCTGAGCAGGAACTGGTAAGGAGGGTGCAGCTGGGATGGCTCCTGTTTACTCACAATTAAAATTGAAGAAATAATCATTTCTAAAGAGCTGATTAGAGAGAGGAAAACAAGTGAAGAAATTAACAGATTGAGTAGGATGGGCCATTTAGACTCCTGAAGATGTCAGGTTCAGGAAACATAGAACAAATGTTTTCTGCGTCACACAGGTCAATTCAAACAGATCCAAGGGCCATGGTCATTTTTCTGGGTGCCAATACTCATATTTCTTATCTTCAGATGTTTTCTGAATCTATTTGGAATGAAAAAGAGCTGAGTTTGGCTGGGATGGAGTAGTTTTTATTCACAGTAGCGAAGTGAGGCTATGTTTTGGATTTGTGCTGGGAACAGTGCTGACAACACAGGGATGTTTTAGTTACTGCTGAGCAGGGTTTACACAGGGCCAGGGCCTTTTCTGCTTCTTGCACTGCCCTACCAGTGAGGAATCTGGGGTGTGCACAAGGAGCTAGGAGGGGACACAGCCAGGACAGCTGACCCAAGGGTGTCCCACACCACTGACACCATTCTCAGCAGTAACAGCTGAGGGAAGATGGGGGATGTTTGGAGTGACTGTGTTGGCCTTCCCAAGTCATCATTACTGGTGATGGAGCCCTGCTGTCCTGAACAGCTGCCTGGCAAGAGAAAGTGATGAGCGAATTCCTTGGTTTGTTTTGCCTGTGTGTGCAACTTTTGCTTTACCTGATAAACTGTCTTTATCCCAACCTATGAGCCTTCTCACTTTTATGCCTCTTTCTCTCCCCCATCCCACTAGGGCTGGTGAATGAGATGTGTGGGATGTAACTGCCAGCTGGGGTTAATCCACAATATGATGTCATTCCAAGATCATTTTGTTTCCTTATGTAACTTCTGTGGTGATGGTTTAATGTAAAAACATGGCCTTCCCTGTATGCTAGTAAAATCCAAACCCGAGGTTATTAACCCTCAGAGAGAGAGAGGGCAATGGTTGTTCACGGCTCTGGACATAAAGGTTCACAGACCTCATCATATAAGAAATGAAGAAGGACAGAACAGAAAAAAATCAAGCTTGCTCATTTGGAAGCCCATAAATCCAGAGTTACTTGCCAGATATTTAATTTCAGAACCTCTGTCTCTGTTTGGTGTCTGATGAGAAAGAGTTCATTGCATTTACTGCTGAGCCCATGCTTGCCTCCTTCAGAGCAGGACGTTTTGCAGGGGATGAGAATGGCTGAAATATTTTGGCCAGGCCAGGGGCAGCATGAAGCCCCAAGCCCCTTGGGTAGAGCATGATAGCAGGAAAGGTTCCCATAGTCCCTGGCCATGACAGGGCAGAGCTGCGCAAGGCGCTCCAGGATTTACCACATGCCTGCCCAGGAGTTCAAGGTGAGACAAGGCTTCTCTCAATTCACATGCAACACTTAAAGGCTCCAAACTCCTGTCAAGAAAGGCTTAAAAGGCTGCAGAAAAAAACAGAAGGTGAGTAGGAGCAGGCATTCCTCCCTGCTCCCTGACTGAATAAATGAGGAGTTGTAAAAAGAAATGGTTGGTGAAATTTCCTTTGTATTTTGCCAGTGAGTTCACAAGGACCCAGATCCATTCTATTGATTTTTTCTTGCTGAAAAGTAAGCACAAGCCCTTATCAGTGGGTAAACAAACTGCACCCAGGAATTTGTTGACCGTGGTCATAGCAAAGGATGTAGCAAACTCACATATTGGATTATTTGCAAATTGTAGCAGTGAAACGAATCTAACCTTTCAGCGGCTCTTTTAAGTGGTATTATTATTAGCCCTTGTTCAGAGGATGGCAGGCAGGCAGCCAGTGAAGCACTTAGAGTTTGCCATCATCCATCTGCTCCTCTATAGATTTGAAGATTGTAGGAATTTTCCTTTTTAGGACTTACTTGGAATATGATTAGTGGACCACTTGCCACGTTGCTATACAAATGTGCCTGTGTGCTTCAGGCAGAAGTATGTGACAGGTATTTTATCAATGAGAGACTCTCAACCGAACAGTATTTCCATTCATCCCTCTGTTTGTGTAGTAAAACTGCCCCTGGTGTTCTCAAAATACATATCAGGATTACAAACATTTCGTGCAGCAATAACAGAGTTATCTGAGCAGCTGCCCATAACCTTCCAGCTCCCCAGGAAATTAAGCATCAAACGAAAAGGCCTTGTTTTTAAATATTTGAATGGTATGTTGTTTTGTTTGGGTTTTTTTTCTTAATTGTCACAATTATAATTGCAGGAACAGGTAGTGGAACAGTGTTTGTTATCCTAGGTAAATCAATCAGGGATTAGTATTATGGGGTGAAGAGACAAGAAAAATTTAGCCCATGTCATTAGACCTATGCAGTCCAAGTAGTCAGATTATTCTGCTTTTCCTTTGATTTGCAAAATGTAGCCTGGTCAGCAATGGCTCGGCAGAGCTCATTGCAGAGCTGACATTAATGGGGCTGGTAGCACTAAGGGCAGTTCAGCCCTTCTGGTGATTTACAGTGGACCTCAGCTCACAGGGATGGTTCAATAAGGTGATTTCTTCCTTGAATTCCTTCAGAGTTCCCTATTCACTATTTCATAAAAATGGACAAGTTCAAAGGTGTAATCATGTCCAATTATGTTAATATACAAGAATTTTCTCTTACAATACCATAGCTTTTACCTGGGCTCCCAAAAGGCCCTGCCAATCTCCTGGGTTTCACCTGCTCTGCTCTGCTGCTCCTAGCTCCCAAAAGGAGCATTTACAGAAGTTATTGTTTTCTATTTGCTCTCTGAGGAGTTTGGGAAGGGCAGGAAGCATCGTGTCTCCCAGTAAGCCTACAATACTTCTAGCAAAGTCTCTGAGATGTTCTGTGTGTCAGAAGCTGGACCTTCTCCTTCCAAGAGGGAATTTGGCCTGTGAGGAGGTGAGCTATATAAATATACCTCTAATTCCCTGTGCAGCCTGATTCACCCACATTATGTTCTGTTGGCCAGAGCACCGAATGTGTATCCTGGTTCCTAAATGCAACTGCTCCTGGTGGGGCAACGAGTTCAATCAAGAGGCAGCTCCTGCTCAAACGATACAATACAATTTTCTAACCCAGACTAGGACACGGCAGGACTTATCCAGCACATCCCTATCAAAGGGACTGGACAAATGGTTTCTTAGAGACCCAGATCTGGCTGTAAATATGCGAGTTCTACCATGAAATGCATGGACAGAGGGACAAAAATGATACCTCCTTAAAATCTTTGCCTTGCTGATGGGGACAGTTCCTGCAGAGTAGATAGTACTTGTGAGAAGGTGTCATGTCATGATCCACTAATACAGGGCAGAAGTCATGATGGTTCGTTCAGTGATGTCAGAGCACAAAAGACACAGCAGGGGACAACAACAGTTTACTCAACAACAATGCGCTTTTATTGAGTGCAATCACAGTATGCGGTATGCGACAGAAGGAGAGGAAGAGAGAGAGAGAGAGGGGATTATAGCTACCAATGAAGAAGAACGGAGTCCTCGTGATGATGCCAATAGACACATCTTACCGTGGGGTGGTCACAAAACGGAGTTAAATCAAGGGGTCCTTTTCATAGCCTTTTCCAAAGCAACAGGCAGTTGGCCAAAAGGTGGGTAAGATGGGTAACAAGCCAGTTGGGCAGCAAGCACAGCCAGTCCACCAGGACCTGTCCATTGACCCTACACAGGTTCCCACGGGAATGCATTTGGTGCAGCAAACACACCTGCCGGCAATACTTGGCAGCCATCCCACCTCAGCCAGGCCAGAACTCCTGTGTTGGGGTTTTAGGGGTTCAGTCTCTGTCCTTGGGGTTCCAGTCTCTGTCCTTGATGATGGTCGTGAGGCAGATGAGGGATCTTTGGACCGTCTCTTACAGAAGGGCAGCCGGCAAGGCCAGAATTGGGTGGTGGGTCAGGTGAGGTGCCAGCTGAGTGCTCCCCAGCCCTGGAGCCGTGTTCCTCCGTGAGCCCTTCCTGCGCAGCTCAGGCGGCGCCGCTGCTCCGGCCACGCTCCGTCTGCTGGGCCCTGCCAGCCCAGATCCCTCCCCAGACACGCTGGGAGTGAGTGCCTGCTGACTGAGTGCCCCACCAAGCCTTTGAAGACCCATTTTCTGTGTCTTTCACAGGCAAAATCCATTGCCTAATATTTCTTTTTGGTGAGATTTGAGTTGGCAGAGGCTGCAGGGCCTGGAGTGCTGTGATCTGAGGGCAGCTCTACTGACTGGCTGGTGTTGCTTTAGTACATGCACAGACCGGTGTTTGAGGAACACAGAACCTGG
The DNA here is from genome assembly GCA_013397315.1 of Donacobius atricapilla. Classification (NCBI taxonomy): domain Eukaryota; kingdom Metazoa; phylum Chordata; class Aves; order Passeriformes; family Mimidae; genus Donacobius; species Donacobius atricapilla. Next base: position 1,449,096 of record WBMY01003777.1, read on the forward strand.
GGGGAAAAGGTTGAAATCTATGGCTTTGAAAGTATTGAGGGGTGTGTTCAGCTATGGATTCCAACAGGCTGTAAGGACCTGCTAAATAGAGCTTCTGACCGGAGTAAATATACTCAGATTAAACTTGGACAGAGGAATTACAAACTCTTTCGGGTTCAAGAAATGCATCTTGTGGCTCATTAAAAGTGGTTTTCCCCAAGGCTTCTCTGAACATCTGCAGTCAATGCTGTTCCTTTCTCCCGCACAATACAATCTGTCCAAATCCTTTCCTTGAATATAAATGTATTTTTATCTCGGATAAGGACCCCTTCACCAGGAAGGGCCCCTATCAGCAGGGCTTCCCATCCCTCCATTTCAGTAACCTCCCTTCCCACAGCACGGACCCTCCTCGGGCTTCCAGGAAGAGCAGCCTCACACCTCTTGGCAAGCCCTAAAAAACAGGCATCCCACCACTGGTTCCCAGACACCGCTGATGCAGGTCCACTGGAAAATCGATGAGTATTTAAAAGTAGTAGTCATACCATTTTTCCTTTGTAACCTTTGTGCCTGGAGAAGACAAAAGGAAAGGAGAATAAAAGCTTTCACAAACACCGGTGGCTATAGATCCCCTGCTTGAAATACCTGGGCAGGGGCATGTTTTGTTCTCTGGTTTTCAGGGCTCTTTTCAGAAAGTACTGAGCACCTCTAGCTCTCAAATCAAGTTCTTCACAAATTGGTTGTCCAGACATACCAACCTTTTTTTTTTGAGCATTTAGGATGTGAAACTCAGGCAGGCTGTTCTTTCTCTATATAAAACCGAAAGAACATGAGGAATAGGGGGGGAAAAAAGAAACTATTTTGTGCAGGACAACAGCAGTTAGCAACCATGCTTGGGAAAATCGCAGAGCCTAAAAAGAATAAAGAACTTCTTCACAAAGAAAGGCATTTTCACAGTACCTGCTAAGATATCCAAACTGCAGCATAGGCAATTAACAAAGACAAAGCTATTATAACAGGTGTAAGTCTGGTTTCAAGACTATGTAGATTTGGCATTAACAAAAATCAGTGACCAAAGGTCAGATGAAGTTAACGCTAACAATATTTGGTGTTCAGACTATGTTAAGAAAGCATTATTTTCCTGACATTTTTATCTTCAACAGGGCTTTGACTGAGCTGTGTCAGATACAGGAAAGGAGCACTGAAAATGTAAAGACTTTCTTTACTAAATTATTTAGTGAGTATGAAAGGTTGCAGATGGAGAGCCTTGGGGACTCGAGCCTTCTTTTCATCTGCAAAACTGCCTCAGAATAAGAAGTGACAAATTTACCAAGCTCCTGTTACAGGCAGCTCCTGTGACTGCCTGAGTCCTGCCCTGGAGCTTGTGACCCTGAGGGGTACAGGTTTGCTTTGCCACCCTTCCCTGCAGCCCTGGGAGTTCCTGCTGCGATGTGCCATGAAGCTGACACACAGTGTGTGAGACAAGGCAGAGACTCAGCTCCCCCTCAGCTGGCTGGGCTCCTGCTTGCTCATCCTTCACAAGTTCTGCTGGCAGGTGGGTTTGAACCAGTTCAACAGTCCAGTGATATATAAAAAAGAAAACAGTTTCTTGACAGGGGTGGGGCTGGATAATTTGATGGACTGTGTGTTGTTATCTGTCTCCCAGTTTGATGATCCTGTAAATAATGAGCCATCCAGTCTTCTGAAACACTCCAGAGTTGTTGAGCCCAGTCAGTATGAATGGAAAGTGCTTTGCAGATTAATAAGCTGATGGATCTCTGTCCATATAGCCAAAGTTAAACATAAACCGAAAAATTATATAATGAACAAAAAAAGGGCTAAGGAAACCCATAGCTGCCATATGCCAAGGCACAAACAGGTAAAATTTCTCTTAATGGATTTTTGTTCCAAGACAGGAGGCAAACCTGTTCAGTTTGAGCTGAGTTCATTACCACAAGTGCAGCAAAAGTCTGAACTGCAGCTGCTCACCATGATGTAATTCATTCCTGGGAATGGCAATCTGGCATCTCAAAAGTGATCTGAGTCCACCTAAAACAAAAATTGTTCTCTTCAAGCCAGAGTGGGATCACACCAGCTGGTAAACAATGGACTGTACATACAGGGAAGAAGGACAAAACCTAGAAGTGCTGACAAAACTCTCATCATAATTTAGGGCTGTAAAAAAGGAATAAGAGATAAGGAGTCCTCAGCCACAAAAGGTGTGTCCATGACTGATATATGGGATTATGCCCAGGGCAAGAGGAATGTTTCCTTCTCCATCAGAAGAAACCTGATTGCAGAAACCATCTTCAGCTCCTGAGAAGGTGCTCATAGGAAACCACATCAGCTGCCCAGTGCTGTCTGATCGTAGACCTGTCAGGTACAGGTAAAAGCTTTGTCAGTTGCCTCTGTCAGAGGCCACAAAAGGGGAGGGTTGTGTGTGCCAGCAGTCTCCATGCCAGATTACAAGTAATGAAAGAAATTTCTGCAGGCCCTGAAGAGGGAATGTGTAGAGGGTCTGGCTCTGATGCAGTCCAGATCTTGTCTGTGCTCTTCCAGAAGTTTTGGGACACCTGCAAGACAAACCTTCTAGCTGGACTGTAACTCCAGACCATTCCTCTGGGGACTGGCTGGTGCACCTCAGGCTGGCTTTTAGCCCTGAACCATAGCATGGATGAATGGGACCAGCTCTGCTCTCAGGGATAAGATGAGGAGGAGGCAAGAGCTTTGCTGTCCTGCCTCTGAGCACAGGAAGAGCCAGTTGTGGAGAAGGAAGCACTGGGAGAGGATGGTATGAGGGAGGGGGGAGCCATCTTCCAGATGTTCACATACCTGATCTTCTGGAAACATGAGCCAGCTCGAAGGAAGCAAGCCCCAGAGGGGTCTTTTTTCACAGCAGCTCTGAATGGGTGATCCCAAAGAGACTCAGGCAGTTGGATACATCATTTTGTGGATCTGAGCCATGATATCTTAACTGAATGAAATTACACACTAAGGCCTGTGAATTTAAAAAAAGAGAGATCTCCCTGACTGTTTTTGGCAGCTTTCCACTCCAGTCTGCCCCTGTCTTGTCCTGGGGAGCCCCCCAGATTTGACACTGGTGCAGTTTCTCAAGTCTTGCATGGAGAAGAAGGATTATATTCACAGCTACAGCTAATACTGAGTGTTCTGAGGAGTGCCTGGAGTCAGAAAATCCCAGCACCCACGGAAGACAGAACTGTGGGTGTCCAAGATTCCTGTGTCTGCAGTGTGACATCTTGATTGACTCAGACTTGGTCATCAGGAACTGTGTACAAAGAGGAAAAAGTTGGAAAATCCCACAAACAACATGAGCAGGAGGCTGTGGAGGTGAGGTGGTGATTCAGGGCTGCGAAGGGTGCTGCAGAAGCTGGATGTCAGTGAAGTGTTTCCCATGGGAAGCTGCAAGGTGTGAGAGCCAAAGCACCTCTCAAGCAGGACTAGCAGAGCTGCAGGGTGCAGAGCCCAGTGGAGAGGCAGGCAGTCAGAGATGTCAGCCAGAGCCAGGCTGCCGAGCACAGCTTCAATGCAATATCAAAACCTTCAGCACAAGATTCCCAGCAAATACAAAGGAACGGGGCAAGTAATCTCCTATCACAGAAACATCTAAGATTTGAATTAACCTCCCGAGTCCTTAAAGTTCATTGTTTCACGTGGGGCTAGTGTGTCTCAGGTTAATTGCGTGGACCTCGGATAATTGGCCCAAATATAGCACAAGGAGATTTTCATGCTAAGCCAACATCAATAATGTGCATCAAAGGCTTCCCTGAATTCTCCCCCTTGGTTGCTCAGTCATCTTTGATCTAAAAAATGAAAAGAGTAAGGGATTTTGTTGTTATTTTTATTCCTTCTCCTCCATCACAGGATTGAGGTTACTGAAAATATAAACAGAGAAAAGGTGGCAAAACATAAAAAAAAAAGTAAAGACAAGTAGGGGTGATGAAGTGAAGTAAACACAAAGAAATAGGCTTATAGAAAAAAAAATCTGCTGGTAGGAGAAAGAGAAATGCTGTTGACATGGGATATGACAGTGAATGGGGTAGTGAAGAAAAGCCTGGGCATGGTACTATGGATGAGAAAAAGGGATCAGCCCATGACTTCTGTAGGATATGAGAATGAGATCATGTCTTCTTAAGCTACCCATGTGCTGGCCATCTGACCTCACTGTGATCTGCTTCAGAAGCCACCAGGAGGCCACTAAGAACTGCAGCACATATGCAGAAAGGTCTTGTGCATTGGGAATAATAATTATTTGGGAAACCGAAGTTCCTATGTGACATTTGTACCGCTCATATAAAAAGCAAAGGGGACTTACATCACCGCCTCTGCTGGCTGCACAGGAGGGAAGGAGCTGCTCCATCGATGCAGAGTTTGAGGGAGTAAAACAAGGCTCTCATGGGCTAAAGAAGGAAACCAAAAGAGCCAGAGAGAGGAATATGTAGAGAGGTGAGAAGCAGAAAAGAGAGGACATGTGAAATTTTGGGGATTTGGGTATTTAAAGTCTTTGTTCTAAGACTGCAATGGGAACTCAATTCTTCCAACAGTCCCGAGAACTTCCTCTTGGCAGCTCCACAAAAAGAGCTACTTGCTTTGAGCAACACTGAGACCGAGTAGAGCTGAGTCCCAAGGCTGCAAAATTCTGGCTTCAAGAAGGGTTGTTCACAGGCTTCCTATTCACACTTGAGCTTAAGACCCATTAATTACAGAAGGACATATCCCCAGCGTGGAAATCTGGATGAACTCACAAAATGCATGAGGACACTCAGACCTTAATCCCCCAGTCTGGCTTCACTCCCAATTTACAGCCCCAGGAAATCTATTTCCAAGAAAGTGTCTCTTCCTTATCCTGTGCTGTTATTGTCTCTCCTCCAGACATTCTTGCATTCACCTCTGCAGAGAGCAGGTTTGTAGAACAAAGTGTAGGATAGGGTTTCAGACAACAAGAAAATCAGGAGAGATGGATTCATGACCATGCAAAATGCAACGTTTGCTTGTGTTTGATGCTAAGCTGACTTCTTAAAGGGGGTAAAAATTAGCTCCTGAAGAAATATTGTATTTCAAGCCAGCTCCAAATGCACTTAGTTCACTGGTCTTTCATTTTCCAGCTTGGCTCCTAAACAGGAAAATTTGCCATTTGTATAGCTGTAATGGTAAATCATTTGTGCTCTTGGTTATAAACATGATTTCAAAAGCATGCAAACAAAATCAAGGAGAAATAAAAAATCAGGAACATGCAACAAGCAAAAAAAACAAAAAAAAGAGGGAAAGAGGAAATGAATTCCTGAAGTTGTTTGAGCTAGTTTGATAATAATGTCACCAAAAACATTTGCCGTATGCAAATAAAACCTTACCAAACATTTCTTCTGCTTTGCATCTAAATCAAATACTGATTACAAATATAACATTTCAAAAAGTTGTCAATGTTAATCATAAGCTAAAGAGATGCTGTGTTTTTTATTGCAAATTACAATTATAAAGAAAAAAGAGAAAATTATGTTAGGTGTAAAAATGTGTTTGTCTGGGCATTTGATGCAAGAGAGCATCAGGCAGCATCACCAAGGTAAACAGATAAAATATGAAGCCCCTCATGCATCCCTGCCAGGAAAACAGCAGGTACGTTTGACATGCTAAAAATGTGCTTATGTTGACTTTTAATTGGAATCGTTAGAACAAATGTCCTTAGCAAACACAGCTTTGCCTCCCCACCTTTCGTTGCTGTGTTTTTGCAGCCTCCCCAGTGGGGTTCTGCATTGCAGGCTGTACCTGAGCCTCGCCTGTGCTGCTGGCAGGGCCCTCACCAGACGTCTGGAGATCACACTTATACACAAACCACTATCAATTCCCCTGCAAAGCCAGATAATGGGATGCACTCTCCCTTCTTCCTTTTACAGTCTTCCAAGGGCCAAATCCTCCCTCCATTTACAGTCCAGAAAATCCCATCCACCCAGGGACGTCGTGCTACATTTACACTAATGCAACTGAAGGCTAATTTTGGCCCTAAGTTATTTGTATTCTCAAATATTAACTTAATGTAGGACATTTTCTGAACTCGGTTCCTCTCTGCAGTGAGTATCAATTTACTGAAAGTGAGACCGTCCTTCTTAGCTTCCCGTACGGCAGGGAGATGTTCAGGGCATGGGCAGGGAGTTTTCATTTTGCCACTTATGGCTGTGGTGGCAGCTGGATGAGATTGACTTGCACTTACATCCATTACTGTGTTGCAAGTTTTGTTTGGTTCAGAGTATTTCATGTAATGGGTCCCCTCTGTAGCATTTGGCAATCAATCCTTCATAATTTGAAGTTCCCTTTCCTCATTGAACTGCTCTCCTCCCGGCGGAGCTGGTTTGCATGTTGATTTGGAATAGAATGAAAACTCAGTGAACTAAAAAAGCCTGTTGCAGAGATTTTTGGCGGTGTATGACCAATGTTCTCTTTATTCCCTGCCCATTATTTTCTTCAGCATCTGCTCAGCTGATTAGTTTTAATGAGCAGTAGCTCCACTGGTGCATGAGGGAATTCACAGCTCAGTAGGTAGGGGAAAAGAAAATGAGCAGTGGAAAATGGCTGTGTGCAGGTAGCTGTCCCCAGAACAGGCACCTTTATATGCACATCAAACATGTGACAGGAGGAAACATCCTGCTTATACATTGCAACCACTGAGAAACTCCTCTTTACTGGCTAGTGATTGCCACTGGAAAAGGCTCTTTGAGATCCAAAACCACAGGGAGCTATTACAGATACACAGGAAAAAAGCAAAGTTTTGTCTTGGAGTTGTTGTGTCTCCAGGGGCATGTAAACCACAACGGGTTATTTCCCTAATAAATGCCATACCATTCTATGCATGATCAGAGGAGGAAGCCTCCATGCTTGGAGTTTGTATTTTTGCATTTTTCCACTGGTTTTCCTGTTTGCCCTCAGTTTTTTCCATAGGACCAGCTTTCCCCTCCTGCCCTGTTCTTGCTGGGCAGAGAGTGCAATGAACAGAAACTAAACCTCAGCAGTGGGAGAACCAGCTCTGCAAACACTGCTTGCAGGCTAAGCTTCCTTCTCCAGCCCCAGTTTGCCCTAATTTCCATGCCTGGAACATACAAAAGCCTCCAGGGTGTTGGGTTCCTGGTGGTGGCTGGAGAGCACACTTCCAAAGGTCTGTGTGTTGGTTGGGCATCTGAGGTACAGAAATGTCAAGGTAAAACAAGTCAAGCAGAAGCAAAGCTTCTGGTCTGGTGCCCAAGATTCCCTGGAACAGATTTCCTCTCTCCATCACTGCAGAGGTCATTTCAGCAGAAGTCTGAAGATGCCAAAGCATGTTGAAAAAAAAACTCTTGTGGGGATGGTAATAGTCAGATGGAAATTGTTTATTTTCTGTAACTCGACAGAACCAATGATACAGCCCCTGCTAAAAGAACCACATTAGCAAAAACACATGAAAGTGATCTCTTTTTTTATCTCTTTTGGCTTTTCAAACTAAGATGAGAGTTACTCAGCAATCCCCACTTTAATCTCCCTGCAGAGGAAGGCCTGCACTTCCATCACACCATGACAGTGTGGTTTTGGGTAAGTACCCCCAGAAATGTGTGAGACAGGGGCTATGACAGACAAACATGCCAGGCATAGGCCAACCCACTGGGTGGCACAGCCCTCAGCAGCAGCGTGGTCCCTCTGTCACGCAGGGTTTCTGTGCGCCACAAGTTCCCACAGGACAGCTCTGGGGTGTGGGGTTTGCGTGGAGGGCTGTGGTGCTGCAGGAGGAGCAGGGCAGCAGTGCTGAGCGCCAACATCACCTTTGCCCGTCTCCTGCATGAAGGAGACACTGCAAGCAGACCCTGGGGTCCCCTTCCCCTCCCTTGAGCTCCAGACCTTCCTCAGCTTTGTCTCTTGCCTTGTGGAGAAGAAGAGGAAAGGACTGACTGTGCTGACGAGTTGTGCAAGAGGTCGGGACTGTCTGAGTGAGCCTGGACATGACTGCTGGGCAGCAGGACCAGCTTTGACATTCTCCCCTGCATCTATCCCAGGTGCTGCAGGAAACAAACTTTCTGCTTTCCCTTCCTGTGTGCATCCCTCCCCTCTAGACTGGTGAGAGCATTATGCAATATCCTGTCATATTTGTCATATTTGCAAGGTATAGTTGATAAAATAAAGGTGTATTTTATTATCCTGACCTGGCAGAAAGACCATACTTCAACGCACTCATTGTCAAGACTGTTGGAGTAGTAGGCTCCATCACTGGGATGCCTCTCACCATTGGTCTACTGCTGCCTGAAAAGATGCCAAGAGAAAAGAGCCACCATATGTATGGTCAGACTGCGCTGCACACAGCTCATATGGAGTCTATCTTTAGGCTCTAAAAAGAAGAAACAGCAAGGGTTGCTCAGAGAGACAGATTTTCCTCCCTTTTCCAGAAGGAGCTCAGAACATAATGGTGCTGAAGTACACAGAGCAGAGAAGACCTCTGGGGCCACGAGCACCCCCTTGCTCTGCCAACAGCCCCCTAGGCCTCTGAAACCATGAAGGTGATAAACACCTGGAAAAGTTTCTTAGCATCCCCCAAGGCCTGTGTGACTGACCTGTCAGCTACAGCAGGGTCAGGCTGGGTTGGGCTGCAGAGAGCTACCTCCCCTCTCTGCAGAATGCCACCACTGGACTGCTGGCGTGGCGCAGATTGCAGCTCACCCCAAACTCTCACCCTTTCATTTAAGTTAAACACTTTTTCACTTTAATATTTTCATCAGAGGCTTTAACAGGCTTTGGGAGCAGAGTGGGCAAGTGCCACTCCGTGAAGGTGGCCATCTGCTGCAGTGTGAGATGGAGGGACAGGTTGGGGATCTCCTGTGCCCTGGGCAGCTGCTGCCAAGCCAACAGCCACTCTGTGTCCCCAGCTACCATTGTGAATTATGCTGGAAACGTTCCCCTCCGTTCCTAAAATCTGTTCAGAGTAAAAGAGCTCTGGTATTACACCCTGCAAAAGACTAGCTCACAGAAATACTCTTTCCTTCCTTTTATCCCCTTTCCTCATCAAACTTACACTATTTATTCAGGTTTCATTTCTCTAGCTGTCTTGAGTGCATATCTTTACTATGAACCACAGTGATGCCTTTTGTGTGCTAGAGATGCCACGGCTGAGTTGGGAGCCCCAGGCTAATACACAGGGCTGGAGGAAGCCTTGGTTATCCAGGACTATGCTCATCCTTTGGCACGGTGCCTGGAAAACACTTGCCCTGTACTACAAAACAATTTGGGGAGTTACCAGTTCCATAGGCAGTACAAATCAAAGCATCCTTTGCCATCCTCCTTCATGTTTCCACCTTATTAGGAGTCCCCTCAGGTGAGGGTGAAGGAATTAAATCTGTGCTTTAAAGAGCTTCCAGCTGAAGGAAAAGGATAAGGCAGAAATGTACAAATGTTCTATTAACTAAAATATTTTATGGAGCTCTCTATGACCAGCCTTGGTTTATTCTGACAAGCAGTAAGAGGAGCTGGTGATGCTTGGACTCCAGATGAAAATGAGAAGAAAATAACCCCACTGTCAGCTCTTCTGCAAATTAAGTGTCTTGACCAGTAGAGTATCCACAAGCTCTTTTGGTGTCCTTTTTACTGCCAGCATATGAGACATTCCTTTTCCTGGGTAGAAAACAAAATAAAATTCTCAATCTCAAAAAGTGTGGCAGGCTGTGAAAACCCTTTTCAGTGCAGTTTCATTTGAATGTAAGAAATTTAGTTTCTCTCCTCTTCTCTCCATTCTCCACGAATGTCGGATAATTTCATCCTAATAAGGGATTTGCTGAGGAGATGAACTGAACAAAAAAAAAAAAAAAAAAAAAAAAAAAAAAAAAAAAAAAAAAAAAAAAAGGAAGAAAGAAAAAAAAGAATACTTCTAGTCTTATTTGTCGATTAAAAAACGACTTATATCATGCGTGCTGATTACAGACATTGCAAAAACCCAGTGGAGAACAAAATGAATTAGTTCAACAGGAGTTGCTGTGGGCTGCCATCTGACCCTCACCCTTCAGCCAGCAAACAGCAGCAGCTGAGGGTGCAGGAGGAGTTGGTCCAGCTGGTTTCTGCTTTTCCTCACCCCGGGGCAAACCCGGCGTTAACCCCTCCGCGCCTTTCCCGCGGGGCCAGGAGCGAGCATCCCGCGGGGCCAGGAGCGAGCATCCCGCGGGGCCAGGAGCGAGCATCCCGCGGGGCCAGGAGCGAGCATCCCGCGGGGCCAGGAGCGAGCATCCCGCGGGGCCAGGAGCGAGCATCCCGCGGGGCCAGGAGCGAGCATCCCGCGGGGCCAGGAGCGAGCATCCCTCGGGGCCAGGGTCGAGCATCCCGCGGGGCCAGGGGCGAGCATCCCTCGGGGCCAGGGGCGAGCATCCCGCGGGCCTGCCGGGCGGCACTGGCGGTGCCCCCGCTCACACGCTCCTTTCTCCTCCCGACAAAGGCAGTCTGGGCGCCGGGGCATCCCGGCGGGCTGTAATCCTCCGTGCCGCAGCCCTGGTACCCCCCGGACAGTGCTTCCCTGGCAGAGAGAGGAAACATGGGATGGGGCGTCCGTCTGCGCGCCCCACCAAAGTGCCCCCATCTTCAGGGGGTTTAATGAGAAATCCTCCCAGCCTGCTAAGAGCTGGTATTTCCTGGCTTGCACCGCGGCTCCATCACCACCCCCAGGCAAATCGCAGCCTGTGCATCCCGCTCTCCTCCCGCTGCCCCGCGGGAAGCCGCGAAACACCTCCCGCAGGCACTGGGCGGGGGCACAAGGCTTCCGAAGGAGAGGGATGCTGAGGGCGGGCAGGCAGCCTTGCCACGGGGGAATAAGCAACTTCTCCGGCACGCGAAGGCATTTCCCAGATTGCAGAAACCACAACAGCTCGCTTTCTGTCCAGAGCAGACGGGGGTGCCGCTTCGGCGCGGTGCCTGCCCAGGAGCACGTAAGAGTTCGCGTTGTGCTACCTCTGAAATGCAATATCCAAGTATTAAACTTTAATAGCACTAAAGAGGCCGGGGCATGAAACTCTCGATGAGCGACCGTAATGGGCAAAGGGAAAAGCCTTTCAAGCTAGATTTATTTCTGCATCCTTGGAGAGCCGCTGAGACAGGTCAGGGTCGTCCTTCCTTCTGCCCTCTAGTGCCGGAGAGAAAAATTAAATGTAAGGAAGGGAGCCTGCAATTTCCTTTTGAAATGCATAGGATAAATAGAAGAGGAGGGAGAAAACACTATTTGTAACTGTATGCTTTGACACCGGTTTAGGTAGAGCATGCCAGCAAAAGTGATGCCGCAAGAGCCGCTGTCAGCAGGGTTTATGGTGCCTCTTAGGAGCCAGCGGTGACACTGCAGAGAGCGAGCTGGGGACAGGACACACTGGCATTGCTTCTGCTGTTAAACTGGGCCCAGGTGTGCCAAAAGCACTGGAGACTCACAGGTGAGGCAGGAGCTCACGGCTTCGTGCCACAGGTTGGGACAGGTGCATCTCCACCAAAGATCTCTCTGCTCCAGTCTCGCTGCTTCCTTTAGATTAAAACGTGACAAAGCTTTGAAACAAAATGTTTACACTGGGGAGGTGCCTGCTGTTGAACACTTCGAGCCTCATTTAATTCACACTTGCTCTTAATCTCTGCCTCTGAGCACCACTTCATCAGGCTGAGTCAGACCTGTTACCCTGACAGCTCTCTCCCAAAAATGTGGTGGGAAAGGCGGCTGGGCTGGGGAGGGCTCCCAGTGCCAGTGCTCGCTTTAGTCTGCACCTGTACTTGACAGCATTTTGCTCCACAAAGTGTGAGGGAAAAGCCATGCTGCCATCATTTCAGCAGCTTCTGTGGAACAGGAGAGCTGTCACCTGATTTTTAGCTGCCAGCAGTAGGGGAGAGCTGCAGGACATCCCAGGTACAAACAGGAATGGGAAATGACGTGAAAGAGAGATGAAGGACTCATCCAGTCTCAACAGGGCCGACTGAAGCAGCCCTAGGATGGTGCTGAGATCCCAGCAAGCTGGTGTGCAGGGCTGGGAATCAGGTGCCCCGAGGTGACCAGTGCCAAGCCAGCCTAATGAGGACTAACAGGGCTGAGCAACTTGGTCACCAAATGGGGAGGAGGCCCACAGAAGGACAGGCAGAGCTCTCCGAGCCATGGAGCAGAGTCACACTGGCCTCACCTCCTATCAGACTGCAGTTTAGAAGGTTGAATGTCCTTCCTTGAGGCAACACACCGGGTGGGGGTTCCTGACCAACTGCTCATCCCTCCAAAAAGACATGGCCTTGGGCTCTCTTGGAGTTGCCATGGGCACCAACAACATCCTAAAAATGCTGTGTTATCCACAATTTTCCCCCCTCCTCTCCCTTTTCCTCCTCTGTACAGTCACAGAGGAAGCAATTAAGAAAAGTCATCAGAAGTAAGTCTTCCCTCTTGTCTTTGCTGCCTGACAAAATAAAGAGTTTTAAGCCACATCCTCCCTTTGAGAAAGCAAGTTGTGATTATGTACATTTTGCCTAACTACTCAATTTCAATTTCAAAATGCTTATTCTTGTTTCTGATCTATTTCTCTTGTGCCTCCAAATCAGGATGTTTCAAAACTTTGACATGAATTTTTCAGTGTGTTACCCTCTCGACTCCAAGTACTGCAAGGTGATGAGCTGTTCAGTGTCACACACAAAGGAAAACTGGTTTGAATTTCTTCTCTCAGTCTGATTGTTCAGTTAGTTCCTTGTACCTGTCCACATGCAGGATTCCTGCTCATACAAGGCACAAGCAGTGCAAGGTGCCAGGAAACCTCTCCAGGAAAGCCACTTCTGTTTTAGGATACCCTGTCAAAACCAGGATCCAGGGGGATCTGCAGCTGAGGGGATGCAGGGGAGGACAGCAGTGCAGCTTCAGATAAGATGCGAAGAGTGGGATATGATGTTGCTACTGGAGAAAAGATCACGGGACAAACCCCACACCTTAATCGAGGTCTGCTGTGGTCTTTCCTCCAAAATCAGAATCAAATCAGGTCTTCTGGAGGACATTAGTTTTCTTTCTTTTTTCTTCTGCTCCCTACTCTTTTCAGAGACTTAAAATGTGACATAGACTCTGTAGGAAGAAACTATGGAAAATGGAAACTTCTTATGGCAGCTGCTGCTGCAGGCTGGTAGAGAAGGGCATTTCAGGGAAGTTACAGCCCCCACAAAGCATGCTGTAAGCACAGTACATGCCCACTGCTCCCTTTTCCAGCTTGTTGTGGGAAGCCCCAGCCTTCTTTTACAGTTTCAGGTTGTGAAAATCATCATAATTCCACAGTTAAATGCCGGAGCTCACTTGAAAACACAGCACAAACAAGATACAGGGGGTGTTCTTTGAAGGCACTGACACAGGGGTTAAAAAACTTGCAGAGGACACAAAAAAGGCATCTTGTACAGGCAAGTTTGGGTGGAAAAGCTGAGGGAGAGCACCTCTGAGGTTCATTGTGCCTATCAGAGATTGAAACTTAGCTTCACTTCAGTCACTCCTGTGATGCAGTAACACCATATATGCTTATCCTATATCGATAAACAGGATGGGATTACACAAAATGAGCTTTCCAAAATAATTTTCTCCTCTACATGGAAACAGTTCTCAGTGTGGTTGGACAACTTCCAGGTCCCATAAAAAGCAATACAGGAACACACACACACGTGTGGGCTCCTTACACTGACACCTGCACCAGAACATTTCAGATGTGGTTCAGGAACAGTCACAGGAGCACACTGGAGGATGCTGAGGGATAAGCCAGTGTTCTGTTCCCTCCCCATGAGATGGAGTTCCAGCTCCACCAGTGCTGTGCCAGGTTCACAGGCAGGACAGCTGCCCACACTGATCCCAGCCCTGCTCTGTCAGTTCTGATCCATCACTAATCTGCCTGGCCAAAGGATTGCCACAGCAGCCTCAGACTGATGCCCTTCTCCTCACTAAGCTGCTATATTCTAATGCCATCTCAGCCTGAAATGATGCTAGAATCTCTGACCTGCTACCAGTTAAAGCCTTTTTTATTTTATTTAAGAAACAATCCAAGCTCTCTTCTGGCTAGTGTCTTAGAGCAGCTCAGGAGAGCAGGGATGGAAGTCACAAGCTTTGCCTTGGAGAGAAGCTCCTTCCTCCCTCACCTACCACTCAATCTCCCTCAGTCCAGAGACAATGTGCCACTTTATTATGCTTTAATGAAGATGAGGCATCCATCTCTCCTGGCACTGCTCAATAAGGGGAGGACCCAGGGGCTTCATGGGGAGGAAGACAGCACCAGAAACAGCTTGCTAAAAACTGTGCATGGCTGTGCCTCAGGTCATGTGGCCAGCAGGAGCTGGGGGAGGGATGAAGGAGCAGGACCACACAACCACACCGTGGCTGGAAACTTCAGGGACCTCTTGAGATCATCCAGTCCAACCCCCTGTTCAAGCAGGGGTCTGTCAGTGCAGGTTCTCATAGCTGTGCATTATCAGGTTTGAGTACGTCCAAGGATGGAGCCTCCACAACCTCTGAGGAGCCTGATCCAGTACTTGAACTTTCCCACCATAAGTCAGCTTTTTCTTATGTTTAATGTACTTTCCTGTGCTTTGGTTGGAGTCCATTGCCTTTCATACATTCTCTGAATACCCTGACGAGATCCTGGCCTGCTCTGTCTTCTCTCATTACTCTCCTCAGTATATATTTTACACACAGAGTGCAGTCCCTCTGCAGTGTCTCTTCTCCAAGCTGAACTGTCCCAGCTCAGGGCTGGAGAAATGATGCAGCAGGAATGATGTAGGTGATGGATAAAGAGCCAGTGACAACTCCATGGGCAGGGGTGAGGAGGACCTCATCAAAAGTAGTTCCCCCTACACAGCACTGGTCTCACTGCTGGCACAAACATCACAGCCCAAACACAGCCTCTTCCCAGCCCAACCCAGTCTGCTCCAGTGCTGGAGTGGCTGGGCGGGTGATGCACTAAGCCCGTGTTTGAAATGCCAGGAAAGGAAGGGAGGTGATGGTGGATGTGCTTTCCCTGCAGCAATGGCATTTGTGTTTTTCTTACAGGAACAGGATCCTCCAGAGTTTTATTTCATGTTTTGTTCTCTCACACTTCTCATGCTTGTGTTTGCAGTAACCATCCTACAGTTACTATGTGTAAATATGTCACCTGTCAAAGTGTTCCTTCTCCAAAGCCTTCCTGTCCCAAGCTGAGTGTGCCAATGTGCCCAAGCCCCGTGTCATGCCCTCTGCTGTTACAGCTCATGGTGAGGTTCTTGCCCTGCCAGTCCAAGCTGCACCACAGGACCAGGCTGCCACGGCCCATGGTTGCTCACAGCAGGAGTGGCGAGTTCTGCAGGGTCCTGACATGACCTGTGGAGACAGATCCCCTTTCCCAGTGCTCCCACCACCTCTGGTACCATCCTTGGTCAGGCCCTGCCTGTGACATCCTCCTACCTGAGCCAGCTCAGCTGCCTGCCTGCCCCTGCTCTGCAGCAGCTGATGCCCCCTCCATCCAGCACAGTTCTGCCCACCTGTGCCAGGTGCGTTGAATTGAACCCACTCTGCCGTTCTCATTGCTGCTGGTGTAGATTTGGGATGAGGCCAAATCTCTTCTTCACAGCTTGGCACTCAGAGGAGCTGTTTGCTGCGGGTGCACTGGTCCCTGAAATTCCAGCAGTGGGGCCTGATGATGTCCCCATGGCTCCTCTGTGCTCCCTGCCATGCAAAACCACCACACGCTGGTCCCTGGTGACTCAGATGCTTCAGAGGCAGCGCAGTGCATCAGCTGCTGCGGAGCAGCACTGACAGACCGCCAGGGAGAGGAGCAGCCGAGAGGAGCCGAGGCACAGCCAGAGACTCCCGACGTGAGACGTGTTTATTTTTAGAGTGTCGTAGCAGCGCTGAGGATATGGAATGAGCCGCTTCCCTCTCGTCATTCTGACGCCATCACCCGCTGCCCACGCAGCCACTAAGTGGGTTATCACAGCCCATCAGGCTCCCAGGAGAGGGAAAGAACACAAAAAGGTCACGTCTCCCCCCAGTAAACAGCAGAATACTTACAGTGTTGTGGTACTTATTAATAGACTTTGGTTTAAAGTGCTGAAGGTGTCTTGGGCAAGACAACACCTCTCCTGCTGTGCAGATCCCAAGAACCAGCTGTAAGTCACCAGCCTCACAAATTAATGGGAAAACCAGATCTACAACACTTACACAGAGGGCTTTCCTCTGTCTCAGCTGATAAGCCACTCCCTGTATCCTTGATTCTTCCCTGACCTGTCAGTATCCTTTCTTCTCAGTTAGAGATCACTGGGATACCAACCCTCTCCTCAGATGCCTTCTCTGTCATTCTAATTCTTTCACCTGACATGTCGAAATTCACACTTGTCTGAGATGTTTGTGTCCTTTGTGCCACAGTGTTTATAGGGATTCTCAAGGGATGTTGTTATCCTCATCTAACACAGGCAAGCAGTGCAAACTCCCCATTCCCCACGCCAGTGCAAGATGAGCAATGAGCTCAAGGTGGAAAAGACCATCCCAGCCCTTTGCACCTCAGGGTCGCACTTTTCCCTCCTTTCCACTTTTTCCTCCAGTTAGTCAATTTACTGATCCACAGTCCTCACTCCTCTCCAGTCACCACCCTGTGTGTCCTTCCAGCACAGAGCTCCTCACTTGGAAGTTTCAGCCCATGCTGTTATTCATTTTCCATCCTCCAACTAGCTTTTTAAAATTTCTGGCACCAACAAGGCGCCTGCTGAAGTGGTGCCTCTCTGCTCTTCATCTGCCTCCCCATCTGCCTGAGAGAGCGTGGGACAGGGGGTTTCTGCAGAGATTTGTAGACTGAAGGCTGGAAAGAACCAGCATGATCTCTATCTGTGGCATAATAAATGCCATAGACAACCAGGCAGCAATTCCCACAGCGAGTCCTCCATCTTTCTGCGCTCTATCCCTAACTTCCTGCCCTTTTTTTTTTTTTTTTTTTTTTTGAGTGACGCTGAAGTATTTTTATAGTATGAAAATATATAGCTACACAGGGAGAGGGCGACTAAGGTTTGGAAATCTTAATGACCAGATTTGGGAAGACTGCAGTCCTGTAAGAGCAGCAGTTACTCAGCCACAAGTACACACAAACATAGCATTTTAAGCTTGCACAGTTTAATTAGAAAATAATTCCATGCCATAAATATGTTGATATTCCTAAATATTTTGTTTCAGTGAATATTGGCACCTGTCTCCTCAGGGAGTGCTAAAATACCCAGGACCTGTGCTGTGCTGAAACTCATGCCTGGCATAAACCCAAAGCTGTGTGGTGGAAACCTCCCACTTATGCCAGCCCAAACGCTGCTGGGAGAAGCCATAACAGCACCAAGGCAGCAGGAACAGATTCCACCTGGCCATCCAGCCCCTGACTCAGGTTATCCCAAAGACTCTCTATCTTGAGTAGCTGTGCCTCCATAAGCACACATCTGGCTTTCTCCCTGCCACCAAAAAGTTGTCATTCCACCTATCTTGCAAATATTGCCACCATTCTCAGCCTCAGGTGACTGAAGAACCTAAAAAGCCTTAACCTAGATGGAAGCCTGCTATATTCTAGTCCAGCCAAGGGGTACACAACAACAGTGGGGTATTTGCCCAATCCTAGCTCTGTGTGGGGTCCTACAAGTCTCCATTTTAACTCCACTTTCCAGGGACACTGGCAGATGCCAGGAGGACTAAGGCCTCCTCCTCCCACAGCTATAACCAGTATACTCCTATTTGTCTCTGTCAAAGCTTGCTCTGACTGGCCCAGGACAGATCTCCCAGCAAGTCCTCTCAAAAACCTAATTACAGTTCTGATCACCAACAATAACATTTGCCTGGAGAGTTCTGGGAATTCCCTCCATGGTGGGAAAACATCCAAACCTGCAGCCCAGCAGCACAGGTCTAACCTTGACCCCAGAGCCTGAGGTGGGCTTTGAGGGGGTTGATTTAATCTGCCTGTTATCTCCCTGAATAAAGGGCAAGAGAAGCTAATGGATGCAAACTCATTAAGAATGTGCATGGAAGTATTTATTTTCTTTGTTTTTGTAAAAACAATCAAGGAATTGGTGCTCTGTTTTTAAAATGCTAAAGCTTCCCCAGCACAGGCTGAGTCTTTACTAGAAGACAGCATGATACATGGTGTTCATTTAGGTGTCTACACGAGAACATACTGCAGGCACCTCTGTGAGAAAAAAGTCAATTTGTGGAGTGTTTCATAAACAGCTCCAGCACCTCCCTGTGTGGAACCAACATCACACGGGTGGTTTGCTTGTGCCTCCCAGGAACAGGAACACCAAGAAGCAACATGTAGAGTTCTCCACTGTGAGCTGGTGGGAGAAGGTTGGTGGGAAATTTCTGTCCAAGAATATCTGTGAAATTGGGCAATCTCTTAAGTACTGTAAAATATAAAGAGGATCCAACAAATCTTTATCTGTAGATTTCTTGCTTAGTAAAAACCACATTACTCATGGTCAAAGAGAATTGACACTGATCATTCAGTATTTAATGCCACATTTTAGTAATTTTAAGAACCAATATACTCTATATAGCACAGCAATCTGCTATCTATGGCAAGTCCCTTTTTCCAGCGATGGATTTAAGTACAAGCAGAGTGGTTGAGAGACCCTTAGCTGATTTAGCAACACTGGTGGCTGATTTTCCTGAAAGACACTCCTCTAAAAGGATGCTGCTTTCTCTCCAGACCTCTGGGCTGAGACTCACAGTCACCAGAAGACAATGCGCAGCAATCAACCCCATGTGTGCTCTTTGCCTGTCAAATAGGAGCTTATCACCAGTTAGAGATGTGCACAGGCCAGCAGGGCTGTGGTGTTATCAGCATGGAGACACGGGGGATGGCTCCTATGGCTGGAGTGTTCCAGTGGAAGGATAGAGGCTCTTTAGGAAGGAGAGGTAGGGGAGATGATGTTTGCTGTCTGTGTCAAGGTTGGAGTGCCTGGAGCTTTGTCTGGGGGTGGAGAAGAGCTCACGGGTCAGGGTTAAAGGCAGGGAAGGGACAGGTGACATCATAGGGGATGTTTGTTTGCTGCAGGCTGCCCCACCAGGAAGACCAAGCGAATGAGGCCCTCTACAGACAGACAGGAGCAGCCTCACAAGCCCTGATCCTCTTGGGGGTCTTCAGCCACCCCAGTATTTGCTGGAGGGACAACACAGCAAGACATAAGCAATCCAGGAGGTTCCTGAAGGTACACAAGTCCATTGGACCTGATGAGCTGCAGCTGCGGGACCTGAGGGAACTGTTAGATAAAGTGGTTGAGCCACTCTCCATCGTATTGGAGAAGTCATGGCAGTCCCTGGAAGCCCCAGCTGAGCAGAAAAGGGGAAACATAACCCCATTTTTTTAAAAGGGAAAAAAAAGGAAGACTGAGAAAGTTAGTCTCACCTCAGCACTTGGCAAGATCATGGAGCAGATTCTTCTGGAAACTGTGCTAAGGCATATAGAAAATAATAAGGTGTCTGGTAAGTCAACAGGGCTTCACTAAGCACAGATTGTGCCTGAAAAATGTGATTGTCCTCTAAGATGGAGTGGGTGGATATCCACCACAGCATTGGCGGATAATGGAAGAACAACGGCTGCCATCTACCTGGGATTATGTCGAGCATTTGACACAGTCCCACGCAACAATCCTGTGTGAAGACAGGCTGAGACAGCTGGGGCTGTTCCGTCTGGAGAAGAGAAGGCTCCAGGGACACCTCAGAGCACCTTCCAGTACCTAAAAGGGATCTACAGGAAACATGGGGAGCTACTCTTTACCAGGGAGTGTAGTGATAGGATAAGGATAACAGGCTTAAACTGGAAGAGGGTAGATCTAGGTTAGACATTAGGAAGGGTAATGTGAGGGTTAGGAGTTACTGGAACAGGCTGCCCAGAGAAGTTGTGGCTGCTCCATCCCTGGAAGTGTTCAAGGTAAGGCTGGAGGGGCTTTGGGCTGGTAAAAGGTGTTCCTGCCTGTGGCAGGGGTTTGGAACAAGATGATCTTTAAGGTCCCTCCCAACCCCAATCCATTCCATAATGCTGTGATTGAGGTAGCTCAGCCCTTTTTTGCACAGTCCTAGGCCAGTGCTGTGAGCACAGAACAGCAGATGCATCCAGATGATTTGCTTCAAACAGAGCATCTGAGCCACATCCAGTTATCTAAGTTCAGATAAACTGTGCCATCAGATGAACACACATAAGACAAATAACTTCAGAAGGGTATGCCGGTTTCAGCTGGGGTAGAGTTAATCTTCTTCACAGTTGCTGTGTTTTGGGCTGTGTTTTGGATTTGTGCTGAGCACCGGGGTTGATAACACAGAGATGTTTTTGTTATTGCTGAGCAGGGCTCACACTGAGCCAAGGCCTTCTCTGCTTTTCATACGGCCACAGTGGCCAGGAGGCTGGGGGTGCCTGGAGGCTGGGAGGAAACACAGCCAGGACAGGTGACCCAAACTGCCCAAAGGGATGTTCCAGACCATGTGACATCGTGCTCAGTATATAAAATATAGGAGAAGAAGGAGAAAGGGACGAAGTTTGGAGTGATGGGGTTTATCCTCCCCAGTCACTGTTACGTGTGATGGGGCCCTGCCCTCCTGGGAATGGCTGAACCCCTGCCTGCACATGGGAAGCACTGAATCAATTCCTTGTTTTGCTTTGCCTGTGTGTTTTTTGCTTTCCCTATTAAATTGTCCTTATCTCAACCCAAGAGTTTTCCAGCCTTTACCCCCCTGATTCTCTCCCTGATCCCGCCGGTGTGGGAGTGAACGAGCGGCTGCGTGGGGCTGGGTTGATCACGGGGGTCAAACCACGACAAATGGCTAGCCAGCATTTTTCAACGGTTTAATGCACTAGAAATGTATTTATAAGATAGGGGTAATTTCCTAGTCCTTGAAAAAGAACACTTTGGGAAAGCAACTGCTCCATCTAGCAAAGTATTCTTGGATGCACTCAAAAAGGCGTTCAGAACATTATTTTACTGCGATACAGCTTTGGCCAAGAGTCACTCTTCAGGTTTCAGAGACATGGTCTTTGGTTTTATAACTCACACAACTGAAATAAGTGCCAAAACACTGACAACATCATAAATCATGTTGTACAAGTTCTCTGCTTCTTCTCTTTCACCAGATTAAATAGCAGCTGCAATGCAAACCAGAACTACAACACTATTTCTTATAAAGTAGATTGTGGAATTCCAACAGGGAATGATCCTCTTACTTGAATGCCAGCAAAGCATTACACTTGAGCCAGCACTGTCTGGGAGAGACATTCCAAATAAAAGCCCCATACTGGTGCCAGCAGGGCTGGGCTGGTGGGGCCAGGGCAACCAGCCAGGCTGTGCCGCCTCCCTCCATCGCTGGCCATGGCCCTGCTGGCACACAGGGCTGTACAGAGCACCAAACCCCTCCTCATCCTCCTAATTCGGAAGAACTGTAGCTTTATCCAGCTTTTCCCTGACTGTCCCTTCCTTTGCCCCTGTTCATCCCTAGTTCAGACTCTCGCCCCATGCCCCAGAGTGATGCTGTTTGTCACACACACACACAGTTACACACACACCTTGGTTAGAAGGTATGAACTAAAACACCTTTATTTAAAAGGGTCTGACTCTATTATATAGTATTTCTACAAAGGCCAGGGATTGGGGGAGAAGGTTGACACCTCTCCCCATCCCATTGGTCAAGACAACTGTCCATCAGCTGTCCATAGCTCTAAGAACAAGAATGAAAACAACTTTGAGACTACAATAACATTGGCCAGTGTTTACAGACTAGAACGTAAGAAAAACCCAAACCATGAAACACTGTGAAACAGAAGAGAAGGTTGAAAAAACCAGGGCGACACCAGAGGAGCAGGGAGAAGAGTCAGGATGGTTGGCTGAAGCTGGACAAGGGAAGAAGCTGGGAGAATGGTAATAAGGTCAGGACAACACTGGACTAGACTGCTTGGGAGGGTAGTTTCCATTGTGGAAACAAAATGAATGCAACAAATAATCTGTCTGGCATTAAGGGAACAAAAGGAAGGCAACCGACTCATTTTCTGAAGGCCTTTCTAGAACTTTATTCCCTATTATACTGAGCAATCCATACTTTCAAAAATTTACTGTCTCATAATAGCAGCCACTTGGTACTAGAAAAAACCCAAACAACAAGTACTCATCAACCCAGAGGAGCAGTGATCAGGGTTATAAGCAGCCTCTTTGTCTCACTTCAGACTTGGTCAAGTATTACACAACCTCTTAGGAGAAGCAGAATTCAAAATTTTTTCAGGTCTCTAGTCATGCAAAGGTGAAAGACAACTAGAATAATTCTCCTTTGTGTGGAAAAGTTCTGGAAAGCAGACTACAGCTTGAGTATTGGCTCTGGTTTTGGGCCAAATAAAACCAGCAAATTGGAGCTAGTCCAGAGGAGATCACCTCCTGTGGGGCTGGAGCACTTGCCCTGGCAGGGAGGCTGAGGGAGTTGGCGCTGGTCAGCACTGAGGTGGGATTATCTTGAGGAAACTTACCTGCAGCTCCCTCCATACCTATGGGGAGCCATCTAGGAAACAGGGGGATCTGTATAGCAGGGCAGAGGGAGAATAAGAGGGAAGAGGCACAAGGGTTTAAGGAGAAAGTCCTTCCCCAAAGGGGCAGTCAAACATCAGAGTAGATTGCCCAGAGAGGTTGTACAGTCTCGATCCTTGTAGGCTTTCAAAGCCCAAATGGATAATGCCCTAAGAAACCAGCTCTGATCCTCCTTTGTGCAAGATGAACCAAAGACCTCAGAATCCCAGAACACTCTGAGTTGGAAGTGACCCACAAGGATTATCAAGGCCAAGTCAGTGAAAGGCCCATGGGGAGACTGAACCCACCTCTTTGGCTTTATTAGCACCATGTACCTCATGAGATCTCTTCAGACAAGAACTCCTCTATGTTTCTATAGTTTGTGCTGCATGGGAAAACATTTAATAGCAAATAGAAAACCATTCTATGAGTTGCAGCTGCTTCCTAACAAAGACTGTCATAAAAAACATGCTACACATTTACATTAATAAAGAATTGCATCACTTGGCCATTTGCACACATGAAATTGAGTTCACAGACCAAGCCTTTGAGCTACAGGTGTCTATACAAGCTGTGTAAATGTCTGCCTTCATATTTCAACAGAGCTGAAGAGCTACTCAAGCAGATCCAAGACACAGAATCAAAATTCAGCTGATCAAGATGCAGATGAACAGCTCTCCAGGCTCCATTGGCTATTGATCCAATCTCCATGGATCAAGCAGACAATTCAATTTATGTACATCTGTAATCTGAGCCCCAGCCACTGCCTAGTGGCCTGTAACTTAATTTCTGTGTATTATATACACATCCCTTGCTATTTTATGTTGTATTAGCAGACAACAGCCTAACACAACCCCCCATTTAAGTGCTTACAAGTCAAATCTAGTGTCATTTGCTTGGGAGTTTACTGAGCTCAGTCTGTCTTGGCAGCTGTGGGCAAGGGATGGGAAGACAACTGTAAGAAGCAGAGGGGACCAACATTTTACACATCTTAATGGAGGAGTGTCTTGTGGTCATGGTGCCCAGCCTCCATGGAGCACAGAGAAGTTCCCACAGTCACCTGGCTCAGCCTGCTGTTCTCTTCCTGGTGCACAGCAATTTTTAAATCACCAATTCTCGGAGAAATGGAATCAGAAAACCTTTAGATGTCCCCGGAAATGCTGCCAGACACCTGAAGGCGGCTGTGGATCAGGGGAGGCTGACTCTGGTGACAGTAAGTATCTCTACAATTGGAGACAACCTCTCAAGGCAACCTGCACCAGAGTTGAATTATCCTTAGACAAATCAAAGGGGTTTCTTCTGCCCAAACAGAATTCCCTAATCCAGTTCATGTACACTGTCTCTTGTCCTGTCGCTGAGCACCACTGGGAAGAATATATCTCCAACATTTTTCCTCCCCTCCTCAGGTATTTGTATGCTGACAAGATCTACCTGAGCTGTCTCTTCTCCAGGATGAACAGCCGCCAGCTCTCACTCTCCTTGTTTGACAGATGCTCCAAATTCCTTCAGCTCTTCACTGCACTCACTCCAATGTGTCCATGACTTTTTTTGGGCAGGGGAGCCCAATGCTGGACCCCACAGCGCAGGTGTGGCCTTACCAGTGCTGTGCATAGGGGAAGGATCATTGCCCCCTGACCTGCTGGCAATGCTCTGAGGGCTGCCCACTATGCCGCTGGCCTTCTGTACTCTAAGGGCACATTGCAGTCTCATGTCCAACTTGTTACCCACCCAGTGCCCCCAGGTCCTTTTCTACAAAGCTGTTTTCCACACCCCAGCAGGTGCATGCAGTTGTCCCTGCAGTAGGGGGTGCAGGATTTGGCATTTCCCTTTGCTGGACTTGGTAACATTTCTGTTAGTGCCCATTTCTCCAGCCTTGCGGAAGTCACCAACTCTACAACATCCAACAAAACCAATCTGTGACAAACCATGGCCAGAAATATGCTAGACAATCACCAACTCACCCCCTTACAGTTAATCAGCAACCCTCAACAGAAATTACAACTTGAAGTTACAGGAAAAGGGGACTTCAGGCAATTCTACATAATTTGATGCAGAAACCAAGCAGTGACTTTACACACCAAATCAATGCTAACGTCTGCTGTATCCTGGGCTGTCAGAACCACTGAGACAGCAGTATCTACTGAGGCTGAACAGTGAAGCACGAGGTGTCCTGTCTGCATGAGGTGTTGCTAAGTCCAGCTCTGCAGTATGTCCTTGCCTTCCTATTCCAGAACCACCTGTGGTACCTATATTTCCTTTTCTGTGTCAGAACTAAGAATTCCACAAAGCATATCTTGCTGCTTTTTTTTTTTTTTTTAATTTTTCAAGTTCAATGTACATTAAACCCAGCACACAACTTCCATGTGTCCAACCCAGTGTGGTTGCCTTTGGATTTCCTAGGCTGGAATGAAAGCATGGATCAGCACTCAGGACGGTGGCCAGCACGGCTGAGTTTCTGTCTCCATGGGAATCACTAGTTCAAATGAAAAGTAAAATACAAAGGTTTACCTGAAACAGACTTTCCCACCAAGGTGGCATTTGTTTGGCAGTTCAAGCAGTAAAATCCACTGAGAAAATCACTCTAGCAAATCTGTCACTTCAGTGTCCACTGTCGGAATCAACAAGCCTCTTCAACACTTATCTGCCACAGCCTCAAGGAAGGAATCCTCCCTCAGCACCAGCACAAGTCATCCCAGAGGAGATGGACACATTGCCAGTATGCAGGAAGGACAGACTCCAGCAAACACAGAAATGAAGAAAATATCACGCAAACACCATAAACCCAGCAACAACAGTAAGTATTAAAAGACAGCATACTTTTTAAACTTTATTGTATACATTATAGTTTTGAACACATACCTAGATAATCTTCCTCTGAGTACCAAATTTGCTTTACTGAGTGGGACAAAATATAAAACGTAGGCAAACTGAAATGCTTCAAAATGCTGAGGATATTGTATTTCTGGAAACAGGTGCAATTCTTAGGAGCAAGGAGCTCCCATCTACCACAAGCAATGCAGCTCCCAAGAATAGAAAGCACTGAATGACTGGAGAGGAAAAGGAGAATATAACGAGAGGGAAAATGACTATGAATTTTACACATCGCATTTCTAAAAGAGAACAAGATCCTTGAGTAAGGGTTTGAGTAGGTCAGGCCAGACAGACACCACAGATCCCAAGAAGTTCCATTTAGGAAAAGGGCCTTCTCCCGCACAGAGCCTTTTTAACTGCCCACCTTTGTTCCCATCACAGAGTGCATCCTGCTGACCTCCTGTAGGAGAGGCACCAGCTGCCTCCCACCCCAAACAGGGCTGACCTGCTGGGGCTGTGAGCCACGGCTGTGCAGAGCCGGCTCTGTTCCATGCTGACACCCTAAACCTGAGCTAAGTACACTGGAGTTGGAGACAAAAGAGCAAAGGCAACCAAGATTCCTTGTATGAGCCACAACCTATGATCTGTGGGTTCCTGGAAAACACCCCAGCCTTGGGGGTGACGCGCTGGACCTGCTGAATCTCACTCAATTTTCTACCTGGGCTGACATCTCAAGCTCCACCGAGAGCGTGGATGCGACTTTGTTCTGGAAGACATTAGACACATTTTGTTGTGTATCAGTAATTCCGCCCATGTAGATTTCTTAAATCTGTCCAGACTTGGCATGTTTTACAACTCTGAATTTTTCCATTCATCCCTCCTTCCTCAGAGCACCCTTAGCCATGGTAGATTTACTGCTCTGCAGATGCTGTCTGCATTCAGCAAATGGGATGTGAAGCCATCAGGCTGCAGGATGGCTTCTGCACCCTATGTGCATAACACAAGCACACAGAGCAATTTGCTTGTCAAAGTGACGGAAATTTAGAGAAATTAGGGAGTGATTTTATCTTTTGACTCCCTTCCCCAGCATACACCCACCCCTCTTGCCCTCCATTTTGCAAAACAGTGAACTGCTCCCAAACCAGTTGTGACAAGATGTACCAAGACCTTTAATAGTCTACCATAAGAGAGATTTAAGATTTAGCACATTTACAGCTTGTACATAATAACCAAAAACACTAGAGCAGAAATTGGACCCTTTCTCCTCTCCCTTGTGAGAAAAAGGCTCAAAAATGACCATGCTTGATGACTGGAGCCACACTCACTGGACGGAGCAACGCAACATTTAAGCCCATATTTCTGCCTTCCATTTGTTGTAAACCAATTGTACCAACACTCAGTTTACTTTGGCTGATTGTAATACAGTGCTCCTGCCAGGACCATCACCACCGCCACACTTCTCTGGACATCAACTGTTCTCCTGTTCCTTCTTCCACTGCAGGGCTACAAAAAGGTACAACAAAAGCTGCTGACCTATTCCAAGCCCTCCTCTTTCCTGGGTACTTTGCAGAGCAGCCAGTGTGAAGACGTGAGGGAGCACACAGGCAGGATTGGATGAGGCCAGCCAGCCTTTTTGCAGCATTTCTGTGCTTATTTGGCACAACAGCTCAGGAACTGTATGACACGTGCCACTCCCATAGCAGTTAAATTTCTACCTGATCAATTTACATTGGGCATTGAAATATATGCCAAGATCTATATCCATGATGAGTGGAGGCTGTAGTAACTGAGCTACCATAACCAGATGGCACCAGGCTGTTACAGAGCTTATTCTCTCAAAGGCAGAGATGTGCGTAACTTTGCTTCCATCTATACACCAGCAAAATTTGAAAGTCAATCACTTTCCAGACTTAAATTGTTGCAGTCATAAAAGCTCAGCTGTAGCAGAACAGGTTTTAACGTAAAGGTTTGTGAAGTAAAAGCACATTAGAAAACTTAAAACTTCATGAAATCTAATTTTCTAAAGAAGCCTAAGGATGAAAGCATAATGAATCAGTTTCTGTGACAGTAAGTAACCTTTGGATGCTCAAATTGCACATAATTTTCTCCTTTTTTTTTTCTCATCATGCCCAAGATGACACAAAACCATGTGTTTAGCATGAACATTGCTGCAGCCATCACTGAACATCACTTTTTATTGAGGAAAATCACCACAAAGGGAACAGTGCCCAGTTTCATTGTGCAAATAGATCCCCAATTTCTGTCAGAGCTCAGGTGGTCCTCCAGAGCCAGATTAGAATTACGGCAACATTGCTGACAAATTTCCATGCATTTTTACACATTAAGTGGTAGAAAACTTTGTCCCAAGGGTAGAACAGGATACTCCATGCTCAAGTGAAAACTGTTTGCCTTCAACTACTGGTAGCCCAGGTCATCATCACAGACCAATGGTTCAGTGAATTTTCCAGCCTGGAGGTGCTCACAGTGCCCAGTGGAGGCTGGTATTCCTGTGTTGGCCCGCTCGGCTGAGCAGAGAGTAGTGAGGAAACAGGAGAAGTAACAGTCTAACCTGTCCAGGAGCTTACAGAACCATCAGCCTGAGGAATAATACTGCAATACTTCCCAAGATGCATATAAACCACAGCAATTGTTAATATTTCCATGCTTACATCCAGTGTTATAATTGGTCAGATATAGCCACGTAAGAGAAAAACCTAACAAAACAACAACAAAAAAGGGGGTGGTGGGGTGGTGTTAGAATTATTTCCAAAATATTCTCTTACATAGACAGAGGATATCCTAGCTCTTCTTTCCTAGACTTGAAATCTTTGAGAAGAACTTCTAAAACCAGCCAAAGCCAAAAATAATCCCAGTATATCGCCAGACTCAAGTACCATGCAACCAAAGCACCAACCCAAATATTAAAACCCATATTCAGGACCAAGGCAATACCTTATCTAATAAATTGATGAAACCAGTAATGAATAGAGCCTTCAGAGAACAACACATCAGCTTTTGTGTTTGCTTTTAAAAAGTTAACCAGTCATAGTTACCTAACAGAGAAAGACACTGCAGCCTTCAGAGATATATCGCAGGGGTTCTTGCTGCTGATACAGAGCCTTAGGTGATGGTTTACAAGAGCTGTGCTGAACAGGAAAGCAAAAGTGTGGGTTTTTTCCCAAAATTAGAAATATACAATTTCCAAAAATGGGAGCAAAAGACAAAAGGGAATGAAAAATACTGCTGAAGAAATGTTTAATTAAAAAAATCAGGAATTCAACAGTGCCTAAATCTTTATTTTTCATAACCTACATATTTTTTTTTTCAAATTAGACAGTTTTACATTTTATGACACAAAAGGAAACTTAAATTACTGATAGTTTACATGTAAGCTTGATTCCAGTCTTAATGGAAGAAGAACAAAAACAAAAACCCTCAAAAAGGCTCCCATATTACACTTCTATTTCATGAATTGGCAGCTGTTAGGTCTCCTTAGAAATCTTGGATTGTCTGCTGCTATTAGTGTAATAGGTTACAAAGCACAAGGCCCCTACCTGTAGCTGCAGGAGATACAGAGATAGGTGTGCACCATTACAGTCAGCTGTTGCTCCTGATACACTGCACCACACTCCAGCAAGGGCCTTTCCATGCCAATGGCTCAAGGCTTTGAAGGATAACACAGCAACATTAAAAATTTGCCATTGTTCACAAATTTCTAAGTGACAGTGTCACATGGTGGGGACTGATCTGAAAATTTCAGTTTTGAAAGCAACCTTTTTTTTTTTTTTTAATTCCTGGAAGAATCTCAGATTCCATTTTGACTTGTTTTCAAAATTAAAAGCATTACCACACAGTTCTAACAGGGTAAAATGCCAATTTTAATTACTGTATCCCTGAACCTTGAGCTTAGCTACTGCTTTTGGGAGGTTTTTAATTTTAAAAGCCATGTTTTAATCCCTCTCTGTATCGTAGCAACAGTCTGCATGCAACTTCACAACTCTACTCTAAAACCTCCATTTTGTCACTGGGGGGGGGG
>WBMY01003777.1:1478444-1532800 GCA_013397315.1 Donacobius atricapilla
GGGGTGGAGGTGGATAAATCTCAAAGTAAAATACAGTAAGGAGAAGTTGTATTGTATATTACACAGCAATTTGGCGTGTCACTTTTTAGAAAAGAAAAAAAAAAGCTATAAAACCACATCAGAGGAAGGTTTAAACTTCAGATGCAACAGACTGTTGCTGGGTAAGCAGTAATTACAGTGTCTTGACCTATCACAAATGGCAGCAGAATACATGGGAACAGCACAACACATCCCACTGGTCTCAACAGATCACCTCGGGTACTGGCTGAGCACCAGGGCGAGCCGCTCGCAGCTGCTGGAAGGGACCACTTGCCACTGTTTGCAGCTGGTAAAGCCTTTCACTTGCAGCAGACAAACAAAATGAATCATACAGCTGGCCTAAACCATACACAAATCTAGCTACCGCTTTCACTGCTGCTGGGGAAAGGAGAAGGGGATAAAAAAATCCAATGACTGAAGTAGTTGAGCGGTTTTGGTGATGGTGTTGGGGTCCTATCTCCTCCCACAGCATTCACAAAGTGCGCTTTTTAAACCAGAAAAATCAACAGACTCCACGTGCCCTATTTTGACCAATTCTGTGGCATACAACAGGCTGGATTTACAATGCCAACTAGTTACCAATTGATGCTTGTAATAGGAAATTTATCAGGAGTCAACTTCTATAGTTACTTTACAGTTCTATGAACCATGCACTGATACTCTTGAAAGCAGACAAGTAAGCTTCAAGTGTATATTTTTGCAGCAGTCAAGTTTTTCCCCAATTAGACTTGATTTTTATTAATGACTTAAAAATTACAATTTAACTGCTGACATTCATTATTTACATTGCAGAACACTTTTGAATTGGTTAAACTGTTTGGTTTTAAAGGGACTTTAGGAAAACATTTGAGGGCTTTCAAATAAGACTTTCATTCCATTTCCCTTTTGCAGTGAAGAGGCAGAGTCAGTTCAACACACCAGAATAAAATAAGGAAAAGAAAAAACAACAAATTAAAGTAATATTCAAACCACAACATTTAGTTTATCTACATCCAGCTCAACAGCAACATTTATAATATCAATAATTTTTATCAGATTTTTTTCTTTAGGGTACCTTTTTATATGTTCTGATTATTTACAACTGTACAAGCAAAGCACACACTTCCAAGTGCACATATTTAATACAGTATTGACTATTTGCATTTACAGGTTTTCAACAATCTGAAAAAGATCAACTGTTTAAGATCTTTAAGGTATATTACAAAAACTGCTGCTAGTTCCTGTACTACAGTATGTTTACCCAGTAAGACCAGTGACAATAGATACATACTGTAACTGAGTAATTCTGTATGCCATTCACGCTAACCCTCCATGGGGTCAGACCTCATTAACTCTAAACTGTCTTGTACAAAAGTTAAGGCAAAGTCATTTTCAAGTTTAAATAAAATTCAAGTCTTTAAATATTGGATGGAAATAATTCATTAAAAAAATCAGCTGTTTAAATAAACATTTTTGTGGAATAAACTGTACTGTCATAGTCAGCAGGAGTGAGTTTTGTCTGAACTTCCTGCAGTTTAAACACTTAAAGAAAAGCTTCAGGCATTTTAAAACAAAAATAATTTATATTCAACTTTATTAGAAACTTGCTAATTTAGTGCATCCTTGTCCTTCAGAAAGCGCATCACTTCTAAAGTAAATAAGTGTGAGAAACCTCATCCCAGAGGTAAATATCAGGGATCTCTTCCTCCACCACACAAAACAAACACCATTATCTCACATCTTGAAAAATTTAAATCTACATGCCAATGCTTGTAGTTACAGGAAGATGTCAACACATGGCTGACTAAGATATGAACTCTTTCAAAGAGCACTTGGGGCAGAGTTTTAAAAAAAAGTCTACACAGAGCACAGGGGTAACCAGAATGTACAGCGCTGACTCAGTTAACTCCCTTACAAGCACAGGGAAGCTAAGGTTATCACAAGAAGGCTACTCTGCTTTCTCCTGGTAACATCCACTAACAGGCTTCACCACCATAGAAGCTCACAGACTTGATTCTTTCTATTCACAATGTGCTTTGTATTTGCAAATTATAACATCAGTTTTATTCTGGAGTGAGAAGATGGTTACTTGCTTGCAGTAAGTCAAAAAAGGAAATATTTCGGAAAGACTGCTATGGTGCCCTGTAGAATTCATTTGGTGTGTGCAAAACATCAAAAAAAGATTAAGTTTTTAAAAATGCTAGAAACAGCTACTCATTTAACCTAAAAGTGCAAGTTTATTTGCTGACACTTAGTACAGCAGCCCGATAAAAAAAAAATCTTCAAGGTCACATACTAATTTGTAAAATATATCTACTTTCTTGCACTCTACACACTAGCTGCCGTTATCAGTCTTTTGGACACTTTAGATATGTACTTGCAGACCAGTTTATTAAAAATATTGCAGCAGCATGTTTCTGCTTAACAGTTTAGAAAAAACTCACTATACAGAGCTTGCACTCACACAGCCACAGAGAGGCTTAATAAAAAGTTGATTTTTTTTTAAAGACAAATATTTTACACCTTGGAAAGAAAAATCACACTAAGCTTCACCTCCAATTAAGCACCAATCTAAATGTAAGGTTTAGAACAACTATCCAGAAATACCCAGAAAAATAGAATGTTTGTTCAAGAGGGGAAAAAGTATTTCACAGAAAAATAACTTGCAGGCATTGTTACATGCCTTGTATCACTGCAAGCTCCTAACCAGCAACTCATTCTCAGGTATCTTAGTGGGAACATGGGTTTAATTTGTGGGAAACAGACCTCTTCTCAAATCCCTCCCAGGTGTTATTTTCACTGAGGAGATTTTGGAGGGGTACTCTGTTCTTTATTTAAGCGTTTGCCAACGGCTGGAGGGGATGATCTGCGTCCTGACTGTCTCCTCTGGTCTTTGGGTTGTCCAGGATGTGACTTTGCAGGAGGAGGTTCTCTGTTTTTCTCTATTGTTTCTGTGGGCTTTTTTTCTTCTTTCCCACATGCTACAGTGTTTGGCTTCTGTTCTTTCTGGGGTTGCAATGTAGGAGGATCCTTAGTTGTTCTCTGGCAAATTTCCGCATAACTAGGTTTTCGCAATTCCTGGGAAATCAGCAACAAACAGGACAGAGTTAAACAAAGCATCCAGAGGGGAACAAAAATATATTTATGAACGAAAAAGGGTGAAGTTCTCGTCCCAAAAGACTGCTGCACTTAAAATATGCAGATGAGGGCTTGAGTACGAAGTTTACAGAAGCTGTATAGACAATAAAGCTAAAGAAAAGGTTAAATGTAAAACAGTATGCCAGAAAAATGGGGAAAAATGGCACAGGGCAAAATACTTCCTTTTTAAAATCTAAACCAGCTGAAACATGATGAATACTCTGGTTTCAATATCAACATATGTGTTAATACTTCTACCTCAAAGATTCAAGGAAAGGATTCAGATAAGGAGATCCCTTTTGCACTGTTAATTGCATAAGTCTATCATGCAAGTAATCATGAAGCACATTAATGAAATTTAAGGCTGCTGGACAAATTCTAGCATGCTGGGCTCACATGATTAGGCAACACTGGGTGGCAACAAATATTCTGTTAAATGCAAATTGGATCATTAAGAGGAAGTGAAGTAATAAGGTCACTTACTATGGCAGCCCCATTGACTTGTACCGATTTACATGCAGTACTCAGTGTGGAAGAAGAAAGTCTTTCTGTACTCTGTGTCTCTCTCTGCTGTTTATCCACAACTTTGGAGTCCCTGTAAGCATCCAGCAGGAAGCAAGGCTCATGAAAAGTGAAACTTCAGGATAGATGAATGGTTTAAAAATAGGTCTAAAAAGTTTGACTGCAAGTAGTTACAGCTATAATTTGCCTAGCACACAATGAATACCATGCATTCAAAAATGCTATCAAAAATTGAAAAAAAAAATTCCTGTGTAATATGACACTGCTTGTAATTTGTCACATTCTAATAGCATTTAGTTACTCAGCTATTTGATCTGCAGGTTCCAAATAAAGTGTTACCAAAAAAGTTTTTTTATGGTATGGACCCTCAGTGCTGCTCACTAGACCATGGGTTTCCCTTCTGTGTTTCAAAGCTATTTAAATACAGGACAGTAAGGTATTCATTAAACTTCTTCTTACAGGAACTAAACCACAACACTAAATTTTCTTCTGCTAAATGACTATTATGATTGAATCACTATTATGATATTGTTCAGAAATTAAGCTTTATTGCCTTTACTACAAGTACAACAAAATATTACTTCTTTCATTGATTAAGATTTTAATAGCTATTTACATTGTTCTGCCTGATGAAAGAAAATGCAAATGTGATTGAGAGCAGAATAATTATACCCATGTAATTAAGTGCTTACTCAGTAGGCTGGGGTGGCGAAGGAGACCTCTCAAAGGTCCTGGGCAATGTAGAAGGAACTGGTAACGGCTCTCGAGGAATTCCTGATGGAATAGTGTTTGTACTTGCGTCCACATTAATGTTCTGAAGGAGGAAAAAAGGCACAGGAGGACAATCAAAATACCCAATTAATATGGTTTGCCTGAAAATTAGCACAACCAGGAAACAGCTCATAGTTTAATTTATACTGGTAAACTGACTATAGCAAAGTACAGAAGGAGGCAATATGTGATTGTGATGAATGTGTTATTTTTCCTTTACATTTACTTAGAAATAAGGACAAATAACACACTCTGGTTACTTCCAAAGAAGTTATAAGCTTCAGCTCCATTTGGGACATATCTGAATGACAAAATCACTTCAAGTCATTAAGGTTAGAGAATGCCTTTAATCAATCATCACCTTGTCAACTAGACCATGGCACAAAGTGCCACATCTGGTCATTTCCTGAACACTTCCTAAGGTGGTGACTCTATCACTTCTCTGGGCAGCATGTTCCAACACTTAACTNGCTGGCCACACCATTGCTGATCCAAGCCGGGATGTCACTGGCCTTCCTGACCACCTGGGCACAGCCAGCTCATGTTCGGCTGCTGGCAACCAGCACCCCCAGGTCCTTTCCTGCAGGGCCACTTTCCAGCCACTCTGTCCCCAGCCTGGGGCACTGCCTGGGGTTGTCGTGACCCAAATGCAGGACCTGGCACGTGGCCTTGTTGAACCTCACACAAGTGGCCCTGGCTCATCAATTCAGCCTGTCCAGAACCCTCTGCAGACCTTTCCCTTCCCATCCTCCAGCACATCAACACTCCTGCCCAAGTTGGTGCTGTCTGTGAATGTACTGAGGGTGTCCTCAAGCCCCTTGTTCAGATGACCAGTGGGGTTATTAAACCAGACTGGCCCCAATACTGAGCCCTGGGGAATACCACTAGTGTCTGGACTTCTTCCCACCTGGAAATTTTGCACCTGCTGCTGGCAAAGTAGGCTTGGCACCTGTTCACATAACCACAGGCAGCCGATGAAGACAAAAGTCTCCTAGTGCTGTGCACTAAGAACTGTCTTCTACAAAGCTCTAATTCTGCATCATCCCAATATAATCATTTGCTACCAAGCAAAAGGCTTTTTCCATAGCCCGCAAAAGATTCTTCTAGTGCCAAATGATATTGTGATTCCAGATAAATGCCAAACAGGTTCAAGATGCATATATTAATTTAAATCGTCACAAAATAAGAAAAGACAACTTTTATCCTGAAAAACATATATCTCACATTTGTAACCATTTTGCTCGTTTTCAAGGGTGCTGTGTTCTTTGTATTGCTTCTGACCCGTCTCATCCTAAAAACTCTAAACCCCAAAGAGATTCTGGTATGCAGAAGGGGAAGCAATGGGAGAACACAAACTCAGAAGGAAAAAGATAACCCTCCTTTTCCCCCAGCCAAGCCCCCATTCAAAAAGGCATAAACCCTAAGACTCCTATGGTCACTGTTATAAAGGAAAATGATGGCTCTGTTTTAAAATCAGGCAGCATAGATCTAAGTAGATCTAAGCCTAGCTCAATTCAAAGTAACAGACTGCAAAAGGTGGATATTTAGAAATAACAGAACAGCTTTTATAGTTTTATTCACTGTAATAGTGTGTGCAAAGGCTTGAAATTGCAAGCTGCTGAGCACTCTGGCTCAAGTGCATCAGAACTTGTAGGTACATGGTTAAGTGTGAATAGCTTCAAGTCAAGCAGACATGCAGGAGCTTTTCCTTGCCAAAACACCCAGTTCTTGATCTGACAGTGCTGCACTTCCCAGTTACAAAATGTGGGATGATTATTACCTGCCATTCCCCAGAGCTACATCTAGAAGAACATCACTAAACAAAGAGCTTAAACATATGATGCTTGGATAACAACTGCTGGAAATTATAGACCTTTAGTCCCCTCAGCTACCATACACTGGACTTGCCCATCTATATAAAACAAGGGAAGCACTGTGTAACTCCAGTGCTTTGTAACACCACATCAAGTGACATTAAAAAACATTGAGATCAAGGTGAAAAGCAGCCTGTATACATTGGCAAGACTGATGTTAGCTCAAAAGGCTTTGTAGCAGAACACAATCACTCTTCGGAGCCAGCTGCTGTTATCTTACTCTCTATTTAAATGCCAACAAGGAAAGGTAGCATAATCCCTTTCTTCCACACAATGGTACAGAATAACTCCTGTATGCTGGAAAATGAAACTGGTAAATCAAAGGATGCTTTTTAATGTGACAGTGCACTGCAAGTATCATAAAGCCTCAGTGCCTGACTGACATCAAGACTGCCTCTACAGGACAGAAGTTTAAGTTCTCTACCATAAGCACAGTGAAAAGCAAGACCATATCTGTAATGGGGGAATAAAGGATTTTCAGTTGCAGCATTAAAAGCAAGTGCTGGAATTGTATTTAAAACCTGAAATACAATAGTCAAAAACCACTTCATAAGTAACAGAGGCAAAATACTTCAAAATTAATAGATCTTAGCCAAGAATTGCCGACAGTCTGTAGTAGTGGCTGACAGTAAGTTAAACACTACTCTCACCGTGGCCGTGAACTGCACACTCCCCCTAAATGCAATCCTGGGATACAGTTGCCCCTCCTACCACTCGCAGAACACAGGGCAGATGGCTTGTCTGTACCGTCACTGCCTCGGGTGCAGGCTGCCCTGCTGCCTCCCCCTTTCTTTTCCAACAAATACTCTCTATCCACCCTTGATGGGCACCAAAGAAAACATTCTAAACCCAGCCTATTGCAGGAGAAGATGAGAGACATTGTGGTGGTTTCACCACATTGCTTCGTACTGCTAATCCAGGGTTTAACTTCTTCAGTTGTGGTACAGCTAGAAAAACACAAGTTAAATCTGAGCTATCAAAAAAAGCCAATACAGAGTTTCATAGCCCAGAGTGTTCCACAGTGCAGAGGGTTATGTGAGTCTTGCTAGAGGAGAACACACTGTCATTCACAGATGGCATAGCAGAGACAGCTCTACAAATGAAATCTATGAAAAGCTACTGGACATTAATTCCAGTTGCATCTCTACTACCTCTATACTGCAGTGGTTGCCAAGTTATTCGGCTGTATTTTTATACTTCTGAGCAATATGACAAGACAACACGGATCTGGTTTTGGTCTCAGTTCTTGTTCCAGCTATGATGCCTAGTGTACTGCGATTATGTAGACAGCTTCTTTATTTTGGTGCTTAGAAGTTCATCTCTGTCACTTTAAAGTGTTTTATATGCAACTCAGAAGTCTTCCTTTCAAGTAGGAGGGAAAATGTATCACGCACTTTTCACCTGAGTCTATCCAAATGCCTGAGGCAGTTATGAACAACAAAGAGCATATTTTCTAATCTCTGCTATTAACATCTACTTATATTATACTGGTGCCCATATTCCACACCATTTCAAAGAGAATACTCAACAAATTCTAAGGTATAAAGTGAAGAAGGAAGCAGCACATCATCTGACAGCTGTTTTTTAAAAACATTTTTTACAACCCATGTAAACCCACAAGTTTTTGCATGTATAAACCACCAAATCAGAAAACAAGAGGTATGCATTTTTTTGTTTTCCCAATAAAATGAACACACACTACTTACTCTTTCTTTTGACGTTCCTATTACCACACTGGACAGTCTGTTTTCAAATAGGTCTTCAGTCTTTAAATTGCCAGCAGCCCCAGGTAATGGAGGAAAGCTAGATAAACCCAATTCAAAGCTAGGAGATGGAGGTTTTGGGGGTGGTGGAGACTGTGTTTGGCCTCTCTGGAATAGAAATAACATGTTGGGGTTACTACACTAGATGATAGAAAAGATATGCAACTCTAAACTGTACTTTGCATTTGATTTGTATCAGCAAACCCCTGGAGAAGGCTCCCCCATCTCATCTCCCAGAAAACCCACAAAGTATCGAGGCACAGATGCTTTCATTTTCCACTGTTTCCCTTAAAATATTTAATTATTATTTAAATGTCATGGTATATGCATTAGCTTTAGGGATACTGGCATAGTAAGAAGTTTTCTCACTGACTCTTCTTGAGGACAGACACACTGACATGAAAGGAAAACAGACTGGTTTATGTATCATGATATGGTGAAAATATAATGCCTATTTATGTACAGTTAGTAACATTCTAAATAAAAAGACAGGAGTTGACAAGAATCTTATTTTCAAATATATGAAGAAAGGGCAAGACAGCATGCCTTGTATATAGCACAGACAATAACAGTATATATATCCAATTAATATTCATTTATATTGTCACTGTGTAAAAATAGAAAGTGCCAAAACTATTTTTGAAACAGAAACTATCTAAGAAGAAAACCAACGTCTCAAGCAAAAATCAACACCTGTGTGCTAAATGCAACTACTTTGCACTACAGAGAACAGTTCAGGAGTTAAAAGTACTGTGGTTTAAGATCACTTGTGAGAACTGCTGGTAAGTTATTTGTAAGTTACATTATATTTACACAGGAAAAATAAAACTCCTTTGTAATATGTTGTAGCTGAAGTTACCAATTAACTTTGCCTACATTGTGTAAACAAAGAAGTTTTTCTTCAAAGACCTGTTTCTTGACTGTGCTGAGGCCTGTGCTAGATCTCCGCTGCAAAATACCAAATGCAAAGCAATCTTTGAAACTGTTTCTATTTTGAAAAGGAAAAACACGAGTATATAGTCAAGATAATGTGAATGTGAGAACAATGCTTCTGAAGAAAAAAAACAATAGATACAAGAATACCTTTGAGGTCTTTTCACAAACTGCATGTAGTGTCCAAAGAATTGTGGGTCAAGAGGGAAGTAGGGAAAGAAAAAATACCGAGGCAAGAACAACTGCAACTCCCAGCACTGCCACTGACCCAGCATTACCCCCCGGAAGAATGCTACAGCAGTGGAGACTGCAAATCCCCAAAACTGAAGTCAGATGACCTGTCAAAGGTCAGGGAGAGAGACTATGCTTATCCAGCTCAAACTGCAAGAGGAACAACTCAAATTTTCAAAAGTTTTTCAAATCACAGCACTTGCTCTTCTTAATGGAGACTGAAGTTCTGCAATAGCAAATGCCCTTATGTTACATTTTATGTTACACAGTTGAGTTCTAAAACCCTCAAAATATTAAGAGTGGCATTAACATCTTAAATTAGCAGGATGAGGGAGAAGTTCAATGAATTTTAAGCTAACTGCATAAAATTTCTCAAATTGACTTCTTGTAGGTTCAGTACTTGGCTTATGTCTATAGCCTCAGAAACAATCTGATCAAAAAGTTTCATGTTCTTTTTCATGCAAACTAGCATACAACTCTATAATTTTTCCTTTAAAATGAAAAATATTCTAAAAAAGGCATTACTCCTTTCAAATATATCGGTTTTAGTGGCGTCCTGTGTACACTATCTAATTGCTACAGCATTACACAAGAAATAGGATACTGAATTCAATTATTTCCACAGTCTAAAGGGGGAGAATTTTAACCTTTTGCTTCCAAGTATGCTTCCTTGCAGTCCTGGGTGCAGTAGCTCTCACCTCTGCTCGAGGTGCAGCACTGGACACTACAGACCAAAGATTCCACCCAGAAGAGACTGGGAGGAGCCTGGCTGCCCAGGCTGCAATTACAACCTGGCGCTGACAGAAGAGAGCTGTGGGTCTCTAAAGAAGTCACATCTACCAGTTTTTACATTCAAGGTTCAAATAATCTTTGCAGCCAGCTCAGTCTGAAGAGCTGCTCTGCTAAGGGAGGCATCCAAGGTAATCCTTTCACTCCAGTCACTCACACCTGACCTGTACCACTTCCTTGTTCTTTTAAATACAGAAAAAAGTTAATAGGAAAACTTCACTCTAAAAATTTAAGCAGCTTTTTAAGGGCAAAAGGAAGAAGTATTGGAAACCCTACATGCAATGCCTCACTGTCTCTGGGAAGTTTGATGAGAACTAAAAGCAATCAAAAGGAAGGAATCACTTGCTAAACTTTCCTGCTCCTGTGTCTAAGTTCACTCAGGCCACTCAACAGCAGGAGCCACAAACACAGAAACGCATTGATTCCAGGCCTTTAGGAAAGTGTTATGGTTCCTGCAGTAGTGTTACTTTACAATTATAACATGAATAAGGAAATAACCTGGTTCAGCTTCATGAATATGCCATGTGTGGCAAAAATGAATTGCAAAGAAATGACTAGTTTTATCACGTAAAACCTTAAATCGTACAAAAACGTGGGTTTTGTCTTCTACACTTAGTTCAGCCTTATTAAGCATCAAGTCGACTTTGACACTAATCTTGAATTTCAGTTTCTCAAAACCACAGTATTTTAGTAATGTTAGCATACCCTTACCAAGCGGCACTTGAAGAGGCATTTAAGAAAATTAACTGACCACTTCATAACAAATATTTTTGCCACACATTTTGCCACAAGGATCTACAAAATATTCTTCACTGACAACATGATTGATAATGAAGTATAAAGTGTTTTGAACTTCAGCTGTTTAGCTGTTCCTGAATGTTAACACTGACTGGCATGTTGACAAAAACTTAGATGGAAATTTTGTTGCTACTGTAAGAGTAATTTTAACTTTTCCCTGACTTCTACATTAATGGAAAATTTCCCCTGATACCCAAATGCAGTAAACTCACGTGACTAATGGCTGTTGTCTTTCATCAACTGTGATGTACAGGTGCTCCTGCAGTAATTTATGTCACCTGCTACTCCACATAATAGCCACACTATGCCTTGTTACCCTAGTTTTATTAGAGACAAATAAGATCATGAACACTCACTGTAAATTTGTCCTCCCTTTTCTTTCGGTAGCCATATGAGTTTTTCCTAAGGGAAAGAATGCAGATATGAGAACCTTGCCTATAAATGGAGGGAAAGCAGTTAACAAAAACAGAAGAAATTAATTCCAATTGCTATTTCATCCATCTTCATTCTACACAGGTTATTAAGAAATGTTTTAGGGAAGAATTCCTAGCAAGCTGTCGTTAAAATAAAGGTATAGATCTTATGCAAGTCAGTGTAAGAATACAGTGGTTACAAGTAATTCCTGGGTTAAAAGCATC
This sequence comes from Donacobius atricapilla, assembly GCA_013397315.1. Taxonomy (NCBI): domain Eukaryota; kingdom Metazoa; phylum Chordata; class Aves; order Passeriformes; family Mimidae; genus Donacobius; species Donacobius atricapilla. The sequence continues at coordinate 1,489,920 of WBMY01003777.1, forward strand.
TCCGTAGAGATTACATACAAGATCTAGATAAAACATTACAGTATCTAAATAAGGGGGTTAGGAATTTTGGTATACCAATGTAATTTCTCAAATACAGCTAACTATTTTCAATCCAGGTAAGGCTCCTTCAAAACATTTTCAGCACTTTGCCCCCAGCCCTGCTTCAGGTAAAGCCCCTCCAAGCAGCACTGTGAAATTTGCAGTACATTCTAATTCAGCTTCAATATATTTTCCAAATTTGTTTGACTTTTACTATTCTAAATGTATTCAACACCGAAACATTAAAATTTAACTTTAAGTACTGACTATTCCTGTACATTTTTTGTAGTCTATAGTTTGAGCAATTATATTTCCTGAGTTCTTAATCATACTTCCATTCATTAGTTATAACACAATTTGGTATATTAGATTTAGAAAAGTATTACAATCCTTGCACAAAATACCCATTTAATTTTGCAGTCATACAAGTCTAAAATAAGATCATCTGCAAAACACATGAGTTATCTTCCAATTCAGTAAGCCACTCAAAATGTGATTTGCTTGGAGTCATAAATACAGCCATTATCAAAGCTGCACAATACTTTTATGAAGCACTTATCAGAACCGTATTTCTAATTATGCCAATTTTCAGCTCCCCAGGTAGTTGGTTGTGGGTTTTGTTTGGTTGCTTTTAAAACAACATAATAATAGTTTCCTTAGTTGCCTGTAGCCGTTTTTCCTCCCTCCACACCAATCCATCATCTTTGCTGCTGTGTGTGTCCAATTTGGCCAAAATTCTGATCCTCCAACCAAAAAAGTTAAGAATACTCAACTTTTAAGTTACTGCGTATTAACACTGCTAATACACATTCAGGTGTACAGTCTACAATGCTGAACAACAGAATTGGGCAGAACTTCAGTGAAGTCAAACAAGTAATACACAAAAACTTTCCTGCACCAGCTAAAGAAAGGATAGAGGATTAGATCTTATAGATCTAAATTGTTCATCATCAGTTGCCAATAATGATTTTCATCTGGTAGGAAAGTATGCAAATCTGCTTGGCCTTTGTTCTGTATTTTACACTTTCTGTGAAGTACTTTGCAAGTCTGAGGAGAGAGTCTTGAGTTTAAAGCAGTATTGAGAACAGTAACAATACCACACCTCTACAATACCAGAGTAGTTCAGAAGCAGCAGTACTTGGCTGTTCCGAGGACAACGACAGAGTACACTCACCTTCCTCTCCCTAGTCCAGGGGAGGAGTCAACGCTGGTCTGATCCATCCGTCCAGTTCCCACTTCCCTCTTGGTGTAACTGGTGGTGGCACTCTGCACCCGTGTCCTGCTTTGTCCCGGCTGCCGCGTCTGTGGACTCCTGACGCCATTGATTAAACGATCAGCAGAAAAGTTGAATATTGTAGGACTGTCTAGAAGCCCAGGTCCCCTTTCTGCACTGGGTATTGTATGTCGTATATGTGACTTGCTAGGATTCCTATAAATTCAAAAGTCATTTCAACATACACACACTATCAGAGATCTTCTGAGGCCTAAGCCTATTCACAGAATTCAGAAGAATCAAGATCTTCAGTCCTTTATCACTTATTTAATTTATAAGAATGATCAACATTCATTTTAACAGGTCATGTGAATTATCAAAATTAACCTTTTCCCTGTCTGTTTTCAATTAGACCTTTACTATATGAATAATCCTGCTGATGACATGTCATCTTTCAGAATATTTCAGCTGAATACCCTAAATCACAGAACAGACAAGCTCAGCTTTCAGACTGTCCATTTACATTTCAAAATACTACACCCATTAACATCAGGAGGACCATCTGCCCTTGGGCCTCACCTTTGGCACCAGGTTCAGTTTCACAAGTATTCTCAAGTTAGCTAGTGTTACTAAAATAAGCAGATGAAAACCCCATGTGACAGATAATACAACGGTATTGTTAAAAGACAGATGAACTTGCCTGTTCCTGGGAGGATATTGTCTGAGTGTTGTCAGTGGAGAAGCAGCAGGCTTGAAGGTTGGAGAAGTGAACCCATTGATAAATCCAGTATTTGGAAATGGTGTTACCTAAAAAAATGTATTGAATGCTCATCATTATAAACAAACTTAGTATAACTTTTCTTAACCCCATATTTTATGTCATTCTGTGCAGGACAGTACTCAAAAGATTGTCTCAAACAGCAATAGAACATCTGTCTAGTGCCTTGTAGCTAACTTACAAAATTTCTGAAAAAACCCCCAAGCTTCTGCTTTTCTGAGAAGTCAGCCACTACACATATTCAACTTATGATAGTTCAAGAGGATTGAAAAACATCAAGCCAAAATTCCTGCTAGCAAGTTGAATAACTCTCCTTCTATTTCACACCATACTACCTACACGTGACTTGGGAGTACCAAGATACTTCTTTGTCAGAGCCTCTAATCTACACGGCCTACAATCTAATCTGTGATTGCTGCGCTTATAATTGGACGTGAATTCCTCCCTAAAAAAAACCCAACAACTTCTTTTTAGTTCCTCATTCTATTTTCATGTGACATCTAAATAAAGCCTAGAGAATCAGTGGATATTAAGTGAAACTCTGATGCTTTTCAGATCTTACCACCTTATTCTACATATGAAACACTGTCTTCTTGTCTGAAGAAACAACATTAGCAAAACATTTTCTGAGGTGGGTGCATGTCAATGTCCTGTAGTAGCAAGATGCCTCAAAACCTGAAGCATGTTCAAAGTAATTTCTACAACCTCACTAGCACACTTTTGTCTTTTTCATTTAAATGTCTAAGTGAGTTTCATTTAAGAAATGTTACTGTTAGCACCAGCAAATGCTTGCTTGTCTTCTCCCCCTGAAAATAACTACAATGCAGAACAACAAGGCTATTTCTACCTTCTATTAAATGCTGAGAAACAGCTGGGATTAAGACCATTTGCTATAAAGGTACATTTAAACTTGAGAAAGGTTTCTCATGTAAGTTAAATCACTAATCAATGGAAAACAAAAATTTAACCCCAAAGCTGTCATATCAAACCACTGCTAGCCCAACCTAGCATGCACCACAGCAAATGCTACCTCAGGCTTCACAAAAAGGCCATTAAAAAAAGGCCTGTAACAAAGCTCCTCGAGGAACAAAGTTTCATCAAAATAATGCTTTTAAGTGCTTTGTGGTTTAAGAGTTAAAAAATGAATGCTGCAAAATTCCATCAAAGGTAGTAAGCAACCACAGAATCTGAACAATGAGAAGACACTGAACATAGTAGGAACCTGAGCAATATTCAACTTTCTGTCTTTATAATGATGTGCGATCCTTCTGGAGGGAAAAAATATTTCTTTCCCCCTTTTCCAATAATACCAAAAGCATTTCCACAGAAGTCAACTGGTTCACACATACTTTCTTTCCAATTTCTTTTTTTTTTCCCCAAACAGGAAAAACTAGATCTTTTCTGAAGTACTATTAAGTACATGATAGAGAACGAGGTAGTTTTAGAATCCTGAGGACATGCTGTCATATTCAAATTTCAGAACTAAAATGGTATGCCCACACTACTGGGGTATTCAATCTCAAAGTAGAGATGAGAGAAAGTAGTGTTTATGTTGAAGGAGAACAGAGAAACTTTGCTGTATTTTCACACAAATCTCTACATGCAAACTGCAACCCTGTCTCATGAAAATTATTGCTGTCTCATGGCTCCTCATGGTCCCTGTCCTCCTCAAGTCATTTCTATTCAAATATAGCTCTTCCTACAAAAGAATCAAGAAACATCACGTTACAGTCATGTACATAAAATGCAGCTAACCAATGACAATACACTGCAAAACAGTGAAAAGCAAAGCACAGGCAGTTGATTTCCTGTTTGGACTAAGAAAAGTATGAGATCTTTAATGCTTGCAAACTCATCATGTCTTCCCCAAAGGACAGGACTACTTTTCTTTCTTTGATACAAAAAGTTACAGGATAACATAAGGTAGATACACAGGACGCTGTGCTCAAATCTGCAGTTTATTTATCTGGGCCTTCTACACCATGCCCACCCAGCTCCTTCAGTATCCCAGAGCAAGTCAGTCTTCATACATCTACAGCCAGATCCACATTCTATGCTGCTTAACAAGACAGCTTTCTCCTGCAATAACACTGCTGCGTTACCTTGTCTCCTCCCTGTTCTTCATCCCCCCCACCAGAAAGCCTCCCCCTGCAAGGGCTCTGGTTCCCTTCCCTTTGTGTGAAGTGTTTAGCACACCAACTTTTTAATTAGCTGTGGTTCAGTACAGAGGATGTCAGCTCAAGTTTGTTCAAGGACACTTTAATCCTCTGCCAAGACAAACATCAAAAGAACTTCTAATTTCGAACATTGCTCCCCTCATTTCTTTGAGGCACAAGTAAAAAGGCATCTCCAGAGGGGAGAAAGAGGCTCCAGATCGGAAACCTGAGCCTCCCAGTCATTACAGGAAACTGTCCATGTATTTGTAGGGTAACAGAAGCCAACTAAAAGGGGCCAAAGTAATTTTGATGAGAGTGTCACAATGCAGAAGATTCCTGCAGAAGCAGCATTGCAGGATATAGTAGATGTCTCATTAGCGTATTGAAGGATTTATTGCTACCACCCTAGCTTCAAGCCTTACCAACAGCTCCTTTAAGAAAATAATTTAAAAAGCAATTTAAAAGCGATTTTTGTAATTAGCAAAAAAATTTTACATTTCATTGTCAAAAAAGATGTTACTATTGCACAGAAAATACTCTGCTTTAAGAACATGCCAAATAGGGCAATTCAGCATGTTAACCTACGACCTAACTTCCTGTTAGAAGATCAAGATAACCTAGTATCTTGACAAGTTTTTACTAAAGAACTGCCTCAAAACCTAAAATGTTTAAGAAGAGAAACACACTCCAGTCTGAGGTCAGACACAGTTTTCAAATAATCTGTCTTATACACCATGCCAAGGATTTTGAAGGACTGTTTTTCAAGAACCGGAATCTTTAACTCCCCTCCTCAAGAGAGGTGTGTTTCCTACACCTCAGTAAGAAATCAGCTTTGAAAAGAATACAACTGTTTCAGAATCAAGAGACTTACCAATGAAGGGTCAAGGTAGCTGTGTGTGGCTGACCAGGTCTGTGGGCCAATTAAGCTGTACAGTGGGAAGTGCTGCTGGGGACTGTATACTGGAGGTATGTAAAAGGATGTTGTGTAGCGCTGCTGCGTGTAGAGGTTCATATCCAGAGGTCTATATCCATTCTTTGGCAAAAATGTGTTTATAGCTATTGCCTTTGCTTTTATTCTTGCCTGCAAAGGAGATTAGATTATTTATTACAGCAGCCTTTCAAATTAAATCAGGATGGTTCAAACTAGCCGCTCTCAAACTTTTACTGGACACTTATCAGTCATTGCTTTCTCCTCCAGGGACAACGGGAACAGCTGAATGCTTCCCTGCTGCCTGATGCTGGCTGGCTATACCACTGCCAGAAACGAGGAAAAGGAGAAGTCAAGTGGTATGTGCTACATTTCTAAATGACCCATCCCCGGGTGAAATGGTTGCTGAGATTGGATCACCTAAATTTATATTAGAAATCACAGTGAGCACCACAAAACCCAGAATATACACACACCCCCCACCCCAACATCATAAACTTCTATTTACCTTAATTGGTTTTCCTTGGAAAGTCTTCACTTCTTCTCTAAGGTATCTGTAAGCCTTGAAAAAAACAAAAGAAAGAAATCATTATATTTGTCAAATGTAATTTAAACAAAGGAAACTTAAGTTTTGACAGGCTAAGCCTAACAATAATTCTTGGAGTGTCTGCTAATGTTACAGTATAGCAAACTCTCGTACATCATCTGCATTTAGCAACATTTAACTTATCATCGAGTGCTTCAGTAGCATTAAAACAAGACTCTAATGGTTATGACTGAAGCATTTCAATGTGTCACCGAAAATATCAACACTCTCAGTACAAGAAAAATCATAGCTTTAGCCACAAAACCAGGACATGTGAACAACATAAAAAAACCTCTTAAGTGTTATGTTTATTAGTTACTGAAAACTGGATACTATGTAAGGGGAAGAATTACTGTTTTTGCAGTTTGGGGTATTTTTCTTTTTAAGTTATTACACATTTGTAATACAGTTTACGACCTGTCAATTTGCCCGCATATCATCCTTAGTTATTTTACATTCTAATATGCTTCAAAACACAGTGTTACCTGCTGTGCATCAGCTTCCGATTCAAATGTGATGAACCAATTGTCATTATAGGCAAACTCACAGTTGATGAACTTAGGCAAATTGTCTCCTTTGAAAAGTGCTTCAACCTCCTGGGGAAAGTGGTTTGATAAGGAGGTGGGGAGGTGAGCGGGGGGAGAACAGAGAGAAGAAAACATCAATATAAAATGCAAAACTCTGACACTCTGAGAAAGAAAGACACAAAGCACAGCTGGGCTTACAAAACATAACTGAGTAGTTCAGAACATCTGCAGTAGCATCAGCTCTCTCCAATCTCCCCACTGGAAGGAATTCAAACTAGCACTAAGGCCATACTGCAAGAGAGGTTGAGCTGGGAGCTATTTAGGCCACAGAAGACATTTAAACTTGGCATCAAGTGCAGAAAGATGTGTATTATCTCCCCTGTCCCTAAAACCATGGAGCCACATGAAAACCTGTGCATATGGCATGGGACAGGAAAATCCTCCCCTTTCAGCAGAAACCTGCAGGTAAGCTCTAACTCATGTCTACAGATTCATGTATTTGAAACCAGGCTTATGTTACCTCAAACATAACTGGCTAGTTTCTACAGAAAAAAAACCCGACCCTGGATATCTTATTTGTTTTGATTCATTTGCAAGTTTTTTGTTTTGCCACAGATTTGAGGTGAGCAGCATCAAAAGGCAACACAACTGGGGAGGCCTTACAGCATCCTGGAATTTTGCTGCTTAAATAAAGTCTAACTCTGCTGTGCCAGAAAACATGGGCTACTAAATCTGGTTAGTTAAGTCCAGATTTTTCCAGCCCAACAAATTTAAACACAATGTATAAAATATTTCACTGGAGACCAACTCTTCTGAAAATAAAGACTCCTCAGAACTTTGTTGTTGTCAAACATTTAAGAGTGAACATCCTGGGCTAATATATCCAGCCTGACAAACTTATGAGAGAAAAAAAATTACAATACTACAAGTTAGGCAATCTTTAAAAGGCTACATTTCATTTAGAAAGCTAGAAGTAGCCACTATTTTTAAGCTATGTACATAGCATACATCCAACTTTTCCCCTCCAATTCCTTTTAGCATTTTGTGTTACATTCCTGTTTATTAAGGCCACTTACTTTTTTGTTACCAGTTTCTAAATTGCAGTACTTCTAATTTTTTATGATGGTTATTAAGAGGAGCAACTCTTTCAGAATCTTTAGTCTTCCTTGTAAAATTAAATAGAAGAGAAACTAAAATATATACCCATCATCAAGAATCTGCACCTTCACCTCCTTTTTGAAAATTCAAGATGGTTTAATTATGACCCCATAATTTTTTCTAATATTTCCATTAGTTATAGTCCCTGCTTCATCAGAGTGGCATTAAGTATCTTTCAAAGAATGAAGTTCTCCAGTCTTGTACTCATTCCACAAGCCAGTGGAGATCCTTAGTGACTTATTGACACCTCCCACCTCAGCATTATGGAAATGTTTACAAAGCTTTAACAACTTTACTTGAACAAGCTTCAAGGTGCAACAGTGGCATTTTGTAGTCAAAGACTTATCCTCTTTCATCTTTGTCTATTTATCTAAGGATCTGAGCACCAAGTGCATATAGGTAAGACAAAGTCCAAGAAAATGATGTATCTCTACCAAAGACAGCACTATCAGTTTCTCAGCCCTCTGCAGAACTACAGGTTCTACCACAGTCTGCCTGTGAGCAACATACCTCTATTAAAAATATTTCTTATCCAAATAAACACAGTAAGTTGAAGAAGAGCTGTTAAAAACTAAAGGTGCAGTAAAAAATGTGATGTGCTTATTGCAATCTAGAAGAAATCTGACTTCCAAGTCCTAAGGGAAATCTGTTCTTTGCTGAACAAAGGAACACTTACTTCAATGGGAGTAGATTCAGGTACTTCACGTAAAATCACAATACAGCGATTCTGATTTGGCCGAACTTTTTCCCCCTTTTCATCCACTTGAACTAAAGGCAACGCTAAGAGAGAAAAGACAAGAATGCATTTTAGCTGTCAGCAAACCTAGTAACTTTGCACTCCAAAATATGCTGTGAACACAGGCTTACAATGCAGAGCCTCAAATATTTTTGAACATAAAGAAACAAGCAGACATTGTTTCTTCTGTTCATTATTTACATGCCTGAAGAATCCTTTCTATTTTTTTACAAAACTTGTAGCTCTGTACAAATTCTATTTGAGCTGAGCTTTTCCATTTATAACTGCATCTCTGCACACCCTGGCAGTGCCCTTGTAGCTCTCACCACATATTCATCCACTTTTCCATCTCTGGTATGTCTGTATTGTTTTGAGAAGACTCAGAGGCACAGAGTTAAGCCAAGGGAGTCTCTTGATCCACTTACTTCCCTTACCTTTACAGGGGATGAAATGTTTTTGTGCTTCCAGGAAAGAACTCCCATCGCTAGTATAGTTAGTGCCTTTATCCTCCATGGAAACTTCCCACAGAATCCCTCCCAACTGTGCTCTGAGCAACCTGAAGTTTGCTCTTGCAAAATCTAAAACCTTAGAAATGCTCAGTGTGCTCAGCACGACCCCAACGTCACAGTTCTGTGACTGCTGCAGCCAAGACTTCCGCTGACTGAGATACGACAAAGCAGGTTTTTTTAGTTCCCGAGTAGTGAGTCCAGCAGTGCCTCATTCCTGATTGGTGTACCTAACTCTTGTGTGGGGAAACAGTCCTCTGCACATTCCAGAAACTTGATGGATGACATGAGCTGCTGTATTGTTCTCCCAACAAATATCTAAGCCATTGAAATCAACTGTAAGAACTAGGTTTGCCTGACCCAAAGTCCACTTAAGTGACACAAATATTGCCCTGTTGGCCTTATTGTCTTGGTATAGGTTAGCAGCAGATGCCAATTGTAAGATCTCCCCTGGGAACAAATGCCAGGGTCTTGGCCCACAGGTACTCCGTAGAGCTTCCATGACTGATGCAGTTGATTTCTACACATTAAAGGTTCTCCTTAACATCCCTTTAAGACTTCTCCATCCCTTTTTCCCCACCTGTCTTTACAGAACAGCCTAAAGATATCCATCATGATCCTTCAGTCATGTGAGTTGTCCCACCACATCCTATAATTTAAAATCATTAATTCTTATTTGCACAGATCATTATTCAATAGCTGGAATACAGAACAGCTTTGATAAAACTACAGTCCTGTAACTGTGATGGTCTAAGCTGCTTGAGATACTTAATGCTGTACAGAAAAATAATGGCATTTTACTGCAATACAATAAGAAAGATGAAAAATTCAGACTAATAGTTTTGCACCAATAACCAAAATACTTTCTAGCACTGAGGAACTTGTACTTACATCTCAGCACTTCAACAATCAAATCCATATCAGTACTGAGTTTCTTGACATGATCAAGGTTTGCTACTGTCATTATTGGCACATACTGATCACTGTCCATCTGTGATATAAGGTACATGTCACTGGCAAGATTTTCTCTGTTGGGAGAAAAAAAATAAGAATAGAGAAATGTCACAGATTAACTCTGTCCAATAAACTTGAAACAAAAATCCATCACATAGTAGAAGGCAGATTCCTTCAGCATCTTTGCTAAATAATGAAAATCACTGGCTTAAACAAAGCTTGCTACATGGCCAAATTGCTCAGTTTTGATTACGACCAGTAAAGACCACAAAAATTTACCTGATCTGTAATTGCTTGCAACTACTCTCATTTCAAACCCATACATTTGCTAGTTTATCCATTAGGCACAGAGGTTTAAGCTTTAAGGTAAGCTCTAAGAGGTACATCAACACAACACTGAAATTTGCGCCTTACGTTTTCCAAATTCTCATCCTTTCCACTCAGTTTTAAGTATCAATGAAGAAATGTAATAACATATATCCCAAGTTGTTAGTCATCCTCCTCTTTGGTACATTTAGGTAAATACATACCTAGATAAACAGAATTCCAGTGTCTTTTTCAGCAATTCTCGTAAATCCTCCTGACCCTCGGGCTGTTCGTTTCCACCTAATAGTGGAAATACTTCAGATTAAAAAGTAGCTCTGCTGTATTACATAGTATCTATTTTAAACAAGCCATCATGTCTATTACTGACTACATAACTAGTAACAAATTTTCAAATTCAATTGATGTTCATTATGTCTTAGTTACTAACCATCGAAATTGCATGGCAACATCTTTTATTTAAGACAGAAAAGAGAAACCAAGACTGACTTTACTTGTTAACCTCTGTTCTCCAAATACATAAAAATCTGAAGTACTTTTAGAAGAACAGCTACAAGCACATCTCAAAGTAAATGCTGGAGTGATTTGGCTTGTAGATCTGTGTTCCATTCTCAGGAAAGTAATCAATTTCTAGCTGACGAAATAAATCCTGACTAATGCAATGCAAGGGAACAATGCAATGGAAGTATTCCATACTTCTGATCTCACTCTAAATTACCAACACATGAATTCGGAGAAGGTTTTCAAAAATAAAGTTATGGAATATCAGCAGATATCCAATCTACTAACAACAGATATGTAATTAATTTACAGTCTTTTGGTTAAGAAAGTGAAATTAATTTCTTTCTTATACATGGATGTTTAAAAACTTATTACATGGAAAACATGAACTTCATGTTCCTTTTAGTTTAGACACAATATACCAACGTCAGTAGAGGGTAAATTCATTGGGTCAGTGGGAGAAGTGTTTAAAGATTAGAAGTTTTGTGTGGCCTTTAGAGATTTATAAAACATTCAGTAGCACATTGTTCATGTGAATATATACGTATGTAAATGTAAATTAGCTTTTTAGAAGTATTTCACACCAACTATTGTCCTCTATACCCTTCCCTTCACTAACTTTCATCCTTTTATTCAGCTCTCCTTAGCCTTTCTTCTTCCTAAAGTAATTTCTCATTTTCTCCCACCATAATGTCCTTCATGTGTTCTACTCTGATGAAGAGAATGCCAACACCTGAGAAATACACGTATCACGTTCTAACCACTATTTCCTTTCCCTGTCTCCTCTTTCTTTCTTGTCCAAAACCTGGCAAGGACCAAGATTACATGCATTTTTAAAAATAATTACTAAAATATGTAAGATCAGATTTCAGACTTGGAACCACGTGTCACTATTCATCAAGTGGACCAGACCCGACCTGCTGCTCAGCTCTTTATAACACCATCGGACTCTTGTTAAAAGTTAACTGCTTTGGGCACATAAAGGACACACTGACAAGTTCCAGCATTAATCTGAAGAATAGTGCTCCCTTCCTAGAGTGAGGCACCATTAATACAGTTTTCTGTTTGCTGACTATTTATTATTTAATATTGCCCAATAGTACCATTAAGTAGAAGAGTCAATGAGAACTATGAGTTTTTAAACATAAGCAAAGATGAAGCCACAACTACATCTGATTTCAATTGCTTTGATTTCCAGCTATTATGGATGCTATACTGGTAATTTTAAATACAAAATCAGCTAAGCACAATGAACAGACCTGTCACGAATCTCAAGAAACACCCAGCACATTTTCCTCTCCTTCCCATCCCTCATCTCAGTTCAAGTAGTAATCCTACGTGCATCTTGCAGACCTTCTGTCCCATTCAATGAAATATAAGCACGGTGAATCTCTAGGCTAGTTTCCAGAACCTTCTTAAAACATACCATCTGGTATAGACCACAGCTACTAACAGTTGCACTGAAGAGAAATCCTGGAAGTTCACTAAATAAGAATGTGAAAAAGACTAAAATATTGCTTATTTTAGCATTTCAAGTATAAAACAGGTCTTTCCCCACATTAACATTAGTACCTGAGACACGAACTATATGTGAATCTCACCTCAGTACCTGCCCCAACCAGAAACATGCACTTGTTTGATTCTGTGCAGCACTTTGAAAGATTTAAACCAGGAGGAGACTGGTCTCTAAACACGTCTAAGTTTGACCGCACAAGAGACAGGAATTCCTGGGGTCTGATTAAAGAATGCATAAATTGAACAAGAAAACTGGTATAGTTTGAGGGGTTTTTTTGTTTTTCAGATGCTCACTGTTCAACTCAAAAGACGTGCTTAGCTTGTTTTTAAACCAAGTCCAAGCACACCTTAGCTTTCTCTTACCTGTCTGGGTGGTTTCATGCATAGACTCATACTCGGAATGGTCGAGAGCCAAGGGGTTCATGTCCGCCTGCTCTGAGCCCGGAGCAGCTGGGGCCGGCTCCGGCAGCTCTGTCAGCACTGCGCTCTGATGCTTTTTGTCGCCATTGCCGTTGGCGTCCAGTCCTGCAGCACACAGCACAAACACACTCAGAGAGTGCCCCTTCTAGTCACAGTAACACCACAGTTAAAACTGAATCTGAAATACAGGCGCTTACATACTTGTGTTAAATTTTAAAACAGAAAATTAAAATTGAGACAGCGTCGCACTGAGTTTTGCCTTCTGCTGGAGCAACAGGCAGAAACTCTTATTCATACCTTCTTTACAAGAATCTGGAGGCTGGTCAGGTATTTCTTCCCACGTTTTGCTCACACTACCATCAGTGGCACCACTTGCTTCCAAGTGTAACATATGATTTCCCCACACCTTTGCATTGGGGTTCAACTCAGAAACCTTGGTTGACTCCTGCAAGAAGAAATTGATTATGCATTGTGGGGATGCACAGCAGGCATCTGGTGCACAGATACATTCAGTTTCAAGTAACAGTATCAGACATACAACTCAAAGATTTTACTGTCATGTTTTTTCACACCTGAATATATTAACTGAATTCCCATAATCATGTCAGGTACAAACCCAACTGAACTGTTGTGCACAGTATTAATTTCCCTGATTAAGAACCACCAGAAAAGGCAATCCAAGCAGAGCAAATGATGACAAACGTTTCATTCTTTCCCTTTGATAGACTAACTCAGCCTGTACTTGACCTAGACTTCAATCAGTTCCCTAATATACATGTCTACTTGATGTTGATTATATAGCTATTGTATCTGTTTCTTCAAAATAATAGTAAAAAAAAAAACCCAAGAAAATACAAAAGTACAGGATTTTTTCTGAAATTATATAAATATGTAACAGCTTTAATGAAACATGGAAAATTGAAAGCAGTAAGATGTGAATGACAACTTCTATTATTACTTTTAGAGGAGGAAGAGAGCATTAGGACAGAAAAGATGAGTAAGAAGATCCAGTTGAATCATCTCCAAATAATCTCTTTTAACCTGGATTAGAAACGGACACATTTAATGATTACATATGGTTATATATGACCATCATATAAATGGTTACATCTGGGCTTCAGAGAGATAGCTCTCTGCAATGCAAACATCTACTACAATACTTTTTTAGAATAACATGAAAATTGTTTTGCTAATGTTTGAGCAAAATGCATTGGATTATTCCATACCAAGAATATATGTCAAGTGTTTTAATATAATTACACTGGAAAAGAATATTGCTCATGATAAGACACACTAAAAAAGCTTATTAAAAACTTGCTTTCTAAATTTACAGATGCTAGGAACATTACAGTGTTTAAAGACAGGCACTCCAAAACCCTACAAAGCTTTAAATCTTCTTAAGCACATGCATCCAAATACTTATTATCACACTGCATAGAAAAATATATTCAGAAAATAAAAAAACACCCCTTTAAAAATCTTACTTAAACACATCTCTTGAATGACAGAGGAGACTTAGAAAAATTGGAAATGTTTGACATAAGTACTTGCATAGTAAGGATTCAAAGATGACAGCAAGATCCATCAGTTTCCATTTTTAATATAAGAAGTTCTCCCAGGAGACAGCAAACAGCCTTGAGTACAATCCACTGCCCACACTGCAAGTGCTGGGCAAGGTCAGAGCAGCTGTTCCAACACAGCCAGTGAGGGGAACAATTCCAGGGAAGCTCAGCAGGGAAGGAAAAGGAGCTGCAGCTGCTGCAGGTTGACTTCTGCAGAGCGGGTGAGACTGGAGGGGACCACTGGAGGTCATCCAGTCCAACCTCCCTGCCTGAGCAGGGTCCACACAGCACCTCAGGATTGCGTCAGAACAGCTTCGCCTGCTTCTTAGCCCAGCTAGCCAAGATCCAGCCAAGCTCCTTCCTCTCACTTCTCCTGCAGCCACTCCTCTCTACAGCACTACTCACCTCCAGAAGGAAGCAAAAGATTTCCTAATTGCTACCAAACAAGAACTTCAGGAAATCCACAAACATTTCTTCCTATACAAAGTTAAAGAGCACTAAGAACGGTTTGTAGCAAGCTTCCTTTCTGCACAATGATTATCTTAAGTTCAACAGGAACTGAGAATCTGCAATCAAGTTACTTTGCAAATGATTCAACTTTCACACAAAGTAAACAGAACGAGAAAAATCAATATTCAGCAAATTTTTTGACTTCTGCATTCTGTACAGCATTTGGTTTTCCAAAGGAAAGGGAGTCATCAGGTTCAGGTCAAAATAACATCTATTTAACTAATGAAACCACAGTTTGACTTGGCTAAGTCAAACTTCTAGCTTCAGCTTTAAGCTTTAAGAGCAAATCGCTTCTGCAGAATACTTACAAGTTCATCTTTATTGTGCCATCCCCATGTGCCAGCATATTCTGGCGCTAGCAGCTGATATGGGTATGTTTCCACTGCATATGAAGCACTTGTTAAATTTTCAGGTTCATTCTGGAAGTTTTCATTAACTATACACATTCTGTCATTCTTCATGGTATCATTAGAAGCTGCATTATTCCATAAAAAGCCCACTAGATATTCACCATTACCAGAAGGAACCGTGTCAGAAATCAGCTGATTTGTCCAATCGGCATTGCCAGTCTGAAGATTGCTGAAATGTGGCATTTCAACGTGAGGGTTTTGTCTGTCCAGGTCATAAGAGTGATTCTGGTCACTCGATCCATCGTCCATCAGGCCTAACACGCACTGCTCTCTGCCTTGCTGAAATCTTGCTGCACGAGGAGAGGCACTGGGTATTTCATATGAAGGAGTAGCAGCGTATTTGTCTACCTGCTTTGGGTCAACACAAACTCTAAGTTCTTTGTTTGAGAAAATCTTGTGATCTGGCTGAATCTGTTCCCAGCTTGTGGTCAAGTCATTCATCTGAGTATTTAATATGTAACAGGTGTTTTTCAGTTCAGTAGTCTTGGCTTGCAACTGCTTCGAATTCCCCCTGGTAAAAGGTTCTAGATTTTCAGCTGATAAACCAAAACCACCGAGGTTCTCCTTTGCATGGATGCTGACACACTGGTTTACTTCACTGTCCTGAAGAATACATTCATTTACATCACACATACTGTTTTCATGAGTTTCTGATCTTTCTTCAGTTAAAGGCCCAACAGAAACTTGAGGGTTCCCAACTTCTGGCTCCGGACTGGCACAGTGACACAGCTCAGGCTCTTCTGCTGGTTTGTCATGCTCACGAGAACATGCATTTTGACAAAATAAAGGCAAAAAGTTATGGTCTTTATTTAAGAGTTTACTGGCATCTTCCAGATTTTTAGTGGCATCTTTTAATTTTACACTCCTGTACATACAGCTGTCCGTGGCTGCAGGTACAGAGCAGTCAGAGGGAGCATTGCAACTGCCAGCCAAGCCTTTACTGCAATTGAAGAAGCCTTTATTACAATTAGCAATGTTAGCGTCCAGACTCTGTTTTACATTTTCTGCCCTGCTATCAATGGACTCGTTTAGTTGACCTTCCAATTTTGCCTGTTTTACAGATTCTGCTGCATGCTCAGCTATTTTGGCTGACTCAGTCTCTGCACTCCATTGATTTTCCATTGTGTGGAAGGAACATACATCCTGTTGTTCATCTTGTCTGCTGTTCACGTCTACTTTATTCATATGCTCACATTCCACAGAAACAGAAGAGACACTGGTTTTGTTACCTGAAATTGAATATTTGCATACTTCACCTTTATTCTCTTGTGAAACCTGACACTCCAGGCTGTTTTTCTTTAGGATCATTTCATCTGTGCTTGGGTTATGTGCATGAGATGTCACACTGCCATCACTTACCCCTGGTCTAGTTCTGCTCAAGTTACCAGCTTCCTCAAGCAAGTCATTTTTTAGTTCAGTGGCACTCACACAGACATTTTCCTCCATGCCATTGTGGATTGCAGCTTCAGATGACACCTTGATTTCAGTGCAACCCTTAATATGAGATTGAAAATCAGAAACTCCCTCCAAGTTCAGCTGTGTTTCAGTCACGTTCAAAGTTTCACAGCTATGCAAAACTGTACCTGTACAGTTGTCTCCCTCTTTCAAGGATTCTTCAAAACTGCTGTGATGTTCACTAGAGTCTGGTGAAAATGTCTGGCTATCACCATATGTTCTTTCAGGTGTTTTCTTTTCCACATTTGAGTTCACTTCCCTTTCTGTCTCTAGAAAGCAGACTTCTTCATCAAGTTTTTCTGCATTGTCCATTTCATGCAACTCTAATGATAATTTAAATTTACCCCCCATGTTCTCTACCATCTGTTTAGTACTTATTTGCTCTACAACACTTGAGGGATGCCTAGTTAGTGGCACAACAAGTGGTACAACATTGGAATGATTTTCCTGATTTTCGTCAGTTTTTCCTGAATTAGATACTCCAGTGTTTAACAATACACTGGAAATACAATCACTGTTTTTCACCTTTTCTGAGTTAGGGCTGTATTGGTCCTCTCTAGCAGCATCCACAGGCTTTACAGAATCACAAGCTGCATGCAGTGATTCATTCCAACTGGCAGCACTACCCATGGTATATAGCCCCTCTTGCTGATTCTCAGGGATGATTTCATCAGGCACTTTTGCTCTAAAGACATCTGTTACTGTATTGTCAGTATTTAACCTATGCACTCGACACCTGTCAGTCAGTAAGTTATCAAAAGAACACTGGATGTTTAGGCTACAATACTCCTTTGTATTCTTTTCCTCCATGTTTGATCCAGCCTCGTTTTTATATTCAAACAGTTCTTTCTGTGAATTAAACTTAGCTTCCACTTGTGCCAATTGCTGCATTGGAAATTCCTTCCCTCTGTCTGGAGGTCGTGCCATGGCACACATTCCTTCATCAGTAACAGCTGAGTTATCTATGTCTGCTGCAGTCTCTTCATGCTCAGTAGCTGGCACCTCTTCATCCCCTTTCAGATCTTCGGCATCTACAACACAAATGCTGTAAAACTCCTTGTCTTTGACATTTTGACTCTTGTCTACAGCAAGACACGAAAACGTTGGAGACATCTCTCTATATGAACTCGAAACTTTCTGTAAGCTGTCACTCTTGCTGTCCTCAACATTTACTGTTGTTTCATTTTGCCTTGAATGGTCACATGTAACTGCATAATCCTCCAGAGAATTTCTATTTAAGGAAATTTCACTCTCTAAGCCTTTGTCTACGATATCTGGTACATGCGAATTAGAAATACGATCAAACAAGCAATGCTCTTGTGCAGCTACATTTTCATTATTAATATTGCTATTATTATTTTCTATATTCACGTGCTGACCACTACTATTAGGATTTTTAGGTGCCCTTCTTTTAATAATCTTATCTTTTTTTTCTTCATTTCTCTGCAGATTCCTGTACGTACCAGAGACTTTCAAGAGGTGACTAAAGGAATCAAAGAAGCTCAAAGGTCTGCCATACGTCCTCCTAGGGCTCGCATGGGGAGTTTTGCCCATGCTGTTGTATGAGGAATATTTTGCTTTTCTACCCCAAAAGCCAGATTTAGAATCTGATGCTGTGCAATCATCACTACAAACACGTTCAATGCCGACTGTCGCAGCTGCCCTATTAACTGTCCTTCCCACTGTATGCCGATCTTGGCTTTCCACAGCTCCAAAAATTGAAGATAAAGTTTTACTTATCCTTGACTTTGGTGCTTCCTCTTCCACAGCTTTTTGTAACAAGCTGGTTTTCTCCTCACTCGTGCTGTTACTCAATTCTTTACTGAAGCAGCAGCCCATGTTTAATAAGTAGAGTCAGAGGGTCTTCTCATTGCAAATCACCTTCCTCTTTACACTAACTTTCTATGGCTACTGAGGAGACAAGCCAACACCCAACTGCCAAAAATAGCACACTTTAAAACCATGCAGGGGTTCATATGTCATTGCCACTCAAAGTCCAAATCCCAGTTGCTGAGCAATGTTTCAGTATTTCATCATACACACTCTAATATTCAAGCCAAATACTCCTTCTAATGAGATTACAGTCTGTTTAGGAGTATTAGTGAGTTTTATGAACTTCTATTGTTTCATTTCCTAAAAAGTTTTGTTTGTCCAAATCATTAAAATATTTAAATTACATCTTTCACAATGCCCATATGTGCCAGAAACTACTTGTTTTCATATTTAATACAAGTCCCACCTTCTATACAGGAATAAATGCATCCTGGATTTACATGTTTAAATCTGATGTGTACATAAAACACATTTTGGACCATTTTCTCCTTCTCCTCCCTTCCCCCAGAGCTGAACCTACACCACAATTACTTCTTTAGGAAAAACAGGCTAAAGATAGATAAGACCTCATGTATTCCATTGAGCAGTCATTGTACGTTATCAGAAGCTAATTCTGTTCCAAGTCTTTTTTTAAAATTTGTTATCTGCATGAAAAAAAAAAGAATACATAATTCCTCAGTGACTTACAGCACTGAAGGGGCCCTCAAGATCATTTACCCTCCTTATGGTACTGTGACAGGATTAATTACATTTACCCTCAGAAAAAAACCCTGTGTATTCTTTTATTAAAAACTCAGAAATATTTAAAAAGTAATTTGACTGAATGCTATTCCTTCCAAAAGTCTGTCTTCAGTATAGTTTTCATTGTTGTACATATATAGACTTCTTCTGACCTTGTAGCAACTAAACCATTTTAATAGACATTTACATACTGAAATACTTCTATTACCGTAAGTTTCTGTAGTTGCTAATAAAAAGTGGTTCTGTTTCTTCAAATATAAAAGCCCAATAAAAAAGCTGAAAACACCCAGTAATCTTTTTCTGGTCTAAACAGAGTTGTTCTTCGCCTTTCCATTACCTCACATCACTCAGACCTTCTCTAAAATTCATTGCTATTATTCCAGATCTGGACCCCATACGTCAGAGAGCTTACAGAGTGTACAACTGCAGCACCACTCTACTCTGTTACTTAAAAGATATTGAAAATATGTAAGAGTGTAAAACAAGACAGACTCTTAAACTCTGTTTTAGATGTTCTTTCAGACAAACATTGAACTCAGTGCTATTTTTCCATTGGTTGTGCACCTTATGGAAACTAATATTCCACTAACTCCGACCATAAAAGATTGCTGAATTGGCTAAAAAATACATCCCCTCTTCAGCAAGTCTGCTTTGAAATTGCAAAGTAAGATCAGAGGAAAACTACCCTTCCCCTGCCCCTTATCCAACCCAGGAAGAGTCAAGTGCCTGTAGCTACACTGCTCCTAAGGATAGGAAGTCTGATGCATCATTGCTGCCATCTGCTGCATTTTTTTTAATTCTCCCCTGGGACAAAGTTATTCAACATGCTTGGATCCAGACTGAAAACTATGCCAAGTCACTCCTCTCTCTAACATTCCCTGGAACCGAGAACAGGGAAAGGGGGAGGGAGTTACTTATAATAGTTTTTTTTGAAGAAATGCCATGAGCAAACAATTTAACTGTTTTTAATGTCAGCCTAAAGTCATAATACTTTAAAAGTTCACAACTATTCAGAAAACTCTCTTATCAGGTAAACAAATAGCAAGATTTTTCCCTTTGTGATTTAACCATTACTAACTCGTGCTTTCTAGAGAGGAGCTAAGTGTCTTTAAGAGACAGACCAGGGCAAAGTCCACTTTTCCAGTGCCTTAACAACCACTTCTCCTATCAACTAATGGGAAGAAAAGGGGTGAAGCAGCTCAGGCAAGTAGAAACTTATCCCAGCTTTCCCATACCCTTCTCATGTGCAAAGGCACGTTTTGTACTCGTTTGTTTTTATCTTAGGGTTCCAGGGATAATTTCTATTTTAAAGCAGCTACAGCGCACATTCATTAAGTCAAATTGCT
The DNA here is from genome assembly GCA_013397315.1 of Donacobius atricapilla. Lineage (NCBI taxonomy): Eukaryota > Metazoa > Chordata > Aves > Passeriformes > Mimidae > Donacobius > Donacobius atricapilla. The sequence continues at coordinate 1,510,118 of WBMY01003777.1, forward strand.
CAATACTATTTATTGTGGGATCACAACTTTATAAAAAAGAAGGCAACATGAATTTAAGCAGAAAATGCCACTCTTATGCTACATCACCCGAGACACCTTCTGGCTAAGCTTAACACTGCCACCAACTTGAAAAGCACTTAACAGAGTTCACGCTCTGCTACGTCAGAGCCCAACTCGACTGGGGAGTATATTTTGTTATTTTGTTTTTGTTTTTTTTCCTTTTTTCATGCATATTTCAGCTCTGGTATATTTCTCATCTACTCAAAGCCTAAAGTTTTCTGTCTGCATGAAACAAAAGCGCTGTGAAGCAGCACTTTCATAACCTGAACAATTACTTTTTTTTTTCGTAAGTATTTAGCCCTATGTCCTGCACACACCTACACAGAAGGCAAGAAGTCAAAAGCTTATTTGACTAGAGTATACTTACCCATCTTTCATTTCTCCATGTACCTATTCTCTGCCAAGGAGTAAGGGTTTATCCCAGATATAGCCTTATGGGCCTAAGTTTAAAATCATAATCTTGATTTAAAGTTACAATAACACAAGTCAAAAACAGTCCTTACAACCTCCCCAAATCTAACCTCCTTTACTCTTTTTCTGTAAGGAAGTCATGCAATTGTAACAAGACCTGAGGAACCAGTGCTTATGCTGCACTCCCAGGCCACACCTGATGCCATGCCCATCACCAGTTCAGGGCACAGAGAAGAGCAGCATCACAACAGATGCTGCAGTGACACTACTGCAGGCTTCTGGAAACAGCCGCTCAAGCTGCCTAACTTTCCCTCCAACAGAGCATGGTTAAAGGACTGCTAAGAGTTTAAGTACACATTGAAATAATTAAACATGAGCATTAGAAGTCATCCACATGAATAAAACTATTCCTATGGCCTATTCACTTTTCTTATGGCCTAAATCCAGAATACCATGACAGAAAAAGCAAACACTGACCAGCATTGATCCTTCATGATGCTGATACTGCACATGTCCAGTTTAAAGTCTAATTCTCCCATTTCTTGTTTAAAGCTGGAGGTGATCTCTTGAATTATTAAATACCACCTACTCATTGTACAAACTGCTGCTTAATATTAAATGGGCACATACTGCATGTAATACTGTGTATTGTCAAAAGAACTGTGGATTATATGGTATACTGAACTTTCACTGAGCACATGGTCCTGTATTAAACTAGTAAACCTAATTTCCTCAGATCCTTTTTACTCTTGAAAGGGTTGCAGAAGGATTTTTGAACAACACAATCCAGCAGCAATAAGCCTGAGACATCCTTGCATAGTACTTCCTAAGGGAAACATTTTTGGGAAGTACAGTTAAGTGCCATCTTGCATGAATTTCTAAATATTTTTCTCCTGCTTAGAACAACAGTATAACTGAACTTGTATTTACTGTACACCTATAAGGATCGACAAAAATCAGTGTACCACACAGATTTAAATTCCCATTAGGAGAAACCCATGGCAGTACGTGGTACTTATTCATCTGGGAAAAGAATGGGTGATGCTAATATTGCTACGAGACAGAAAGTTTAAATGGCCCCACTGTAATATCCTGCACTGGAACACACATTTGCAGAACTTGTTGTCGCTTGATGACAAGAATCCCTTCTAAAGACATTTTCAAATTTTCAGATCAGGTCTTCAATTTGAAAAATCAAGGAAAGGAAATTCCTTGGTCCTTGGAAAGCGCTCTGAGGGGCCACAACTTCAAATGTGAACATGGCAGAGGAAGAGTTTAGGCTCAACAAGCAAGGAAAAAGACTGTGCATACCTTTAGCACTAAAGGTCAATCGAATCCTGTCTGGCAGACACAGGACATACAGACTATCTCAACCATGGGATTTGCACCTTGGCCTCTTCCCTCAGAGTAACCTAATTTCTAGCAACAAAGAGTTACTATTTGAAAAAGAAACACAGAAGTGAGTTAAAATGGAGGGAACTGCTTCTTAAACGCTGACTTTCCTGGGTTCAGCCCAACAGGGGATTTCTCAGAAAGAGTAATTATCAATCAGGATACAAACAGTCAAGTGGCAGATGTCACCTGAAGCGACTAAGCCCACCTCGAGGTTAAAGAAGTTGAAAAAATAGCACATTTAACTCCCAAAGCTAAGAAAACCATCCAAGAATCTGCCAGTATCCTCTAAGCTATGTACCCTCAATGGGTTAAGTCTAAGCTACTACTGACAAAAAATCCATGAAGATCCTCAAGATGGCGATTTCCTTCAAATTACTTGTGTGCAAACTTCCTAAAATTCTGCTGTTAAATACAGCTAAAATCAGCCAAACTCAAGAATGGTTGTGTTAGAAATGAACTATACTAGACTTGTGATTGATCTACATTATGCTTTAAAGAGCACAGCTTCACAGCTATTTCAATGCAGAAGAAAAGACTGTCTCCCTCACTCTGAGGTTAAGACTTTGAAAAATGTTAGTGAACAAATGACCTGTGTACTTTTAAGCAGCAACCCTGGAATGTGATTTCTGAAGGGTTCCACCACAACATCAAAACTTGCATTCTAATTTAGTCACTACTGATTACCTATTCAACATTACTCACAGTATGTTGTCAAGTTTTGTTCTTGCCAAATAAGAGAATAACTATGTCCGTAATTAGAAAAATTTAGTTATTGTTCAAAGAGAAAGCAAAAGACTATTTTATATAGCCACTTCAGATTAAGAACTAGCCTATACCTATTTTTACAGGATCTAGAGAAGTGCATCAAAATGCCCCACAGAAGTTCTATAACTTTTTCCTGAACAAAAACATTTGGACAAGGTGTATCAAGAGATCCAGTGGAACCGCATGGCCAAAACAGCCAGGAAAGCAATTCAGCACATTTCTTCCAAGTCTATTAAAAACAGACTCCTAGAGAGCTCTCACAAGGAGCCATAGCAGTATGGCCTCATATCAAATGCACACTAAAGTAATGATCAGCACAAACATGCACCCACATCTTTTTGCAGTCTAGCCCTCTGATCTCAAAATAATTAAGACACAAGAAACAGCAGGTGATTTTCACTTCACCTGAAGTATGCACTTGCTAAAGGCAATAGAGTCAGAATTCCAGAAGTTTTTCTCCTTCCTATCACATTTATGGAAAGATGGCAGTGTCTTAATGATTTTAGTTTGCTAACTCTTTCCTGTACTCTGTGAAGTTTTCTCCAACTATAACCTTTGTTCCCAGCACTTGCAAGGGAAGTCCTGACGTACTGGCAAAAATCCACTCATGTAAGCACGGCTTCACAGAAGGGACCATTTTGGAAAGACTACTGTTAACAGAATGTATTGGTAATTATGCTCATACAACAGAATGACCTTCTGATATAAGAGTATCATACTGGTATAACTTAAAAGCCTAATAAGCTACAGGTCTCATCTTTTTCAGATAAAATATTCAGCCAAAGAAAAGCTTTAATTACAACAGAACAAGTTATTTAGAATGTACCATCATAGCACTATGGATACATTCCAAGATATCTAAATTGACATCAGCCTTCTCTTCTCATGAAAAGAACAGTAAAGTCTCCTGAAATATAAAAAAAATGGTTATGCTCTCTTTCTCCAAATAAGTAGGGAAAAATAGGAATTAAGATTTAGATACATTTTTTAATAGAACTTCTATTATGCCAAATTAAAAGAACCAGCATTCATATGAAGAGTAATAAACTGCCTTTAATGCTAATGCACCTGTTGAAACGCACAGACAGCTTCAAGCTCTTGAAGCAAATCTACAAGCCAGTCTTACTGAAGTTTATACGCTGCTTTACTGGCACTAAGGCCCTGGGTCCAGGGGAGAGAAAAAAAAAAAAGAAAAGAAGAAAACAGCAAATCTCAGAAGTTCAACTTTGTATGGCAGAAAACCAGGCTGAATTTTTTCTTCTACTGTCAAGTAAGTAATAATTCACATCTGAGAAGTGTAAAACCGAGAAGAGGTCTCAGAATAAAAAAAAAAAGGGGGGGAGAGGAACAAACAAAAAGTGCACCAGTTTGCTTAGAAAATAAAAGCACGGGTTTTCCAGAATGCTCCTTAGTGCTTGCTCCGAGCTAAGCTGGAAGCAGGAAGTATCTGCTACTTAGCATAGCACAGGCAAAGTTCCTGGCAGAACATAGACTGAAACCAAACCCTCCAAGATGTCCCAAGAGGAAACATTCCTCCCAATATACAGTCAACAAAGACAAGAATTTGAATATATTTGAATAAAAATCAAGTCTTCAATCTTCCTGAAGACGTATGTTACATTTACTGCAACATATATGCACACACAGTACAATCTACTGCATGATCTGCCAAAAGCATCCCAGACAGCCACTGACTGCATCCTGCACAGCAGCACAGCAACAGCAGCACATGCCACTTGGCAGAACTGACTGAGCAAAATTCCTGTTCCAGACTGCAAATTCCTGCTTATATGGGCTTGTGCTTTTTTTCAATTACATATAAACAAAGTGCATTCCCTGCATCGTCCTCACATGGTAAGGTGTGAGCAAAAACCTAATTCAAGATTGGTGATACAATTCCTGCATACTGCCATATCTTGCAGTTTATGCAAATCCCTCCACAGGGCTGAAGCAAAGTTAAGTTGGGGTTCCTAGTCAGTACGGAGAATTAACCACCTCCAACAGCTCTGTTCCAGCTGGTTAACGTTGAAATGCTGTCAGCCAACTGTCTTCTAAAATGTTCTGACCTACAGTTTTGAGTAAGACGTTGAGAAAACACATTTCATACACCACTTACACCAGGGGAACATGCAATTATAATACTTACTAGATGAGAACCGTCCTTAACTTCTTGTACTTGCTGCACCTGCGGTTCAGCCACAACTTTAGTGTCCTGATCAGAAGTCATGAGCTGTCTGCTTTTTGGCTGCTCAGAGAGAACTTTACTGGTCACCTTTGTAAGCTGTGGAAATAAGAAGACAAAAGATTCTGTAAGTGGCTGTTGAAATTCCTGAGAGTCTGCAGCTACTCCAGACACGCCACCCTGATTCAGACCAAAGGTCCAAAGAACTTCCACACAATACGGTCGGGATTATGCATCCCGAGAAAATATAAAATGAGTATAAAGCCACCTTGAGACACACTCAGCTCCCAGTCACTGGCTGTCTTGGGATTACAGATGAACACTTGCCACAGCACTGGGCAGGGAAATTCCACTGCCAAAGTCTCTCTTGATGCTCACCTTAATTATTCAGACTGCATTTCAAACCATGACTTCCTCGTACCACCTGGTAGACTCCACTCACTACGAAGTATTTAGTCACAAACTAAGCCTTCTTCTATAACCACTTTGATGGTCACTTTATCTTTGCAAAATTTAAGAAGCATGTTACAACAGTTCTGTTAGACTAGTAACGCTCAACCAGTTCTTCTGCTCTATCATCCCAAAATCTTATTTTATTTAACAAGTAAAAAACTCAGTAGAGTTGAAAGTCTGACAGTGATTGCTTTGAAATTTGATGCTATTATTTGATACTGTTATTTTTAAAAGTCTTGAAAAAACAATAAAAGCTAATTTAAAGCATGAAGTCTCAAAGTAAATACTGAGGTGTGAAAAAATCAGGCTTTTTAATTTTTTCTTTTCTAAAAAGATGTAAAACGCTTTCTACATTTTTAGTTTTTTATTCATACAGAAATTCCAGTACTGCATCTGTAACAGTGCATGAGAGAGATTTATTGCCTTCAAGTTGGTGACACCAAACATGTAATCTCCTTAAAACGAAAATGTAAAGATTTGCAGCACGTGGAAATTAATGGTATTGTTCCATTCTTTAGGAACATAAGCTCCTTTTAGGCTACCTTGACTCTGACGCTAGAGTTAAGAAGACTTTCTTTCAGTCTAGGGCATTATGGCCTGCCATGGAATCTCCTTTACACTGTATTTTGAAGTGAACAAAAGCAAATGCCAAATACAACTGACTGAATATATTCCAAAATTTTCAAAGAAAATTATTGTGTTCAGCTATGAACTGATTCAAGCACCTGTATCACAGGATTATGCAAAAGGTATGTTGTACATACTTACAGTTCAGGAAACAAATATACTGACATCCCCAAGAAGATGAACATTTCAGCTTACATGAGCAGCTCCTTATCACTTTGTGCTATTGACAAGAAGTCAGCACGAAAAATATGTTTTCAAAAGAAACACATGTACTGTGTCACTGTTATATTCTCAGGAGTTTCTTTTCCTAACATTATATCTCTCACTTTGGAATAGAAATTACTTAAGGAAGAAATGGCCCAGACAAAAAACCACATTAAAATGAAACTAAAGAATTACACTATCCTTTACACAGTGTTACACACAAATATACTCACAGGTTATGTAACAAAGTCTGGAATTCATTCAGGATGTTTCTATTTCATAAAACAACAAAAATCATCCTCGTGATGAAAGCAATTTTTCAAAAGCAGTATTAAATAGCCAGACTCTGTGTTGCTCAAAGCCATGCATGGGAAGAGGTGACACATTAACACTGCATGAACTGTCTAGGCCTCTTGGAGAACACTTCTGTTCACATTTTTAAAAGAAATTGTGTTTAGCCATTCAAAATTTTGGAATAATTTTTTTTCTAAAAAGAGCCCAAGACTCCTTACTCATTTCGTGTTTGCTGTTTGTAACCTCCACTGCTGCTCACACTACCCTTGGGCATACACTTTAGTCCAGATTCCTAAGCTAAAGGCTACTCTACAGAAAGACAAATGTGTTTCAGTCAGCAATGGTGGTATCTACTCAGCATTTTGATCCCCAAATCAATGTTAAGGTACCTCTTTGCACCCTTCTGTCACCTACTTATCTCACATATTCCTACTCCCTTCTAGGATCAGCCTGTCCAGAGCCATGCTGCAATCTCTTCTATCCTCTGGTACATAGCGCTGGCACCAGAACTTGGTAAGTCTATAGATAAAGGAAGGGAAACAGCTACATTCATGTGAATCTGTGAAACAAAAAGTAAAGCTCCACAACACATACATCCTTTAGAGCATTCACTGCCTGGCCATCAAGCACAAATACCCAGCTAAATCATTAATTCCAGCTGAGGATAAACAAGTTGTCAGCCAACCTGACAACACAGAGCTGCCATGTGCACATTGCAACTTCAAATTCCTTGGGCAAGCCACCAGCAATTAGAGCAGCATATCATTCTACTGCTTTTCAGAAGTCCCTTAGATGAGATTATGCAAGATGCTTATCACAGGCCAGGTCTAGATTGAAGCTCTAGGTAACTTTGTTTGTGCTACTCAGACTAATAATCATATTCTCATTATATACACAGATTTGTTGTGATACACACCATACTAATACCACTCACCTTGTAAACAAATTATTTTTAGTAATTACAATGTCAAACCCATATATTTAAGTTGAATTTTGATCACTAAGGATCAAAATGGCATTCCAAACAACAGCGATAAAGTAATTTGTTTGAAGAAGATAAAACCCGCTTTCCATATCCAATTATTTTTAACAATGATCAGACTTAGCCTTTCTGCAAATGGGCAAGGCATACAGAAAGATCCCAAACACAGGAGGGAGCTTCTGTTGCAATTTTCTTCACTTAATACATCCCACTGCTACAAGTCTGCAGGATATCAAGTGCTCAGTTGCAAAATTCCATCAGCTGTGAGACACTTCAAAATGATTCCACATGCAGAGCTGTTCTGGAAAGCTAATGCCACCTTTTCTACTGTAGAGCTGCCACTTACTGGACTCCTAGAGAACAAAATATGACTGCAGACTCCCATGGCAATCATGTCAGCGAATACAAGGGCTGTAGAAAAGCCAGTGATACCTCAGAAAACCAATAAAAATGGAATGTTAAAAGCTCTCCATGGGATAAATTTTAGCATGTTTTTCATTAGTATTGATATATATCTTCATATAAAAGCTTATACAAACCACAGTCAATAGCTGGTAATTCTAGAAACCACAGGTACAGATTCACTGTTTGAAAGAGTTTATCAGCAGGGTAAATGGAGCATTTTAATGCAGCAATAAAAATTATCATCCAACTGAAGAGTTAATTTGTCCATGAGTTTAAAAGATACAGTTTACCAGTCAGCAGTCCAATGTATCTTTGCATAAATAAATGCTACAGTAATAAGCAGGAGACATTCAAGAGAAAAATTGAAGTTGGCAAACCTGTTTGGGATCCAGATAGCAAAACACTGAGCTATCACAATCAAAGGACAATTTTTGCATCACAGTATCACAGAGCAGTCTTTCAGTTGAAAGGGGCCTTTTGAAGGTCGTTCAGTCCAACTCCTCTGCAAGAAGCAGGGACATCTTCAACTAGATCAGACTGCTCAGAGTCCTGTCCAACCTGACCTTCAACGTTTCCAGGGATGGTGGATCCACCACCTCTCTGGGCAACCTGTGCCCATGTTTCACCGATTTAGACGCACCCATTAATTTCAATTCTGCAAATGCATATAGTAAATCATTGTATCCTTCTCGCTTGCCATTTGGTCATCATAGAGTAATAAGTCAAGTTCAGCAACTTGCGAGTAACTCTGTTCTCAACTCTACCACAGACATTCAAATACTTATTTTGACAACTACCTACCCCAAGAGAAACTGCCTGATTTTATTGAGACTCATCAAAAGTACTGCGAACTCGGTTTGTGAATAGGCAAGACAGAAAAGTTTAAAATACAGGTAAAAACATTTTTCTTTAGAAACAGCACAATATTCAACCATGCTTGCTTTCCCCAAAGCTGGAATACACTGCTCCGTCTGCAAAACTGGTAACTGCAACAACAAGGGCAGGAGTGCCTTATCACTCGTTTTCTCATTAGTTTGAGGGTGATGGGGGCAGTCACCCTTCACTTGTACAGACCAGTTCCTGTGGACACCTGAGTGGGTGGTTAACCTGTGGAGTTACAAAAATATTTTCAGGAGGGACTGAGACCATCTGGTCAAGCAACACAGGTATTACAACCTACTGTCAATGCAACATCCACAACTACCTTCACAAATAGAAAGATACAGGGGTTTGTTTGGGAAGGAGGGGTGGATTTTTAAGTTTTTGTTTGAGGTTTTTGTGAGGGTTTTTTTGGTGGTTTTAGTGGGTGGGGTTATTTGAGTTTAAAGTTGACAATACGGTTCTTTACTGTCAAATATTTTCAAAACCATCTAGTTGTAAGAATTCCATCATTTCAGAAGATACCAGATACAAACCAGCAATGGCCCACAGGATGACTATGTAGATAAGTGCACACAACCACATGATCACTCTTGCCTGGGTGCCAAGCCAAGCAGAGCTGGGACTGCTCTCATCCAAAAGCCACACGTGTGTGTTAGTGTGGTGCCAACATCAGACTAACCTTTACACTGCATTTTAGTGCAGGTTTGGGTATCTCAGTACAGGCAGAGTTAATGTGCAACTGTCTGCAGGTATTTATAAACACACTGCATCCACATGCACCACAACCTTACAAATAGTTTGGAAAAGACATCTATCCTCTTGATTGTTACACAGCTAACAAAAGCCCTACTGCTCTTGCTGACCTCCTAAAAACCTCTCTGGACTGTAGCCCCCAATCCTCCTGCTTTCATTTACAGGCATCTCTCATTTTTCTAATTCTTATTCAAAGTGTGCTTTTCTCAGTCTGTTTCACTGTCTAGAGTTACTACAGTCTGAGTAGCAGCATGTGTTCTCTCAATCAAATCAGTCACATAGATCTGTTATTTAAAAACATGCAAAACCCCAAACAATGCTCTAGGGCTGAGATCTTGCCTGCCAACTTTAAGCCCAGAGTAATCAGCCCTTAAAAAGAGATTTACAAATGCAAGTGCTGACAACTAACTTTCACCCTGCAAACAGCAACACCATAAAACAAAAAAAGCTTACTAGAATAAAAGAACTTTTCACTGCTCTTCCAGCAACTACAAACAAAAATAGATTTGAGTTTGGCTATGTGCAGAATTCATCCTAGCAAACATTTTAGAAACTTTAAACACAGACTAAGATAAAGTTTTCATAAGGCTACTACAGAAATACACTTCAGTAACATGAGAAGGCTTAAAATGTTTTCCAAACAGAGGTGCATGGCTTAACTTGAGCCTCATAGCAAATGTCCAGCTGCAGGCCAGAAATCCTCTTTCTACTGTGAGAAAGAACACACGTTCTCACCATCTACCACACACCTGTGTACCCTCAGGACACCAGGGCAGAGGTAATCAGAGCTACCACTGACCTCAGTTCTGAAAAGTTTTAGCACCTGCTGAAGACATCACATAGACATTTATAAGAGAAATAAGAGATGCCTTTTCCAAAAATATGCTCCTAATTTAATACATTAGCTCCTCTTTAAATGAAGTTCAACTTGTCTTTATTACTTTCACCAGCGTTGTGAATAGCCAAAGCATACGTAATATGTCAAGAGTCAATCATGTTCTCAGTCCCAGTCAAAGTGCCAGCTCAGACACAGGATATTCGGTTAAGCTTATACAGATAGCATCATCAAGAAAAACTGGGAAAACCCTAATCCTGAAAGACTGGAAGTTTCCCTCTTAGTGTCATAAGCACAGATACAAACTTTCAGTTTTCATCAGGTGGTTGGTTGAGAATACTTTCAAAAAAAGATTCTCAGCTGCTAGGGATGACCCATCATCCTGCTGCATGGGGCACATGTTACCATTCTGTAGATGAATAATGTCATCAAGCTGTATCATACTCACAGAGAAAACTTGTGTCGAACTCGGGGGTTTCCATCTTTCCCCTCAAAGCAGGAAATCAGTTTCTTTACAGAGCTGATTTGACAAGCAATCTAGCTTTCAAAGGATGGCATTATTTAAAATAAAATATACTGTGAAGAAGTTCCATTATCACAGCAGATAAAATAGCTGTGAATGAGAAATCTAACACCACCAAAAGCATATCTGTTTGTGGCGATCTCTGCCATCATCACTGTGCCTGCATCAGTTGTAAAATCTCTGTTACACAACAACAATTAAAAAGCTGACATGACATAAATATTTAGTCACAGCATGTGTCTACAGAAGTCTTGAATGAACTACTATTAAAATCATCACAAGGTTCTCAACTTGTTTAACTGCTGGTTAGCTAAAAAGTTGGGGGAAAAGTCGAAAATTCACCGCTAGAGCTTAGTGTTCAGACCCAGTGATTTCTGCAAGTCTGTCGGACGAAGGTTTCAAAATGTACAAGCATCCAGTGTACGTGCCAGCATGGTGGCTAGAAAGTTAAGATTTCAAAAAACCCGAGAAAAGTACCATTGGATTTGTTTCAGTTTTCCTTCCTGCCAAGAAAATTACTTATGCCCCAGTACTCTCCAGAGTAATGCAACTTCTGGGTTCCTGAAGAGGAACATGGACATAAGCACTGGGGGCAAACCCACAATAGAACACTTCGCATGCTCAAGGCACTTCAAAATACACAAAGCAACCAGGTGTAAGCAAGAAATACAGCATCAGAAGAACCTAAACCTTAGTGCTGTACTTTTTTTAACATCCTTCAACAGGAAACACAAGCACAAATCATTTAGAGCTGCTGCTGCACCTACTCCACACGTTTGTTTTTTTAAAATCCCTTTTGTTGTTTATAAGGTTGACAGCCTCCAAAATTATTCTGCAATTCTATTAATTATCCCTTAAAACGTAGCCTCTCCTTTAAGAAAGGCTGAAACAGTAAATGGTGCTCTTTAAAAGGAATGCTGCACTTCTTTATTTAAACATCTACGAAACATTTCTGTGTGAGGCTTCCCAAGCAATTCCCAACTCTCATCATTTCCTGAGCATTCTCACTCACACAGAAACCTATGCAATGAAGAGCATACCAGAAGTGATTACTCTGCAAGTCTGTAAATCCAGATCATTACAGTAATTAGCTGTCCAAAAGATGCCAAGCAGCAAGTTACTAAACAAAGGTGATAAAATACCAAAGAAACCTGATACTGGTAAATGATAAGGACTCTGCACAGAGGCATATAAAAAACTCATTCAGTGAAGAGCAAGAAAAATGGGAAGAAGGTAAAGTCGCAGTCTTACCATCTCAAACAAGATGATGTCAACAGTGCACAGAAGATAACAGAATTACCTCCACCAACAAAAAATTATGATTAGCATTTTTGTATCTAGTCTTCTACGCACTGTATTTTAAATATATGTGCTTATGGTCTCTCACAGAATTTCTGCAGCCCTCCTGCACCCCAAGAAGCTTCACAAGCAGTTACTATCTGAGACGCACTCAAATGTCACTCCAGAGATGGACCAAGAATCCTGGGGATCACATCCTCCTCAGTAATGCAATAAACCTGATGTATAATGGTATATAATCTAAGAAAAATCCTACCATTTAAGAACACCAGGCGTGCCTACCAAGCAGGAATAAGCCACTGGGAGGAACGTGCCTTAAAGACAAGAGTGATTGTGTCATGAGCAGTTTTCAGTTTGCTTCTGGCTTGTTCTCAGTTTTCAAGTCTGAAGCAGCACTCTCCTGACTGCAGGCTGAAGCACATTACATTAAGAAACCCAGCTCATTAATTAACAGGAGTTGCTTCATGTTGCACATCCATCACAAAGCCACAAGCTTGTTTTCCTCAATGTAAGTGGACCAACAGCACACACCCTGCAGGTTATTCATAAAGATATATATTTAATTTCTATTATAACTATCATGTTAGATAAGATATTTATCAGATGATGATTTCAGAAGTAGCACACTTAATTAAAATTCATCTCTTGACTCTCTGATTTGTGCATTTTCTAAGAAACCCCTCAAATGGCAGAGTTAAATTGTTAGTAGCTTAGCCAAATCATGACAATTCTGAAAAGGGGAATGCTAACTTAATATAAATTGATTATGATCAGAGTTCTCCACAACCCTGCTCTCTCTTGATAAGCTGAATGTAGAATCACACATTTTACATTCATTACCAAGGCTTACAAAAGCAGAAAACATCTCACATTCAATGGTCTTTTAACTTTCTCAGGAAAGAGATCAGGAATTTGTTACTAAAGTAGATTAGGTAAGTAACTCAAAGCATAATGATTTTCCACTAAAATGCTCCATCACTCGCCCTCCCTTATATCTTTGAGCATTTGACTTCCTATCTCCCAGCTCTGGCAGAAAACACCACCAGCAAGAAGAGAATTTGAGTAAATTTGAACACCCCCTTCTCCAGTTAAAAAGAGAACTGCACAGCAGCTGCCTGCACATGCACTTTATTTCTGTGAGCACCAGAAGTGCAGGAGAGGAGAGAGAACTCAAGCTGAACACCTGGTGGCATTAATCCTTCTGTCCTGCTGTAGGAAACCAGAAGAGCAGAGCACTGCAAACCAAGTACCTCAGCTCTGAGTGGAACTGAATAGCTTAGGTGCACATCACTCTGCTGCTGCTGTTAGGAAGCATGACAGGTAGTTCCTACACCAATTAAAAAATAAAGGAAAGGCTACAGTAACATACCTGCAGGACCTTCACAACAGAAACCCCCGTACATTGCACACTGCCTGTACTGAATTAAAGAGTGAAGGACAGGCCAGTGCAAGCCACTGCTCCTCTGCACTGAAATAATCAGAAAACTAATTAAGCACAAATACAGGACAAGCAATGCTTTAAAGTAGCTACAGAATAACAAGCTTGGAGTTGGACCCCACACTCTGCACAGCACTTCATATCTGCCTCTGCTTCCAAACTACTTTTGGAATACATTTGTTAAATAAGCCTCATCATAGAGGCTGACTAATTTTTCATATAATCTTCTAAAACCAGCCAGCCTAAATAATAACTAAGTATACAAACCCACTTATATTTATGCCTAACATGGGTTAAAAGAAACTGCATGATGTGATGGAAGCTCCCTATTTCTGCAAATTTTTTTTTCTTTAATTTATTTTAATAACTGATTCGGTTCTCATCAATGCATAGGCATCCCATATGATACTAACCCACTGCTCACATTAATTTCTTGTAACACTTCCATCCACCTGCATTTACCTGTTACACTTGCCTAAACTACAAGGCAATAGCCTGTGCTTCCAGTGCCCAGCACAGTAGGATTCTGACTTGCAAACACAAGTCACAGCTGAGGCAGTACAAAGAAAAGTCTTGGCATTTTTACTAACATGCATAAATTTAACTGCTAAAATTGTTTACTTTCTACACAAATATTAATTCTAGATGCTTTGGGGTGATCTTTGATAGGCTAATTGCATTTTCTCTGAAAGTCAAAGCTTTTCAAAAACTTCAGGGATCTTTATGTCAACAAATTAGCTGGGAGACTGTTCCAGGCTTTTAATGTAATACCAGTATAATATCAAATAGTATTTACTAAGGCAGAAATTAATTTTGTCATTTCATACAAATGTTAAGTGATGGGGAAAAAAAAGATGGAAAGCATCACAAAAATATGTTTCTAAATTTTAGCACCATCAAATATAAAACCTCACCTAAATCAAATATCATCATCCCTTTTGCTTGTCTGCACTAATGTGACATGAGTCTAATGCTGCACAAATACTTCTGTACACACAGAAAGCGGAAGAGCAATTGATTAGAAACAGTAAATTGAATTGGCAAGAAAATTCAAGCTTACCCTGGAGTAGATAGGGCAGGAGCAAATACCTGTTAGCACTAATGACTGGATTTCACAAAAATGTTGCTCATTCCTGTACTATTTTTAAATAGTCATTTACAGAACAATACACGGTAGCTTAAACTTTTGAACTCTCAAAATAGGCCTGTCTTGCTCTTTCCCATAGCCAACCAAGACACTACATGAAGAAATTAACATGTCTATCAGAAAAGGCCACATGGAAGACTTCTCCAATATTTTTTTCTATGAACTATAGTTCTGTATTTTGACACACATCTTATTTTCAGCAGGTAAGTTTACTCTGGCACTCTAGACACCAAATCTATCTCACCCTACCCTACCTTCTCTGAATTCATGCATACATGCGGAATTATTGTGCAAAGATAATATCTTGCATAATAATGTATTTTGTTTCCCCTTCTTCCCCACATAACTGGCCTGGTCTCACTTAACCAATGAGGTGGGATGGGTTTTTTGGTGTTTGCTTTTCTTTAAAGTAGCTATTGAAGGGAAGTGTAAGATTAATTTTCCTATTCCTCTGCTGAAGGAAGCAACAATTAAGCCTGGGAAGAGCTCACACAGAGCAGCGAAGTTTACAGACTGTTGCACTTTCACCATGAGAGACAGTTTCAGTTTAAGACAAACTGATTCCTGACTTGGAGTGAAAACTGGAAAGATAATGAACTTTGCTGGATAACACTCACCAGCATCTCAGCATGTCAGGCCCACTCTAAGTGAACCTGTCATTTCATAAATTCTGTTTGTTTAACAAAACTACAGTTCTACAGTATTTTACTAGTTGCTTCAAGTTTTTAAAGCTAAGAGGCAGCAAATGATGATCTATTTGGCTTTTCCTAGTTCTTCAAAGAAACTCTGTATCTTCAAATGCTGTAACACATGACGAGGTCCCAGGAGGTTTAGCACTTGCTTCGAGGGGGAAAAGTTAAATGTTTTGCATGAAGAGTGTCAGTTTGGCAATGCTGGGAACAACGAACTTCCTTGTTTCAATTAGTGAATGTTCCTCCTCACGATTTACCAATACCAGCTCTGAGTTTTCCGCATTCTTCACTACGCTGCTAACCAGAGAGTGGCTGAGGATCTCACAGCCTGCCTGTGACTCCAGGCAGGACGCTTGGCAAAGGTAAAGGAAAAAACTAACGCAGCTCTGCCGGGTAGGATTTTATGGACATCATCTTCCCCAGAAAAATTCCAAAGTTGGTAGAAGCAGATGCAGTATTTTATGATGAAAGACAAGATTAAAAACACCACTTGAAGCTATAGGGTTAAAATTTAGCGCAGTTTCAAGGGTGAGGTTAGAAGTATGACCTTCATTAACAGATCTTAATAGTCTTATCTTAGAATATTGCTATTACTTGGATTCCATGTTTCAAGTCTGCAATCAGTGTTGCACTTAAGCAAGAGGAGGTCAAAAGCTGCATCTGGAATTTCCAGGACCCTTGATATTTTTAGTACTTTGAATTATTATTTAAGACACATACGTAGCTTCAAAGCAAATTTACCAAGTTCTTTATCATGACATTCTGGGACCATACATTAAACTCTTATTTCAGGGAAGAGGAAATTTAACACCCAGGATCTCAAATTCAAATGCACACAGAACTAGAATTCTGGAAATTATTTGATGCAAACCAGTAGGACAATCATTACAGTCCTCCTGGAATAGATCTTCCATCACAACAGGCCTGAGAAAACTAAGAGAGAAAAGGATCTATATCTACATAAAGTCCAAGTGAGAGGTATAAATCACTAAATAAGATGTTGATAATGCCAGTGATAAGCAAAAAAGGTACAGTGACAATTTTTGTCCCAACATGCAATCCTTGCAATACAAAGACTATTTCAATAAATAGTTATTCTGCAAAACAAACAGTTTGGGATGAACTCCCCTCAAGCCTTGGGGTTTAGGCTTTTGTTTTGGTGTATTTTTGTTGTTGTTGTTGTTGTTGTTGGGGGGGTGTTGGTTTGTTTTTTGTTGTTGTTTTGTTTTGTTTGTTTGTGGGGTTTTTTTTCCCAGATAACTTAGAAAGCATTCATTGCGTTAAAATATTAGTTCAAGTTTTGAAACATGTTCAGGACCAAATCTAAAGTGAAACTTAACTACTGACAGAAGAAGCATCATTTAAGGTTGTGTAAAAGAAAAGGAAGCTAATGTTTTTTGCCAATGATTATTTCATTAACCTCTTTGCCAAAAATAAAATTTAACCCCAATGATCCAGTCATTTTAGTATTACTTCCTCTTTTAATAAAGGTTACCATCATCCATTACAAGCTTCACCGAAACCAGAAGCAACTCTTGCTTCGTTTTAAAACACTGTATGAAAGACTATCACCTCCTGGGTGCACATTTGTCCACAGTTAGAACACCCCACCTTCCTAGAGTATCACTGTAATCAAAACTACTGGTAATTCAGGTTTTGACTCACAGTTAGAGGATGGACTGCCAATATTTTAGCTTGGATTTAATGACAATAATCCTTCCTTGCAAGTCAAAATAAGTGGGCACAGACCCTTCCAAAAACTCCACTGATTCCTTGAATCCAGGCAGTTAGAATACACAGTGTTAACTAAGAAAATTATAATCATAAAAAACAGACTATAAGCTGAGCTGCAACATATGTTCATTAAAAAGAGCCCCTTCTCTTCTTTATAGCATAATTTTTTTGACATTTATTGTGAAGAATTGGACAAGAAGCTTGAAATGCGAGCAGGGACACAAACCCAAGATCCTGGAGAGATGCCAAAGTAGACAATTATATTCTGACCAAATTGTTTGCCTTGCTGCTTTAAACAGCAACATGGTGAACGTTTTCTGTCCCTATCTGTCGGGCAGCAACAACATTGAATGGGAATGAAATTCCGAGATAAGACTGCAAATTCTGCACATACAGGTAGCTCAGAACTTAAAGTAACCGTGCCCCAGTACATTCTTCACTTTTGCTCTAGTTTTTAATTCCTAGAACAAGAATCAGAAACCATGAGGATACATCCAAACATTTGAGCATAAACCCTCAGCACTAGAGCATGGAAGAGCAAGCTACTTTGGACATTGGCCTGTTGATTCATCAGTTCCTTGTTTGAACAATAGTCAGAGTCAGACTCTGTTGTGGGGCAACCTGTGACAGCATCACAACCTGTGAAAATACGCATATGGATACCAACAGTGACCAAAAACAAAACCATAAAGCTGCCAAGAGACATCACTGTAAAGCTTTCAAGCCTTTCATTAAGTTTCTGCCAAATGATATTTATGAAATTATGCTTTTTCTCAACGTAGTTACTATTTAACTAATATTTTGTTTCTCAGGTTTCCCTGTCAGACCACTGGCATCCTGTAATTATAAAATACTTTACTTGAAAACAGACTGCAGAACATTAGATCTGCCGAGACACACTTTTAACAGAATAAGAGAGATCTACAGTATTTTAAGCAAGTTTGTAATTCCACTAATAAGACAGATGGAACTCCGCCTTATGAATAGTACCGATGAAGTATTCACTATTATTTCTTACTTCCAGAAGGCAGGAGGGAAGGGCCAACATGAGGCTGAGAGAGAACTAACCCATCCAAAGGGAAAATACTGTTTAGATACTTGTGCAAAAAAACCACAAGAAACAAAAAAGCAAAATAAAGTGACATGGTATTTAGACTTCCAAAAAAACCTCAGCACAAGCTTTAGATAAAATAACTGTATGTTCTTCACACTGAAAACTCAGTGTATTCCTGAACATATTCCACGTGAAATTCTGATAGCATCTGAAGGTGTAATTTCTGAAGTCTGTATTGCCAGTGTTCGCTGCTTTCAATAATGAAAGTGACATTGGCATTTTAGGAAAGCATCCCTAACATAAAGAGCAATTGTGTCCAATTCATCACGGGAGACAGACGTCTGTACATTTCTATAGGCATCTGTATCTCTATCTACACGTGCAACAGTCCAGAACTCAAAGTTGTACATACCTGCCCCTACCTTAAATACGCGTGCACTGAACACAAACCGTGAGCTTTACATGGCCACAGAGGCAATCCAAAATAAACCTTTACTGTAGGATATGCTCTCTGGGACACCAGCTCCTTGCACGCCAACAGCCTTATGAGAATAACAACAGAGCTGCTGGAAGTGCAGAGGTGGCAATCCATTCAGCTTATGAACAACTGATTCCTTTTGTATTACATCATTCAACTACCCATTAAGGAGCTGGACTGACAGGATCCAGAATATGCATAGCCCAGCCCTCCATGGTAAATGAGAACATTTGAAAAGATTAAGACTCAAAGAAATTGGTGATTCATCAGGGTGTCAAAACAGCGCTTCCCCAATTCACGGCAATGTTCTAGGCCAAGCAGCTGGCCACATATTAGTAACCTCTGTCAGACTTCCAATTCTCAAGTTAATTGCTGTTCCTGAAACACATACCCAGACACAAAATACCTGCAGCAGCACACATCACAGAATGAACACGGTCACGGCTATCCTAATCGCACATTTATGCCCTATTACAGTCACACCTAATTTAAGCACTGCGAAGTACCTTTGTTGTCCGCAGGTATTGCTCCGTAGCTCCTGCTTCCCAATGGGAGGCACCCCCCTTTAGAAAGGGTATGGAACAGCTACACACACAGAGATGTAGAAGACAAACGATTTTATAAATCCTTTGCTCCATCACATCACCAAAATTTACGTACCACCAGCTGGGAACCAATTAATAGAAACTGTTTCTATCTTGCAATACTTTTATGGAACTTGAGCAGATGAATGGGTGGAACAGAAATCGACTGCTGGTCTCCTGTTCTAACAAGTTCCTCAAACTTGTTGGTTGTAGACACATTTTTACCATTAGACAGTCAAAGTCATTATCCTTAAGGAGAATGAAACATTGTTGGAATAGCAATGGGTCTTCCTCAATCATCCGGTATTTACAGTAGCAAAACATTTTTTTTTACCAGGTGAAGTATCAGTTTAATATTCAGAGAAGTTGCTTCAGAGTGCCATTTTCGTGTTTGACTGCTGTGATACACTTGCCTTCCTTGAGTTTTGCACAGAGAAGTTGAGGCACGGGAAAAGAAAACAGAGCTTTCCAAAGCATTAGTTAGAAAATGCCAATACAATTAGAACTGGTGCCTTTGACAAAGCACATTTTCAGTCCAGGGGAAGAGGGTGTTTGTGTGTCTTCTCTTTTTTGATGGATCACAAACTTTGAAATAGTGCTAGTTTTAAGTTTTACCTCACTTTCCCCTCCCTAATTCAATTACGGGCTTCTGTGGTGAAATCCACTCATCTAGATCCCGTATACGGACTAAAATCAGGGTATTAATTTCAGCACGTGCATGCCTTGCTTTCAGAACAACATTGCTCAAACACCTTTCCAGAGCCTTTACTACAAGAGTAGCTTTTATTCTCACCTTCTACACATCATGGCCTCTTTCATAACTGCAAGGAGAGGGTTAATTTTCTTCCTTACAACATCCTGTTTTGTAACATCCTGTCCTTCCTACTCATACCTGTGTACCCATTCTGAATGCAAATGCACGAGACTTCCAATACTCCTGTTAGCTGAGTATCACTGATTACACGCAGGAAAAAAAAAGCAGCCTGAGATCATTTTCTACAGTTACGTCCAAGACTTAGACAAAGCTGCTGTCCAAAAATGTCGTTTTGCTAGTAAATGCTTAGAGGAACAGAGAACTTTGTAAACCACACTTCTTACGTCACGTAACAGTTTCTCACGTGTGCATACGTGCACACACACACAAATCACACTCCCAAAGCTCAATATTCTCCAGACTCCAGGATACATTTTTTTTGCTTGCTTCATCTCTTTCTGCCAGTGACAGCCCTCTGACACTGCATATGTGAGCTACCTCCACAGCCACCTTCGCACCTCCAAGGTAAGAGTGCTCTTCTTCAAGATCGATAAGGCTGTGGCCTTTGCAAAGCCCGCTCCTTCCAACACAAGCACAAGAAAAGGCAAGTCAAGTGCTTCACGTGCTCATTTGTGTGCCTTTCCTGTTAATTTAGAATGTGAATGCCTGATGAATATATATAGACACCATGGAATTAAACATTAATAGCGCTGAAGGTCCTAAAAGCCACCTAGTTTTAAAAAAATCAAACACATGGAACACATCTATACCAAATTACTTTGTTTTTTGTAACTCCTTTTTTGCTACCTTTAAGCTGTCACTGTAGATTTGTCATGCACCATGGTCACAAACATGCCTTTTCCGTGTCTAGCGTGTGCATTTTGTGAGGTAATGTAATAAATATTTAACAAAGAGTTTATATTACCATGCCAATTAAGCTCTCAACTGATTTAAAGCCAAAGCCACTGCAAGATATAACACTTAATAAGGGACGCAGCAACAGATCAGTACAGAACATGGAGATCAGACAAACCTGACTGTTTCGACTTTGCATTTCAGTAAATAAACCAAGGATTTAACTTGACTCTAATCGAAATAAAACATCATCAGAAATTGTCTACATGGTTTCTGTACATCTCAAAGAAACAAAAACCCCCAAACAAAATCCCCAAGCCCCCATAACTGTCTCCAGTTCCAGATCTTTTGTTTTGCTCTGTAATGAAACAGATTGAAGATACAGCTCCATATCTAGGCAATATATAATAAATACGTATCAGTCATTTGTACTTTCTATGTGTATATTGGCAATAAAGCCAGCGACAAAAAGCAACCAAGGCTGCACATGTTTGCGCTGACACGTTTATTCCCTTATAGTTTTTAGTGTATAAGCGGGTAAAAAACCATGGAAAAAATTACAAGATAAACAATTCAATCTAACCCAGAACACTGTGTGTTCTAAAGGACCTGATTACATACAATTGTTTATTAAGGAACATCCAAGAGATCAAATGTTTTTAATTTTCTCATTCAAGCAGAACTTCTACCTCAGTTCGAATAAAGATCATTTTTCCCAAAAATGTAAGATAAATTAAACATAGGAGTAATTGTGGCTTCCATATGAAGAGCATACACACATAAATGACAAGAGATCTAGAAGAATAAAATTTTCTGGAGACATTATACATAAAATAGATATTGCTTTTTGTTTGCGTATTATCAGGCCTCAGCCTAGTTTTCACCTCCCTTTCACTTCCCGCAAAAAAAAATTAAAAATATAAAAATATCAATGTTGTTCTAATAGCTAGAGTGTTTAAGCTGATTAGCTTCATATCTTGAGAACTGACTTGAAGAAATGCTTACAAATCAGCAGGGATAAGTGAAAGTTCAACTGATAAAAAGTTACCAGACCAGAATCAAAACCCAAGAGTTGTGAAATCCTAGCAAGTTGAAAAAAAAAAATACAACATGCTTTGACCTTTGAGAATTTATCCAATCTGTAAAAACCAGATAAGTTTGACATGAAACTTTAACCACAAGACAGACCTTACAATAGCAATGCTTGAGGCAGTACTTAAGAAAGATTCCTTCTCCAGTTTTACTAAGGATTCAGAGGCCAACCAAACTAGGCCAGAGACAAGACACAGAATTGGAAGCCAGAATTCCCATGGTTTTACCCCAAGAGTGACTCAAGTTTAAACAGTGGTTTTGAAACCAGCTCTCTCTCTGTGGCCACAGGCAAGTCTTAACCACTTTGCCTCGATCTGCTTTCCTGCAGAATAAAAATAATTATACTTATCTGCCACACAGGAATCTCATACAACAAACACTGTTTGGCAAGTGCACATCTGTTTAAACTGCGGACAAAGCTACGTAATAATTTTGAGCACCTGGACAAACTGAAACCGAGAGTGAAAACAACTCCGCCGAAGCAGCCGCCGAAGGCCCAACAACAACGAAATGCTGGGGGCAGCGCAGCGCCCGTGTGCCGCGTGGGGCCGATCTGGGGCTACAGGACCGTCCCGCCGCCTCTGCCGCGCAGCCTGGGCGCAGCCCGGCCCGCCGGCGATCCACCTGCCCAGGACACGGCTCGGGTGCAAAGTCAGCGGCGCGCCCGGAGCGACGGGCCCGTGCCTGGCACCGCCGGCTACTCCGCAGGGTCCCAGCCGCCCATCGGGCCCGGCTCCGGGCGGGTTTTCCCGGCGCTCGCCGCTTCCCGCTCGCCCCGCGGCACA
>WBMY01003777.1:1533256-1872134 GCA_013397315.1 Donacobius atricapilla
GAAGGGCGGAGGGAGGAAAGGGGAGGGGGAAGGAGGGGAAGGCGGAAGGAAAGGAAGGGCGGGTCGCGCCTGCTGCCGGGGAAGCGGTGCCCCTGTCCCGCTGTCCCCGCCTGTGCCGGGGGGCAGCGTCCAGGCGGCGCCGGGAGCTGTTGCAGGCCGGAGGGACGCGGCGCGGCCTGCGGCAGTGCCCGAGTCCGGCGGGGCCTCACCGCGGGCTGCGGGTGAGGGAGAACGTCCAGGTTTCTGCGGTGACACAGGGCACCTTTTCTCCTCCTGGAACGTTGCCACGGCAGCAACGGGAGGGACCAGGTGTCTGTCCAAAATTATCTTACCGCAGAGTGTCCCCGGTCCTGGTACAGCAGCCCCTGTGGAGCAAAACTGAGCAGTTGTGGCTCAAAGGGAAGTGATGAACTTAAATAGGAGAATTTTAGGAGAACAGTATTTAATGACAGAGCCTCGTCTTTCATGTGGGTTATGAAAGCCTGGACAGCCTTGTCTCATAGAATCACAGAATGGTTTGGCTTGGAAGACACTTTAAAGATCATCGAGTTCCAGCCCCCCTGCCATGGGCAGGGGCACCTTCCGCTAGTCCAGGTTGCTCCAAGCCCCATTCTGCCTGGCCTTTAATGCTTCCAGAGACGGAGCATCCACAGCTTCTCTAAGAAATATGTTCCAGTGCCTCACCAGCCTCACACTATTCACTGCACGGAGGAAGAGGAGGCGGAGGAAGCAAAGGGTTGAGGAGCAATCCCGGAAAGACAAGGGCTGCAGCAGGAAGGCAGGATCCACAGAGTGCTTCCCTCCAACTGCGAGTCCCAGTTCCCACAGAATGGCTCCTCTCTGCCACTGCCAAGGCTTGACAAGCAAAGAAACTGCTGGGAAGTACAAATGCATTTTGTTTTAGGGCGCTTACTTCCTCCTGCACTGGAGAATGTCAGGCTGGATTGAACAAAGTGCACGGGGAGAAAAGGGAATGCAGACAGAGCCAGGCACGCTGGTGCAAGCACAGGACGCTGTGGTTGGAACATGAGGGACTTTTGCCAGAGGTGAAGTCTCTATAGGAGTCTCCCAGCTTCTCAGCCTCAAGCTCTTTTGCTCTTCCCAAGCTGGGGAATAGAGTAAGTCTTCAGTTATAGAAAACTGCAGTGAGCCCCACAAGGGTCAAGAGTTCTTTTGTTTGACCAAAGAACAAACAAGTCTTGTCAAACAGTTCTAGTTATTTAGTACAGATCATCATCTATTTTTAACTACAGTTAATTAGGCAAAAGGAAAACCTGTGGTTTCCTCTTGGGACTTGGGGGGAAAAAAAAAGTCTCAAAAGGATCATCTTCCAGGACTGCACCCAATCCTCAGCTTGTCTTCTACTTCAGGTGTGGCAGAACTACGTTATGTTACAACCAGTTGTCAATAATTATCTGCACCATGCGTTGCTGCCTATCTACATCTCAGAAGTTAATCCAGATAGGATAATTCAGTTTTTAATCCTTATTAATAAGATGCATATGCCTGCCTTCCAGGTATCTGCTAGAAATTCCCATAGAGACAATACAGCAATTAAGAGACCTATTTTAAGGACACCCAAGCACCTTTTGGAGCGGTTTTGTGTCAGTTTTAATGTTCTTGATGTTACTGTGTTGTTAAAAATCCCTTGCTAGTAGGGGCAATAAAGAACATCCCAGTGCCTGGAATGAGCTCAGACCCTACTGGACACAGAGCTTTGCTGTACATTGAGGGAAATGCATCTCAGCACTCGCTCTTGGGCAAGCAAGGGGAT
This sequence comes from Donacobius atricapilla, assembly GCA_013397315.1. Taxonomy (NCBI): domain Eukaryota; kingdom Metazoa; phylum Chordata; class Aves; order Passeriformes; family Mimidae; genus Donacobius; species Donacobius atricapilla. The sequence goes on from WBMY01003777.1 coordinate 1,535,031, forward strand.
GTTTTCCATAGAAAGTTGTTTCACTTTTGCAGAATTGTCACGAGGAAAAAACCCTGAATAGAGGAAGACAGATAGGATAGAGCTTGATCAGGAAAAGGAATAAACCAGCTTTGAGAGTGGGTGTTCAGGACAGACAGTACCTCAAGCAGTGCAGGGAGCGTCACTGATCCATTAGGTGGTCACCACGTAGCTGCTGTATAAACGATTGCTTAAAAGTCTAAAAGAGTGAAAAAATTGCTATTCCTAATGTTTTATAAAAATTTATTTTATAAAGGAGTTGATATAATTTTACTCTTTAATGCCAGACCATTTTTCAGCAGACTGCAGTCCTTGTCAAGAAAAGAAAAATAAGAAAGGTCTGATTTTAAACTCTCCAACATCATAAGCCCCATTATATCCTTGTTCTTGAGGGGCCTCAAAATTCTTTACCCCTTTAGGCGTGCAGTCTACGTCTCCCCAAGCTGTATTTCCATGCAACACTTGGTGAAACACTTTTTCTGGAAAGAAATATGAGTTTTCTACTTGCCTGGGCCCCTTCTGATTCTTACTGTGGGGGATGTAGAACTTAATCTCTACTTCCATTTTTTTAATGGCACACTGCTGAGATCAAAGAGATTTGGTGTTTTCCTTGGTACCCTGGTAGCTGAGGAGTGTGTGCCCAGAGAGGAGTGAAATATTCCAGATTGACTGTGGATGCTGTGAGTGGTAGTAGAAACTACTCCTGTTTCTTCTACATCTCATACTCAGCAGTGAGGAGACAGAGAGTGCATCTCTGAAGGAGCAATGTCCATGGATAATTAGACCATTAATCCATAAAAATCAAGCAAGATTGAACTAATTATTTTTCCTTTATCTGTGGTCAATCAGGTATAGAAAGGACTATGTAAGTTACTTCTCAATATATTACTGCTATATTCCTAAAATTGTGTTTTAGTCTAGAGAAAACGAATCTCAGGGGGAACCTCATTGCTGTCTAAAACTCCCTGACAGGAGGTTGTAGCCAGGTTGGGGTCAATCTCTTCTGTCAAAACTCAAGTGAAAGGATAAGAGGGAATGGCCTTTAGTTGTGCCAGGGGAAGTTCAGCTTATATACTAGAAAAAAAAAGTGTTCAGGCATTGGTTCAGTGGTCAGGCATTGGAATGATCTGCCCAGGGAGGCGGTGGAGTCCTTGGAAGTGTTCAAGAGGTGCTTGGATGTGGCACTTGGGGATGTGGTTTAGGGATGGTTATTGCAGTGCTGAGTTGGTGGCTAGATTAAATGATCTTGAAGGTCTCTTCCAACTTTGATGAATCTTTCATTCTGTGATTCTGTGAGTTTTTTAATTAGGATTCATAGTTTGGGGGAAGAGAAAAGGTCTTTGGTATCCTCAAGAAGGTAACTGTACAAAGAGGAACTGCTAATAATGCAGTATTCCTGGAAGCTAAACCTAGAACTGAGCAGTCAGAAAATCAAACCCTCAAAAATCACTGGATGTACTGAAACCCTTGGGCTTTACAGTCTTTATGATTTCTTCTCAATATAATAAAGAGGATAATATTTCCTTCCTCACTAGAGCATAGAGGATTATTTCATTGAAGTTTGTGAAACCCTTGAGTGATTATATAAAAACTTTCACTAACACAGAATGAGATTTCTGCTTTGTAAGAAAGTTCCTGTTTGGACTCCCTCTTGTTTGTTTGTGAGTTTGTGTTTTTTGTGGTTTTATGTTTATTTCTTTTTACTCCTTTGAAACACACTCTCATAAAATACTTCACCTTTCAGATCTATGGGATAAGGCTTCATGGATCACTGGTATTTAAGAATTGCTGACCTGGAACACATGCCAAAAGTCACACTTAGTACTCTGCAATTTTGTGAGCCCTTATGAGCCAAGTAATATTTTGTGATTCCTGAAGCTATTACCCAGCTTTGCAGGAAGAGAGGTATTTTGAAACCTGAGATACTAAATGATGGTGCTCAATGGGCTATTCCTGCCATAAAACTTTAATAGAATCCTGTAACCAGTCATGGATTTGATGAGTGACACTTTAAATATATGTTTTATCTGTGTCAGTATCTTTCATAAGTCACAAGTAAATATATGACTGTGTCAAAGACAGTCCTTGTTCCAAGTAGACCATCTCAACAGTCAGCATGGAGGAGATGAGAAGAAACTAAATAATCCTTCGAAAGGGAGGAGAAACTAAGAGAGATCAAGTGACCTGCCAAAAGATTATACAAGATAAGCATAGGCAAGTTTTAGCTCCGTGTGGTGTCCTATAGTTTAGTGAAATGTTCAGGCTTCCTTTGTACCTAAGTGAAAATTAATTGTCAAGCAAACTGATGAAAGTCCATTATTGATCAGGTAGATTTATGATCCCTGTTATCCCATGTATCTCTAACTGAAGGAATGATCCAGGTTCAGATAAGGTAGACACAGGTATGTTCCAGTATAAATTTTCTTGTTTGGTGTTTAATGGCATACTCTTCACTTTCTCAACAAAGTGCAGATGTGTAATACAGAGTATTCAGTCTTGATAAAAGCAGGTGATAATTTGCATCTGTTTCTTTTCTAGTTGACCATCATTTTTAACACTGTGGTGAGGCTATCATGAGACAATTTCTTAATTCCGTCCAGTGCCAAAATCCAGCTGGGCTGCAGTGGAATCCCAGTGCCAAGACAGCAGCACTGAGTGCCCACATGTGGTTGATAACACGAACTTGAGCACTTTTTGTCTCCCTTGGATCAGCTGCTGTTTGATATCAAGCCTTCTAAAGTGCTGCTGTAGAACCAGTTCAAACAACCTCACACTCAGCAGATTTTCCTTCTGGCCTTATCCCTGCAGCAGGTGAGTCTGATTTCTTTAAGGCACAAAGACCATTTTAAAATAAGGCTGTAGTGTGGGTGCGAGCCATCGTTAAACCTGGCGTTTCATGAACACCCTGTAAAAAAAGTCTAAGCTGTAGATGGTTCCAAAAATATTAAAACTGTTGTTAACAGCTGCTGATTGCAAACTTTCAGGAAGTGGTTTAACAGTAATAATTACTGTTAATTGAGCATAATCACAAATCTGAAAATTGCCATTCTGTTTCATGGACTTTGCACTACCATAAAACTGACTGGTGCACAGGCCTTACTCTGTCTATAGGCAACAGGTCTGTAGCAGAGTCAGGGCTTGAAGCCAGATCTTGCATATTCTGGGTTTAAGCAATATTCTGTCTTTGATTTAGTTATTGTTAATTTTCTTTAGCTTGGGCTAAAGCTAATTAAACCTTAATGAAAAATTGTATCATTTATACATCTTCTGGCTGAGTAAAAAAAATTAAATGTCTGGAATCTAAGATTTTCTTAGCAGTAAGGATGTTAGTAATTTTCTGCCTTTGTGCCTGTTTTCATCAATCTATCACTACTGTTTCTGAACACTTCACAACAGTCTTTAAATATCATTATAGCTCCTGTGTGAAATATGAGTGTATCCCCTATCAACAGGTGGCAAACTAAGGCATGAAGATATTTGAGCTCTGTGTTGTAACAGGTCCCATGCAAAAGTTGCATATGCTTTGAAAAATGATTATAATTTTGTACCTCTGTCGTCTTAAGCACTATACTAAGATTCTGTGGGATCATACATACATAAATTTTTATTCCCCAAACTTCAAATTTCATACATAAGCATCTTTAATTGTAAGTCCTGCTTGTGTTCTCAAGGATTTTAAGCTTTTCTATTTCTGTATCTTATCTCTATGTGTGTTTGGATGTAATTTTAATTCTCTGATTCTCAATTATGTTGGACATCTGTGAGGAAAATTATGTGAAATTGTGATGCCCCTAAATGAATGAGTTGCAAAGGTATGAATATCAAGTGTTTCTAGGTGTAGAAGGAATATACTGGATAAGGCATAATAAGGAGCTGGGAAAAAATGTTGAAAGGTAGTAACTTAAATACTCAAGACTTGAATCCAAGTGTCTCTTTTCTTAAGGTAATATTCAGGCCAAGTGAAATTATTTACAAAGAATTTTTTCTAAAGCAACACTTTCCCTAAATCTCGTATCAGTCATATCACTAAGTATAGTGGCATTAACATAGAACACAATATAAATTACAGAACTCTCCTAAATTTTTAATTTACTTGGAGAGATGTGGTTTTCTGCTTTAACTCTGCATCCAGTATCTCTCTGTGACACAGAAATGCTCTCCAAATTTCTTGTGCAGCCTGTATGGTCCGAGTGATGTTGCTTCAACTGGGAAGCCTCAGGTTCTCCTTCCTCTGTTTCACTATAAAATATGTTCAACAGTAGGATGCTTAGGGCATAAATTTATCCTGACACCACTAAAGAAAACTGCTGCAGGTTGCTGTTTCATCTGTGTATTGGATACAAGACAGGTTATGTAGAGGGAAGTGGCCAAAGTTTCAGATTTATCGAAAAGAACTTGATGGAGTCTGGTAAACAGATGAAATTCAGGCCCATTTTAGTGCTTCAAATGCCATAAAACAATGACTATTATTTGTTTAAAAACTAGTTTGAATCACTGTGGTCTAGCTGTAGGGTCTGAGAGATGCTTTTATGTCAATACGCTGGATGGTCCTTTACACCAGGACTTCCTAAGGGCACAGTTGGCTGCAGTGATTTACCACTTGTTGCTTTTTAGGGTCACTGTGGCTCAGGGTAGAAAGGAGTCTATCCAAAAACCCTTCCAGTGCTAGTGATTCCCAGGTGCTCTCTAGTCCTTTGAGACCACCAGCACCTGGTGTGGCTGGGAAAGGACTTCCCAGGCCATGCCAAGAGCAGTGGAGTTGCAAATTGTCTCTGGTAGCGGTGCAACACTTCTTCAGATGCACAGCAACTGCTCGGTGCAAGCAAGGAGAACCATGTGTCCTTTTGCGAAGCACTGGATGTACAGTGCCTGACACTTCATTTCTGTGTCCCCCAAGAGGATTGTTCCTGGCCTTGATTGATTTTTTGCACAGCTTTGAGAGCTGAGCTAACCTACTGCTTGCAATGAAACGTACCCAACTAAAGGGATCTTTTGAGAGTTTTACACCTTATGACTGGATTAGGAGGTTACATCTTAGTGATGCAAGAGGGACTTTTGCTAGGAGGTGATTAAGGAGGATAGCAGCAAAGGTGGCAGGAAAGCTCTGGTTATTATATTTGTCAGTGAGGACTGAAGGACTTCTTGGCTTGTTTCTTTTCACATATCCTTTTGAATTATGGGCTTACTGCTTATGAAGCTGCAGGGCTCAAGGTGCTTATTAGATAAGTCAAAAAAAGGGTGTCATTCTTCCCATGCTGCAATGTTTAAAGGATAAATCTCTTGTAGATCTCCTCTACTCTGCTATATAAATGAAAAAAAATAACAGCTTGTGCATTACAAGTAAGAATCACATGAAACCAGGATCTGTAGTCACTGAGAATTCATAACATCAAGTCCTGAAAATCTCAGATCATTCTTGAATACTTCAAAATAATTAAATAATTTTATGGTGAATTTCCCTATGCTTGCACATATATTTCAAGATAGATTTTGGGGGGGCATTTCAGAGATGCCCACTAGCCTCTGCCTGCTGTCTGATAAACTGACACCAAGTTCCCCGTAATTCTAAGGAAAGGAGCAAAACGGGCAGAGAGGAGCTGGCTGTCTCTGAGCTGCTGTAAGAAGACCCCTACCCTTGCCACCTGCAGCAGAGGGACTTCAAGCCTTGCACTTGGTGAGCTGGGCTTGTAAATACTTGGGCATTGCTGTACATCATAGCTAGTGGGGCTTTATCTGTGTTAAAGAAACTCTGTTGCCCTGTCTCCAGTTATTTTATGTCCATAATTTACAGATACAGTGTAACACATACCCACCCTCCTCGGGTTTTTGGATGTATCTCTTGTGCTCTAAAAAGCAGGCAGGCCCTCAGGGAACAAAGCAAGATTTCCACAAGAAAAGACCATCAGGTGCTGATGTTCTGTGAAGTCACGTCTGATTGATTTTTGTACCTCTTCCCCTCAGTCAAAGAAGACAACTAGTCTTTGGAGGCCTGTAAAAAAATTAATCCATACTGCTGAATCCTAGAAATTGTCAAGATGATCTATTCAATACAGCCCTGTGAATCCTTTTCCCTCTGGCAGAGCACTTTTCCATGACATTCCAGTAAGAGGGACAGTTTTCACACCTGTGTTGCCCTGATTTTTTCAGCCTTCTCTTCTGTTTCACAGCTTCATGTTTTGCGTTCTTTCTCATGCTCTAGTCTGTAAACACTGGCAATTGTTTATCATTATTTCAAGATAGTTTACATTCTTTGTCGTAGAGCTATGGACAGCTGATGGACAGTTGTCTTGACCAATGGGATGGGGAGAGGTGCCAACCTTCTCCCCCAAATCCCTGGCCTTTTATAGATATAATATATATTAGAGTCAGAATTTCACATACAATAGAGTTTTAGTTCATGCCTTCTGATCAAAGTGTGAGTGTGTGTTTGTGTGTGTGTGACATACTGCGTCACACCTGTTATTTTCTAATACTCAGAAAGATAAGACAATTTGATCTTGTTTGAGAAGTCACAATGCTTTCTCCTCATTTCATGCTTCAAGTAGTGATCTTGGCATCTCAAGCATGTACCAGAGGGCCTTGATCCTCAGGATGTTTTTCAGGGGAAGTGTTTTCCTATGTAACCTACTGTTGCTGTCATGAAAATTTCTGATTGATCTGTTTCCTCAGCTACCAGAGAGCTGCTGTGGGGGCTGCTGGTTGCTTCAAGACACAAAGAGAGCTCCTGCTGAAGCAATTGTCTCAGAGGAGGCAGGGGGTTAGAGTTTACTCCTCCTGTCTTCCCAGTGCTTCGTTGACTCACCTGCGATGCTGACATCAGCACCGACTCTTTCCTCTTCCAAATTATGATGGTAACACTAGTTTCAGGCAGCTGGTTTGCTTGAAACTTGCTGTCTTTCTTCCAGTGAGGTTTTCCCCCTCTTAGGATGTTGCGTGTTTTTTCCATCATATTCTTGTGTCTTGAGTCCATGACTTACTTCTCCCTGCTAAGTCTTTATGCATGGCTCCAAGCAGGCAGAAAGGAGTGTTTGCTGTTTGATTAGTACTTGTAGCTCCTGCCCAATTAATGGAATCACCCAGAAGGAGAAATGCAGGTTTTTAAGTCATCCACAGGTTGAGCAAGGTCAAGCACTTGGTGGCGATGGATTTAGTCTGGAGCTGAAGCTCCAGAGTACCCAGGCTGCCCCAGCAGTGGTTGCTGCCCATGAAACAAGGACAAGATGAAAGCACAGCTGAGTCTGCCAGACTCAGAGCTGTGGCCACCCCTGAGTGGATCATGTGTGCTGGATTTTGGGAGTGGAATGACCTGTAAAGGGACTGGAGGAAACCCACAGGAATGGTTACTAGAGATGTCTCATTGTGACCTACTGACACATATGTTAGACATTTAAACTGAGCATACTTACCTAAGTATGGGGAAATCCCTGTGCACCTCAAGGTACACATAAAAACTGTATCATTTATGCAGAGTTTTTGTGCAACCTCAGTTCTAACTTCCCCTTGGGTGTAAGAGAGAAAATAGAAAGCTGTTTTAAAAGGAAAAGAAAAAAGCAGTTTGTACTATAGGAAGTCTGAATTGCAAGCTCCAGCTGACTGATTCACTAAGCTAAGTTCAATATGGAAAGTTCAGTGTCAGGGAAATAACAGAGCTTTCTCTCCTGGTGGCAGGCAGCCGTTGGTTGTTGTTACTGGCATGGTCAGCTAACACAGGGTTTGGACACAAACCTAATATTCATCCTTCTGGTATTACTACAGATGGATAAAATCATCGTGAGAACTACCCAGTAGTGAAAAATACATGTTTATACAGTTTTTCTCTCAATCCAGTGAGGTCAGTTCTGAGCTGGGGCTGGGAGCATGTCTCGTGGCTCCTGTGACATGTGCAGGTGGCTCAGTGTTCACTGGACAAATAGATCAGGAAGTTCTCTGCATCACAGCCAGGCTGCCGGGGACAGGCCAGTGCCTGGTGACACGAAGATGAGCCCAGACGAGACAAATGCAGTGTGACCTATGCATCTGAGAGATGTTTTCTTAGCAACCACTTTCTGGCACAGAAGAAGAGTATTTCCCTCCAACCTCCTGTGTCTCTTCTGTGTTTGGAGAGAGGAGAGCTCTGAGAGCACAGCTGTGGAATCCGAATAGGAGGTAACAGTACACATGTGTGTACTGATTTTCCATACAAAACCCTGATTTTCAATACACAACAATTTTTAAAAAAACCTTAATGCTGCCTTTGATGCCTTTTACATTTCTAGTGCCTCTTCTGCATGTGGAACAGCAGCAGAAGGGTTTTGGTGTCTGCCATAATAGGGGTAATACTCGCTGTCATATGTTTCTGATTTTTATCAAATTTAGTTATAAGTGGGGGGGGTATCCAGCAGAGATAACACAAATTATCTTGTTAAATGAATGGTAGAAGTAATCTTGTGTCTGAGAAAGCATGTCCATGGATTGTGTGAAGTGAGTTGGATGGCAGATAGAGGTGACCTGGAATTCATTGGGATGATGCAGATAGGACAATAGGTGGGTGATGTCCCGAGACTCACAGCAGGACTGATGGCCTCAGGAAATCCAGAGGAGGCCCTGCTGAGGAACCAGTGGGAAACCTACCTGCTGGCACATGGTCCAGCCTGGAGGCAAATCAGCCTAGAGGAATGGAGGCAAAATGGATGAATGTGAGCAGCTTTGCTTCATACACCACTAGGGAAAGCAAGGCCTTGTATGTCTCTGCTGATAATCCAACACCGAGCTTGGGAGAGACACCTGAACCAATGGTATATAAGCAGATGGAAGTTATAAACGTGAAAGAGAATCTTAAATAGGATTAAATGGAAACATCAAATTATGTGAAGTCCAATCTTTCTACTGAGAAACACAAATTGCAATGAGAAAAGGGAAGGGGGAAAAGAGAAAAGAAGCATGTGTGGTTTGGTTAGCTGTTTGGGGTTTTTTTCATTTTAAAAAAGTGGTTTAATTGAAAAGCATACAATTGTAAAAAATAAACAGAATAAAAAATATTTTGCTTCTCCTGACTTTGTCACTCTTACCTCTTCTGCTCATCAATTTTCCCTCATGTTTTAAACTCCCGGCATCTTGTTTTATAATTAAATTGTGCCTTCTTCAGGGCAGCAGCTATATTCAGATACGGAGCAGTAAACAGCCTGCAGCAATAAATACTTACCCTGATAGGCACCACTGAGCAATATAAACACCAGGTAAGTAATGAGAAAGTCTGAGAGGTGCTGAGTCCTGGATTAACACCGTTCCTTTTCAGCAGTTTACATTATAGTGGAATAAATTCAAGCAGTACACAAAACCATGTCAGTGCATCGGCTAGAGGCAGGCTGGATACTGCTGGGAGGTATGGAAAGTCACAAAGAGCTGGGTGAGCCCGATGATGTCCTCTGGGAGGAAAGATGCTCTGGGGAGGAGCTGATTTGGAACTTGGAGCCAAGTTTGCCATCCTTTGGGAAAGAAAAAGAATTGACAGTTGTCTTCTTTTGTGACTTTGAGGAAGGATGAAACATCTCTGTATGAGACAGATCCAAACTCCCATCACAGGCAGGAAACCTGAAGAGCTATCCTGCTGACTGCTTCAGTTTTCCACATTTATTTATTTAGAGCCATTTGAGATATCCTGTAATAGGCCCCAATTTCCAGCCGCCACTTGGGAGAGAGAAAGGTCATGTTTAATATTTGGCAATTCAGTGGAAATATCTTGGATACCAGAGGCAAAGCTGGCACTAGACATCTGAGTTTAGCCAGCTAGTTGGTGTGCCAAGATGTCTGGTTTGGGGTGGAGTGGGCAGGTTTCTGGACTCCACTGACCATAACAGAAGCCTGGACATCCAATCCACATGTGGACACCTCCTAGGTCTCCTAACCTGCAAGGGCAATATTACTGTCCTTTAAGATGTGCCCCAAAACAAGACTTTGCATAGTGTCCTTTAAGAGAATACATTAAAAATTGATTGATGCAAAGTTCTTTAACCTCTTTTTAAAATTGAGGGGTCTTCAAGTGGAGCTGGAGTTGCCTGTGAGAATGTGAGCTTCAGCCCTGCTCTGAGCAAGCGTGGTGGCTGCAGAGCTGGGCAGCCCAGGCGTGGTGGCTGCTCCCCGAGCTGGCTCACACGGCGGGCGTGTGGTGCTGCCGGAGCGCCCGGCAAGCTGGGCAGAGGGAGCTCACCAGGATAACCACTGGCCTGGGATCGTGCACTGGCTTGTGCACAAGGCTGTGCAGGGAACACATCTCAGATGTTACTGAAAATGCATTACACATCTTTTCTTTCCTTTGCCTTCATCTGTTTTTGTTGGGTTTTTTTTTTTTTTGGTCAGAAATAATTTCCTTCCGAGTATGTGAATTTACTGCAACAATAACTACTATTTGCTTACATGTTTGTACAAGAGAAGCACAAGGAGCCCCTAGTGTCTGACAAGGACACTGTGGCAAAACAAATTAAAAATAGAGACAGAAAGCCAGAGTGCAGAGAGGTTATTACGCCAAGGATGACAATGGCCCTCTGAGACAAATAGGAGGTCTTCTGAGGTTTGACTCAATACCTCAAAAAAAAAAATTTTTTTTCTATGCACGATATCAAAAACTTGTATTTGGCTGGTGCCTGAAAGTTGTCAGTGTTTCTAGATATGAGCATATGGAGAAAAGAAGCAGTCCTGGACCACAAAGGACTACTGCATGAGGGGTTATCAGAGAGAAAATGAGAAGGGTATTTAAGATCGCAGGTATTTTGTCTCAGTGTTGGAGCAGCACAGATGGACTGTCTCTGTATCCCCAGATGTTCTTAAAGAGAGAAGGAACTGACTACAACTAAGAGTTTTTTTATCTGAAAGTCAGTACTAGTATGTTTTTTCACCTCATATAAACAAAGAAAAAGAAGGGTTTGTTCTGCTTCACTGGAGCAAAAAAAATAGCACAATAGAGTTCCATTCAGGCACACAAATAGCAACTGTCCTGTGACTTCTCTATTTAAATGGGTATCCATGGTGAGATCTGCCTCACTCTCAGTAGATGGCTGCGGAGCAGTGCTGTGGTTCACACTGCAGGCAGGGAGGAAAAGGCATCTGAAAAATTCCTCTTGCAGTGAATGAATGAAGAAACGCAACAGGATATCAAGTGTCTGGTGCATCATGCTGCAAAACATGATGCCTGTGTTCTCCACCACTGTTTTACTGTCCCTTCACACTGCTTTTCCAGGCCCATTCCAATTAAATGTTTTCTGTACTTGCAGGCACAGCCCTGACCAACAGATGGTACGTAAATAGGTGTAAAAGCTGCAGCATCACAAGGGGCTTCCTTGTCGGGCTGCATTTCTTGTTTGCTTTCTTCTCTCAGCGTTGGTAGTAGGGATTAGTAATCTGCTCTGTCATGGCCAAGCCTGGACCAGACCTCTCCAGGGTGTTGCCCAGCTCAAAGCACACAAAGATGACCTGTGCAGATGTCTGCTGTGCAAGTGGCCACTGGCAGCAAAAGGAAAAGAGGAGCTGGGACAAGATTGCTGGACTTCTTGAACCGCTTCTTTTCTGGGGAGAATGGCAGACCTGCCTAAAATTCAAGATACTATTGGTATGGCATTAACTTACCTTATAACTCCAAAATAAGCCAAAATTGGGTTAAGGAGTTAAATACAAAAATACTACCCTTGGGCTGTTATTTGTATTCTGCATTAAAATACTGAGGGTTCACACTTTTCAGATCTTATCAGCTAGAAAGTGTCATGTATCATTTAAAAGTGTTATATTCTAGAATGTAAAATCCTCTTATAGATCATGACATTCACTGTAAAATTATTAGCAATGCTAATGCTGATACAAATTGTAAGATATTGATACACCAGTGTTAATGCATTGAACTTGAACTCCATCAAAACCAGTAGAAAAGCTGTTCCTGAATTTAACTGAGACACAGATCTGACCTATTCATTTTAAAAGGTTATGCCTAAGTGCTAAAAATGGAAAATATTAATAAAAATGGAATCTCTCTTTCCTACCATTCAGGCAAAGCCCCCAAAGCTTTCATATGTACCTTTTATCGTTCATTGCTGTATTTTGCTTCCATGTCAAGCCTGGAAGCAGACTCATCAGTAAGCATTTGGTTTATTCAAACCAAGTCAAGAGTTGGGTGCTAACTCCAGCTGCTACCAATACAGCAGCCATTGAAATGTGAAAGCACAGTTCAAAAGAACTAATTTTGAAAGTGTTCCCCTGTGAAATCCAGCCAGCTTTTGAAATCAGACTTTCACTGTCTACCCTAAACCAACCAAATGTTACAAAACCTGGAAAAGCAGCTAAGGAATCCTGCTGGTTCAGAATGATTATCTTGCATAGCTTCTCCCTTGTCTGTCAGGGCATGCCAGGTAGGTGTTTGTGGTGTGCTGTGGTCCTCACTGTTCTTTAGCTCTGTGCTCAGGCAGAGCCTCCATGGACAGGCTGCCCTTTTATTTGTGTAGCAACTATGGGAAAAGGCAGAACTCAGCAGTGCTGGCAACAAGGACTAGACAGGAGGAACAAAATCACATGTCTGGGCTTCTGCAAGGAAGAGGCAGGCAGGGTTTATCAGGAGGTGGAGGCAAACCAAAGCAGGCAGAGGTGGATGCTGGTGCAGTGCTGACGGAGGGCTTGGGTGTGACAGCAAACCCAGCGTGAGCCAGGTGTGGGACGGGTCTGCACTGGGGAGGCACAGGCAATGCCCGCTGGTTTTGATCTGTCCTAGGGAAGCAGTTGCCTGTAGAGTCAGAAGCAAACTCTTGTGGTTTCCAAATGCTCATATATAGCATTCTAGCAAGTTGGAGCAGATGGCAGCTCTGACTACCCTGGGCCCCATTTCTGGGCAGCAGCTGCAAATCCTTCAAACCTCTTTGAAGAATGGTGTGGGTATGCCTGCTTAAGGAATGGCATCCCGGGATTTCCTGCTCCCTTCCACTGTCTCTGTCTAGGTTTCGTGGCATGCTCAGCACTCCGGAAAACATGCCCAGTGCTGGTGCCGCAGTCTGGGAACAGCCCCCCTGAGCTGCAGTGGCAGTCTTATGTGCCCCAGGTTGTTCGGCAGGGGTACGGTGCGTGTGGCTCCAAGCCAGAGGAGTCGCTCTGCTGCTCAGGTGGCGACCTGTGAGAGCAGACATAGCTGGGCTGTTTGAATGCCTTCCAGAAGGTAAATCATCCGTGAGCACTGCTGAAGTGAACTCAGCAAGCACAAAAAGTAGGGCACAGCTGATTTTCCATCACCATTCACTTACAGTAGCAAAGTGAAGATGTTTCAGAACAGCCTTGGTCACTGACTGGGAGGATCTCCCAGCCAAAGGTCACTGCCAAATGCATCCACCTTCCCAGCATGACTGAGGGCTGAGACAAGCAACACAAGTTTTGTGGCACCTGACTATTCCTCTAGAGAAGCCAAAATATATACACTTTTTTCCCTTTGCAGTTTGAGAGGCCCTGTATGGAGGAGGTGGAATTGGAAGCGGGGTTTGACCTTATTATGCATGTAGCTTACGCAGAAACCTACAGCGTTAAAGGGATTTTTAAACTTTGTTCATTAGCTTGTAGCAAATCTCACCGTGCAACCACAGAGCTATCCTTAGGCAAATACTGTCTTCTAATGTGAGCCTTCTTAGGTTCTCTAGCTGTTGCTAGATGGACTTGGCATTTATATCTTTCATGGTGTATTATGTGTATCTTTGTCTTTGGAGACAACTGAAGCTGAATTTGTCTATCTTACTAGCCATGTGGCAAGTAAACCCTGTGCTTGGCTTTGTACAGGTGTCCATCACAGACAAAAAGGGAAATGAGGTAAAAGGCAAGAAGAACCTGTCAGAAGACTTGAAGGGGAAGCTGGAGCCAGTCCTGGTCAGTCCCCCTTTACAAAGTCCCATTTTGGGTGACTTGAACTGTCAGGTGAGGGCACTTCACTCTGAGGCCTGCACAGAGTGTGAGGCTTTGGCAGTTTTCTGGAGGTTCACCAGCGAAACTGACTCTGGCAGAAGGAGATGAAAAGCAACTCAAAGGGACAGGGCTGAAAATAAAGTAATAGGAAAATAAAATGATGAAAAGAGGAAAGTACCTCTGAAAGCTGGCAAGTAGAAAATTAATTTCAACCTGAAACTGCCACTTTACCAGGATGAAATCAGAGAAGTTCTCTTAGGAAATAAGCAAAATGCTCAGAAATCCAGGTTTCAACAGTGACGTTCAACGTGAGCTGCAAATGCCTCAGGGAAATGGCAGGCAGATCAGCAAATAACGAATCACAGAAGTGAAGTCAGGATGTAATAAAAGCCTCAGTACCCCTTTGAGATAACATTTGCTTTTACCTGGAGAAGTTCCTGAGAGGGTTGTGGGAGCTTGAAAGAAAGCACTAGCTCCAAAATTGCAAACCTCAGAAGCAGGAAGAAAATAATTGCCTCCCAAAGAAACACGTAGGTAAGAAGATGCCTCCGCTGGGAGAGGTCAAGTCAGTAACAACCATGTCTTTAGTCATCACTGAAATCCTGAAATCAGAAAGGTGGTCATGCAACACAAAAAAGAATTGCTTTATGGGCTGAAATATTTTTCTCTCTATTAAAGATGGGACCAAACCATGAAGTACAGCTCTGACTTGATCTCCAGGTCCAAAATTCACAAAAGATTGGATCTGGGTTTTTCTGGTCTGGGCAAATTCATCTGGATCTCTCAGAGTTTGGTAATGTTTAGTTCTTCGGGGGTTTTTTTGTCTCAGGTTTTGCTCCAGACCTAGACAGGTGTGTAAAATCCTCCACAGAACAGAGGAGATTTGGGGCACATGTATTTTGTGTTGTCATGTACCAGCTCTGAAGAGCCAGGACATTGTTCCATTGTCACTCTGCCTGTGCTTACCCTGCTTTTTGTTGAATGTGGTAGCACCACACAGTTGCTTCTAGCATTGCAGGTGTGTATGCTCATGCATCTTTAACTATAGGGATAGTAATCACAGTGAAGGCCAGTAAGCTTTTGGGGCTGGGGGCATAGATGGAAAGCTCTCTATCCTCACCAAACCCTGCACTCATCAGTCACGCAGTTCATCACACACACACAAACACACACTCACACTTTGATCAGAAGGCATGAACTAAAACCCCTGCTTTATTTGAAAGTCTGACTCCATATATAGTATATCTACAAAGGCCAGGGATTGGGGGAGAAGGTTGACACCTCACCCCATCCCGTTGGTCAGGACAACTGTCCATCAGCTGTCCGTATCTCTAAGGAAAGAATATAAACTACCTTGAAACTGTACAATAACATTGGCTGTGTTTACAGACCAGGGCATGAGAAAGAACCCAAAACATGAAACTGTGAAACAGAAGAGAAGGCTGAAAAAATCAGGGCGACACATCAGCTAATCTCATCTTGCTGGGACACAGTTTATTTCTTGGAGGCTTCACCATGGGAAGCCACACTACAGGATGCCATGGGGACAGGAGGAACCACTCACCATCTGTCCCCTTCCACTTCCTCGTGTGGGGACTCAAACCCATCAGTCATCCTGACCCAGGACCATTTTGAGCCCCTCTGATTCCTCCTGTGTGCTAAAGAAAGGGCGCGGTGCTGCTGGTAAGGAAGCAGGAAGGGTTGGAGGGAAGGCCAGGTTGTGTGTTCCCCCAGAGGGGCACAGGAGGGAGGAACCCTGCCTTCACGGTGGCTCAGAGCGCAGCCACACAGCACTGCTGGCTGGGACATGTGACTGGTATTACAGGTAGTACCACTGGTGCTACAGGTACTATTAGTGCCTCTTAGCTGTGGTGTGTTTTGGTACCATGTCCTTTCAGTCACGGCCCTGTCACTTCTGCAAAGCCTCTGATGTGCAGGCAGGTTGTGCTCCTGCCGCACAGTGTGGCACCTGCCTGCTCCTCCACATTCCCTTGCTCATGGCAGCACGCCACAGCATCCTTTTGAGGATCATACTGGGATACTGCACTCCTGAGGAGCTGTAGCCCAGGCCTCCCGTGGGGGATGGAATGCTGGAAGCCATTAAGTTGTTGCAAGAGGATGCCAAGGAATCCTGATGGTGATTTCTGTACGTGGAGGGGCAAAAGCTGCCATGGCTGATACACACCTGAGAGTGTATGAGCTGTGCTGGAGGAAGAAAGCATGGCATGGAGAGGGAAGTAGGCAAGGGTGTTGCTAGAGAAGTCAAGATATGTGGATGGAAAACACCAAAATTGGAGAGGAGTTGCCTAGAATATCCTCCTCATCAATTTCTTCACTTTGTAGAAAGACAATGAGCCTGTCTTCTAGGTGAATTTTAACTTTATTGGGTAAAGATTTCCTGTCTTCTTGATAAATTCAGCCAAAAATGTCAGTGAACAGAAGCAGCACAGTCTTGCATGTTCATAGTTCCTTTGCAGTTTGTTTTTACCATGGCTGGTTTTGGACACATAGGAAGGACCTGTTTTCTACGTTCTCTTCTCTTCTTTTGCCAGAAGGCTTTGTCCAGGCAGACCCAGGCTATTTGTGTTCTCAGACAATAAGCTGCAATATCCAGAGATTTCGGTCAAAGGTCAAGGTCCTGTTGTGCAAGGCAGGATATTTTTCCCAGAAGTTAGTTCCTGCCCTGAAGAAGTTCCAGAGACAAAAGAAGACTGTGGCCCAGCTGACAACAGAGACGTAGAAGGCACTGGTGAAACGCTTATAATTAGTCTAATGAGGATCAATCAGATGACACCAGCTGCCTAACCGTTGTCAGGTCATTTTATGAGCATTACAGCAACAGCATTGTTGTAAAGAGAAATGATAGGAGTATTGAGGAGCGACTACTTTCAGACAGGCTTTTTCCATTCATGAACGCAGGTTTATGAAATAAAGTGTAGAGTAAAAGCAATTAATTGGGATATACCTGAAATGTATGCTGCCTGTTTATTGAGTGCTGAAATTTCCCATCTAATGCCTACCTAGTGCCTTATTAAGGCCCTGATTCCCATGCCCACATTCAGTGTAATTATCCCCATTTATACCTTTTCTACATGCAATACAAAAGTGAACCAAAATTTGGTCTTTCTAAGTCCAGAAAACACAGGCACAGAATCACTTATATTGCTAGAGAAGAATCCTAGCCAATGGAATTACCTGCTATTCACAAACAACTTTTTCTTAATCCAAATCCTTCTGCGGGGGGGCAGTCCATCCAGATTTCTCACAATGGTTTCTAGAACATCCGACTACTCACCTCTGCTTTACATTCACTGCCACTAAGCAGCAAGTAGGTCCTGTGAGTAGTTTTTCACTTTGGAGTCTCTCCATGTTCGTACATAGTTTTCCAAGGGTGAGGTTTTTTCCAATAAGGAAGGAACGTTCATGCACAAATGGCAGTAGGTTGAAACGTGCATTGAGCCAACCTGGAACTTGTGGTTTAATAATCCCTTAAGACATTAACCAGGAAGGGACATTTGCCTTCTGTATGTTGTATAAAACTTAAAAGAGACCGAGGGAGGGTTATGAATTCATTATTCATGCATTATTCAGCACTCATTATCCTTTCCCCTTTGCTAAAGGCTGCACAAGTGTGTGAACTCACTCTAGTCCATGGAAGTTCAGTCACTACTGGCAGTAGACCTCAAGGCAAATGTTGGCTGACCAGTGCTGGTGTCTGGTCTGGGGGGAGCTGAATCCCCCCTCCCCAGTAAGCTGGTGGACATACGTGTTCAGTGACACAGCTGCCTGTGAGCTGAACTGAAACTCTGCATTAGATGTTGTGTATTGTCAGCAGGTCAGAGAAACAATGTGCTTATGGAAATTTTATCTCTGCTGCTGCTGAGCTCACTGCAGAGAGGCTGTGAAAAAACAAACTCACAGGCCATAAAAAGCTGAAAATTGTGTTGTATGTAAATGAAAGGTCATTTGCTTGTGTTTGGGATGAAAGACCTGCACATTAGCACAGACCTGCTGTAGCTAATTCTTGGAAGCAATGGTAACCTGTGAATTTTTCACATGCCTATTTCCAGGATCAGTGCATCACTTAATTTATTCTATATGTGATATGAAGAGGTTAAAGAGATGCAGCATAAAGGCATGCAAAAAATCACACTCTCTATCCAGATATATTAATAGTTATCTATTAATAGATCATGTTACTTGCAAATATGCTTGATGCTAATATTATTTAGCTAAAATACAAGTAATAAATACTGTTCTCTAAGGCACGGCAAATATATTCAAAACTAGTCTGTGTTTTAATAGATTTCTTGTGTCCTTGATAGACTTAAAGTTGGATAATCTACATACTTGACACAGTTTAGGCAGCCAAGGCAAAAAAAAAAGTGAAAAACTCAGCATTGCTTTGGTGGAATCACAAGAATACTTTTCCAAAATCACTATGCCTTTTCTAATATTCACTCTCAGTACATTTATATACCCACTTCTTTTTTTCTCATATGTGCAATCTAATACCAAATCCGATTAAAATGAGAAAAAACTATTCAGCGCAGTGGCTAAGCAGTTAAAAATGTCATTCAACAATTTACCAGATCACTGTCACAAATATGTTGCTAGGTGACTGCAGATGTTATCAAGCACTAAAATACATGCATTTTCCAGATGTATTCATTAAATCATTTTCTGTTGAGTGATTCTGTGGTACAATGAAATTGAACACCTTATTAAGGATGTAAATATTTTTAAATATATAATGTAATCTGAATTATTTTGAAAACCGTTATTTGTTGTGTAAGTGGAGGAAAGGGATCCAAATTTGGGAAATTTGACTAAGGGTTTCTAGAGATTCAGCTCCCTAGAAACTGCAATTTTACACTATCCTCTTGGGTTTTGTAACTTCTGTGCATACCTAATGCTCACATTCTGCATCTAATTATTCTACAGCTGATCCCTGTTAATTGGCATTGCTATCAGCTAGTGATATGACTCATTAACCCTTTGGAAAGCAGTCTTTCAAAAGTTAATAACCGTAGAGTTTGGAACTTCAGGCTGGTGTAATACTCAGTCATAAAAACACATGAACTTCAGGCAGTGTCAGATGTCATTCTGGGAGCTGATTGTATCAATCACACAGAATTCGCCCTGCAGGTTAAGACCCCAAAAGTTGGGCTGGTTTTCCAGGTTCCTGTTCCTGGCAGTGGCAATGTCATGCACTTAGAGGTGGGTCTCTCTATCAAAGTGAGCCAGAAGAGCTGCCAGACTCCTGGCAGTGTGCACTGGTGACATTGGAAATGACTGGGGCACACATTTAGGTACTGGGCTCAGGCATAAAAGCCTGTGTTAAAGGGTTCCTAACTGCAAGCTGACTCCACACTTCAAATAATGGGGGCAATAATTGGATACAGCTATCTTTTATAGTGCAAGCCAAATCTACAGATTCATTCTGGCCTCAATATCTACAAATGTACATTGAGGCAGGGTTCAAAGAATGTGCTACTGGTTGCATTTTTCCTAGAGCTTTGGACTGTAACATCTGTGTGTGCTCCCTGGTTCAATGTTCATCTGAAATGATAGAGAGATTACTCCGAGTGGTTTGGCAGGGACTTGCAAGATTACAACTTTTCAGCTCAGACCAGCCTGCATCAAAGGTATTTACATGTGCATGGAATGAAGTGTCAACTCTCCAGAGAGAATAATGTGCTAGTGTTAAATCCAAAATTATCTCCTCTGGCTCAGGGAGTTCCTGTGCCATGAATGATGGCAGACTAAGTGTTTATTCTGAGAAAATACTGCTATTTATTAGTTTTCTGCATTCAGCAAATTTTTCTCTAGGCATCCACTTTTGGCCACATATCAGAGGTGAAATACTGCACCAGATGGATCTTGACCTAGTCTCTGTGGCCAGTTTTATGTTCTTAAGCCTGTGCAGCACTGACTCTTTGTGACAGTCTATGTGATTTCCAGCAGCATGGGGAGTTTGTGTCATTGGTCTCCAGGGGGTAGTAATAGGTACAGAAGGAAAATATCACAGAATAAATCCTTAATCTTTCTGGCAAAGCTGAAGGGAGGGCAGCAGTTTGTGAGGTTTATGGTTATTGTAGGTGCAGTTTTTAAGCACAGCCTAAATAGTTGTATGTGTTATGCTCAATGTCTTTTACCACATCAAAAAAAGGTTTAGACAACATAAAATGTTCTTTGTTCTAAAAGAGTGAGATAGCACTTCACAGTCTGTCTGCTGGAGGTTGTGCTGTCATGCCATTGCTCCAGGGAGAAGTGGTGTTGGAGGAGATTCATGGCTCTTCCTCTCAGCTTCACTGCACCAGCTAATCAAACAGGAGACAGTGGCTGTTAGTTGTGGCTTGGGATGTTCAGGCTGGACTGTGTGACCTCTTGAGATCCCTTCCAATCAACATTTCTGGAGCCCATAGAAGGCCTACACTCACCTGAATCCGTAACTCAAGGCAGCTATTCCACAACATCTCAAATGGCTTCACACATTTATGTGGTGGCAGCTGCATTGTACCCCCTCATGAGCAAAACTAAATGAGAGTGATGCAGCTGAACTGGCTGTTTGACAATTCACCGGTCAAGCAGGTGGATATAATCCACACCCTCTGGGATAACCTGGCATATCTGACCTGCTTTTCAGATGTCACTTCAGAAGGACCTGTGCCTATTATATATTCTGTATCATTTTGAAGGGGGTGATTCTGCCCCTGCCACTCTGCTTTTGTGAGATTCCACCTGGAGTATTGTGAGCAGTTCTTGTGTCCTCAACATCAGAAGGACATGGAACTGTTGGAATAAATCCAGAGGAGGGTCATGGAGTTGATAAGAAGACTGGAGCACCTCCCCTGTGAAGACAGGCTGACAAAGGTGGGGCTGTTCAGCCTGGAGGGGAGAAGGTTGTGTGGAGACCTCAGAGCAACCTTCCAGTATCTAAAGGGGATCTACTGGGAAACTGGAGAGGGACTCTTGATCAGGAACTGCAGTGATAGGACAAGGGGTAAGGGGTACAAATTGAAAGAGGAGAAATGTAGGTTAGATATTAAATGCAGTTAGACAGTGGAATGAATGGGTTGCCCAGGGAGGCTGTGGATGCCCCAACCCCAGTGTTCAAGGCAGAGTTGGATAAGGCCTTGAGCAGCCTGGTTTAGTGGGAGGTGTCCCTGCCCATGGCAGGGGACCTGGGGACTAGATGGTCTTTAAGGTCCATTTCAAACCCTTATCATTCCATCATTCCATGAGTATCTCATGTGTCCAGATATATCCCCAATGACAGGTCACGCTTGTCTTTAGGAAACTGAATCAAGCCCTGGATGTCTCCTGGGGTGAACAGAAGCAATTTTGCTTTTTCATCTGCAGCACAGAAGGTGTCAGGATATCCTCAATGGCCTGTTCACCTTAAATAATCATTCTCTGCAAGGCTGTGGTTGGTAGCTTTAGCTTGCAAAATCCCAGCACCAGGTTAAAAAAACACCCAAGCGCTCCAGTGCACAAATGATGATCTGGGATAAAGCCCCGCTGTCAGATTACATTTGTTCAACAACTGCAGTTGCCCAACCAGGGCCGCAGGTCAGGCTCATGTGCAGGGTAGCTCATTTACACGTTGTTTGGGTTTTGCCTCGTTCTTTCTACTGTCACTCAAAGTGGAGCTGGGCGTGGGTACCGGGCCTGGTGGCTTTTCGGGGAAACGCCACCCTTGAGCAGTTCCCACGGTGGCAGGACAGGGGTGACACAGCCTGGATCCCACTTCCACTGATGTTTTAGCAGACACCAAAGGGACCCCCAGTGCTGAAAAGCATCTGTCATGAGGCCAAGCACAGAAGGATGAGCCCCAGGATCAGTAAGGTGGTCTCTAAAGTTAAAATTACTTCAGTCCATTGTTACTCAAGTACAATTGCTGTAGCTTGCTTGTTGTATTTCCCAGAAGCCTGACCCTTGCTTTTCTCAGTACAGACAGCAGAATATCTTAAATAAAATATATTCCTATTGACCTTTCTTTTAATGCAATGTCAGAAGCTTCCAAAAAGATGTTTGAACTGTAGAAATTTAAGTCAATATTACTTAACTTTAAAATTAATTCTCTGTTTTGAATCTGAGCAATCAATTGCCCTCATCTTGGAATAAAAGCTCGAAAGAGAGCTTCCCACAACAAGATGTGGAAGGATAGAGATGTGCCCCACACACTGGAGACTGAGGGAGTACAGTAGGTAGAGCCAGCCTGCCTCCCTGGAAATCAAACCACCTGAAACTTGGCTATGCTATCAGAACACTGCAGCCACTGCCAAGGTCCTCTCTGCATATTTAAATTTACACCAACTCTGTGTTGTGACAAAGTGCCAAGCACTGATGGGAACCTTCTGTCTCTAGTAAGGATTTTGGACACATAATAACAACAAAGGATTAATATAGCTTTGCTTGAAAGCAGAATTTAAATGCGGTTATTCAGGAAAAAGCAATCTTATTTCTTTGAAATACTATTTCATTATATGAAAATATAATGAATTAACATTTGGAAAATGTTTGTGGTTTTTTTTTTTTTTTTTTAATTTCACAACTACTTTTTAGCATTTCCAGATGGAATAATATTTTCTAGAATATATTTATCCTACAATAACTTCTGCAGGTTTGAGTGATCGATCAAGAAACTGACTATGTATGTTTAACAACAAGAAGAAGGAAAACAACAACAATAATAGTGGTAGTAATAATAATAAACCCTACTTAATTCTGAAAAAACTGAAAATGTGGAAAAACTCTCTTTTACATTTTGTCTTCTTTTTTTAAATGTACATGAGTTTCTGATTCATCATCCAATCCTGTCTTACAAACTACTTCAATATACTGAGATTTACAGGGATCTGTTTAGTTTATCCTTGCTTTGACAGTCAGTTTGATTACAGCATATAAACATTATCAGAGGAACAAAACACGGTAAACTAAGAGCTGTCTAACAGAGACAAGAACAACACAGAAAAAAATTAAGACTTAAAGCTTTATTAGCAATGAATACTATTTTAACAACACATGCAGATGAGAACACAGCAGATTACCCAATGAAAATGGTGTCTTCTCCATTAGTTTTTGTCTTCAACCAGGCACTTGAATGTCAAGGTGATGGTGAGCTCTTCTGCAACAATCTTGTCTCTGGACCACTCTGTTTGACTGAAGGAGATCTGAGGAAACCTGCCCCGGGGGAAGAGACCAGAACATTAAATTTTCCTCTTCTAACACAATTCCCTAATCACCATTGGGCAATTATCCCTTTCCATTTGCTCTAAAAAGGAATCAGGTGATAATGTAGAATAACTTAAATGGCTAATGATTATTCAGAGATGTAGAGTCGACAAGAGTTTCCCTAAATGAAGCAGACTGGACCTCGCTGTGATATAAACACTCTTCTTTGTGACCAAGGCTTTAGTATTTCTCCCTTGAATTCAGCTTTGCTCAGTCTTCCAGAGGGGCTGCATAACAGTGCCTCTGGACTGGCAGCCTGGTACACTTAAAATAAACTTAGTTATTGGTGGGTTGTTGTAACTTTCACAGAATTTTTTAAATTTGCATTTTCCTACAGCCCACTAGAGAAGTGTTAAATCATTAAAATAATGTGTGGTGTGTTTGTTTATTTATTTATAAAGGACATATTAATTGTAGTTTAATGGACCAGCAAACTTTGCTGTTTCAAAATAAAAGTGCTTAACTGTTGAATATGCTTCCTAAAGCTGTTGCACTGGCATTTGCTGTTCAGACCATTAATACTTTCATATTTTGAAGAGGAAGTTAAATTAACTTTCCAGTGTTAATGTACATTGCACACATATATGGGCACCCCAATTCACTCATTTTGGATGAGGCTATGACTGTATAGACAGAAGCATTCCAGAGAAATGCACTCACTGGTTCATCTTCAGCACAAAACACCAAATAATAAGAAGCTAATATTTTGATTTTTTTCACATGGAGCACTGCAGTACAGTCCCACTCACTCCAAGATTGGTGCTGAGAGGAGTAAGCCAGCTCTTGCAGGATGTACCTCCCTTGCTGTGTGCAGTTCATGGCGCTCCCCAGAAGCCTGCACATTCTTGCTTTTCTTAGAATGGATATTGAGTTATCTTTAATAAAGTACACTCCTACTGAGATCACTTTTAATGCAATGGTGAAAGTTTCCAAAAAGACATTTAAGCTGTAGATATCTGTGGGAGTTGCAATGCTTAAGGACTAGTCCTTTCCACTGTGCCACCTAACAAAGTGCTTCATTCACTTTCTACATTGCTTGTGCTGTCACCAAGGGCCATTTTGTATCACTGAAAATAGACTAATTCGTATTCATAAAGCCTATCTTGCTGGCCTCATTCCTAATGACTTTGGACATAATGCAATAAACTTTCATCACTTCCACTGTGCAGGAACTGTGCTCTCCAGCATTGCCATCACCTCTGTGCATCGGGTGAATTTGATTTTCCTGTAGGCTTTCCTTATCCACATTTGGTTGTCCCTGGGTCTGATGCAGCCCGAGTGGCACAAGGCTGGCTTTGGGAGCACGTGTGGTCCACCAGAAAGGCTGAAAGCAGGACAACAAGGCAAGGTTTGAGTTTGAGGGATGCTGATGTGTTGGTTTGGAGCACAGATCGATGAGGAGAAGAGGCTGTGTTAATGGGAAAGCTACCTGGTGGTTCCAAGGTGCACAGAGAGCTGCAAAATGTGGGATTGGAGGCATTTATTTCACTGTCGTGCTGATGCTCTGCCAGAGAGAACATAAACTTGGAGCACAGTATGAAGTAACTGGCATTTGTTTTGCTTTTGTGTTTTTACTTCATTTATCTTGTCTACACATGCCTAAGCCTCAAATTCCAAACCACGACTTAATCCCTTCTCCTCTGGAGCCCTTGGAGGTAGAAAACAAATTTGTGGTAAATCATATCATTAGACTTTAATAGCCAATATACAGCAAGTAACATTTTTTCCTCCCAAGGGAGTTATTTAATGTTTAATGAAAATACCAATTTGCATAATTCACTTGCAGTATAAAGGTCACCAATAGTCTGCCACTAGGATAACAGGGTAATTACTTCAGATAAGTATCTTCCATTGACAAAAGACTGTTAATCTGTTAAAGAGACAATTTATTTAAAATTGTCATATTTTAATTATTATATCATCTTTATTCTATTTTTAAGAATGTCAGAACTTCTGCAGCAGAGCTCAAAGCTGTGTATTACTTTCTCAAAGTCAGTGGGTGTTAGGACCAGGCTTCTCTATTATCTGGGAGATGAATGGCAAAAATATCCATAAATATGAGAAGTCTGAGGGAACCTGAGTGATGGACCAGCGTAGAAGGTGGTGTCTGGGTCAAAGACACAGCAGTCCCATACCCTGTCCCCTCTGTGCTGGCATCAGGAAGACTCTGATGGTCATACTCCATCACCAAAACCTCTTGCGTCACAAATGAAATATTATCCAATTATGGGCCTTTGTTTTAAAGTTGTGGTCTAAGAGAAAACAGAGAGTGGTTCTTAGTAAAGCACAACTCGGCCAAGCACTGGACACCTGCTGAGCCTTTGCATGACCTAGCCCAGCCAAGGATTGGATATTAAGGCATTCACGTAGGAGGGAGCAGATGATGGAAATCTCTGCTTGGACAGTGTGTGGAGCCCAGCACTGATCTTGACAGCTGTAGGCTACTTTGGGCCAGGGGCCACCACCATGCCTAGAATGTTTGCCAAGAATATCCAAACCTGGCATCCAGCTGTGCTGGAGCACCCTGCATTCCCAGGGGAATACGTGCAGAACGGGCCTGCAACAGGGACTTCCTAAATGGTAAATCCACGCGGTGTAGCCACAGTCACACAGGAGTGCTCCTGGCGCTGGAGCAAATGGTGTCACTTGGTATCACAGAGCGCATCCTCCTGCTTCTCTGCCGAGATCCCTGTCAGGGCCAGCAGCAGGGCTTGTAAAGATGACTCAGGCTAATAGACTCCTTTTCCCATTCACTGTAAAGCCAGGAGGATTTCTCTGTTATCCTATAGGTGCACCATAAGGGTGTCTTTAACACAAGGAAGTGACCCTGAGTGAGTGACACACTGTTTGCAGAGGTACAAACCTACTTTTGCAACAGCACAATAGACCAAAACCACACTATGTTTCATTTAATGATTACTCCTCCACAAAGCTTTCAAATAATAAGCACTAACATATTTTAAACCTGAGCCAGCTAAACATTTAATTTACTATTCACTTGACACCACTTTAGTTCATTAAAGCCTCTGCAGCATTGGCAAAGGTGAAGAGGGCAACATGATTAAGGTAGCATGATTAGGGCAGGGCAGGGGTTTCTCCCAGCTGAGAGTTGAGGGAATCTCGTTCCTTCCTTCAAAGACAGCAGTGCTGGTTTTCCTCGGTTGGGCCAGGATGGAGCTCCAGGCACCAGGTTTGCCTGCCTCTTGGGCACAGGCAAGGTGATGCTTTGGGGATAAGCCTTGCACTGCACAGAATGACCCCAGCTGTTTACCAACATGTCCCCAGAGTAGTATTTTTAAGGGATATAATATTGATAACTCAGCTCGCCTCTGCTGTGATTTAGAAGGCATCTAATTGCATTTGTACAAATAATTATATACATGTATCTATATTTTAATGTTAGTTGACACTGTGAAATAAAGTAGATGTACCAACTTTATTAATAAAACCCTGGCAGCTATGAAAAGATGATGGATGCCAGCCTGTGCCACAGCAGCAGCACTGAGGGCCTGCAGGTGTTAGAGCTGATGTCCTGGTCTGGCCTCATCCCCAGGGAGGTGTCCAGTGCCCAGGGCTGGGGCAGTTCCTGCTCCCCTCCCTGTCCTGCCTCCTCCCAGGGATCTGAGGCACCACACACAGCCAAGAGCTGAATGCGCAAATTCTGCAAAATCTGTCTTCTGCTTCCATTTAATCATAGAATTTCTCTTTCCACCTCCTCACAAATCAAGACCCAGGAAAACAGTATAAGATTCAATGCTGGATTTAGGCAGATTCCTGGTCAGAGGCTTCTCTGCTCTGCAAGCTCTCCATCCCCTATGGTGAGCCAGGGTATGACCATTCCAGGTGTAGCTTCCACCTGCTTCCCAGCTACTAGAAGCCATCTCATTTGAGAGCTGTAGCTGGTCACTTCTGTTTTGAATTTAGGTTCTTTGTGATTTCCCAGTGCAGAACTCTCATTAAAGAGAGTTGGAGCACAATAAAAAGAGGCTTTAGGGGACCAACCTGTCCAGTCACTCAGGAGGGTCCTTATAGGATTTTTTTCTTGATACACAAATGCCCATAAATAGTCACTTTTGGCTTTTTGGTATCCTTCCTAAGAGTAGCCAATAACAGACATACAGAAGAGAGCTTTCCAGGAACAGACATATGGAAGAGCTTCCCAACAGCAGCATTTCCGCACAATATCCCAGCTTTAAGCTGTCTGAAGTTTAGGCCTCCTTAAAACACAAGTGGCATGTTTGTCTTAAAAAAAATTAATGTAACACAGCATCTAAAAATAATCCCATGGAGTCATACATTCTCTTGTTCTTCAGCATTTGAATCACTGCAGCTGACTCCACTGTGTCATAAAACACATTTTGAGAATGAAAAATATCCAAAAATCCCCTAGAGTGAAATACTTAAAAATAAACACAATCTCTCACATACCTAACTCTTGTTGTTTCAGAAAGCGCTGATGGCTCTGGATGAGGAAGTTCTGGCCACTCTTTGGTGCCCAGAGGCCACGCAGGGCCAGAGCTGTCGGCACCCCATCAGCTTGTGTGCAATTCAGCTTGTATCAAGCTCTTACCCACGGTTGTTTTCCCACTCAAATGAACTCAAAACCTGAAAACAATTAAACTGCTAAAACCCTGATTATTCTCCAAAGCTGAGATCTGTGGTAGAAGTCCCATGTGTGCTAACAGAGGAGCAGTGCATCAGCACAGGGCTCAGAGCAAACACCAGAAGTGCTGCTGGGGGACCAGAACCATCCCTGCTGTAACGATGCTCCCGCAGCCAAGAAGACTTACTCTAGCTGGCAACGAGCAGGAGGCAGGGAAATTGTGTTATACTTTTTTTCCCCTCTTCAACCAACAGTTTAAAGGAGGCACAGAGGAATGACTGGACCCCAAATACTCTGTTGACAGAATCTACAAATAGGCAAGCCCCTGTTGTTTATATTCTGCTGCTCAGGTGTTTTCTGGTAGCCCCTAAAATGACAAGACTCATCTCCAAAATCCTCAAAATGTTAGAAATAACAGTATCCTTTTCTTATATGCTACAATTTCATATTAATTTTATTTGGGAGAGTATGAAAGAAAAGAGGCTAAGCCAAACCCTGGATTTAGGCATGCAGTTTTTCTCTGACTACAAAAAGGAAAAGGCTGAGACACCTTCATTGAGGTGGCTTTGATTCATCCCGCAGCACTAGCTCTAAACTGGCTGTGCATGGTCATCGCTGCGTGTGACAAATACTCCTGGGCGCCCGGAGCACAGTCTGTACCCAAGGACTGAGGCACTCCTGTTTGCGAAGCCGGGAAGCGTTGCCCTCAGAGAACGCAGGTTCTAAAACAAAACCATCACCGACTGCTAAAACAAAACCTGTCTGCAAGGTGCTCGCGGCGAAAAGGAGGCAGAAGCCAGACAGCATCTCCCCCTGCTCCACCCCTTTCACACTAATTATGTGGCCTGAAAGCTCATGCCTTAATTAGCCCAGAAATAAATTACACTGGCTCCTCCTGGTGGCTGAGCCCACGAGCTGAACACGCCGGGCTGTGGATGTCGGGGATGAGCGCTCATCTCCGGGCTGCGCGGTTCGTGCGCTCCGCAGCGGGGCCGGGAGAACCCCCCGGAGGAGAACCCCCCGGAGGAGAACCCCCCTGAGGGGTCCGGCACAAACA
This sequence comes from Donacobius atricapilla, assembly GCA_013397315.1. NCBI lineage: Eukaryota > Metazoa > Chordata > Aves > Passeriformes > Mimidae > Donacobius > Donacobius atricapilla. The sequence goes on from WBMY01003777.1 coordinate 1,563,845, forward strand.
CTCGTGGCCGCCGCTCGGCCCGTGGCATCGTTCGGGGGTTGTTGCTGGCGGTCGCGGTGTCCCCAGCCCGGCGGGAGGGGCTGAGGGCTGTGGGCTGTGGGCTGAGGGCTGTGGCGCTGGGCTGGGGCTGTGGGCTGTGGGCTGTGGCGCTGGGCTGGGGCTGTGGGGCTGTGGCTGTGGGCTGTGGGCTGTGGTGCTGCTGCTGCTGCTGCTTTAGGGGCTGTTTCCCGGCGTGCGCTGCCGGGCCTCAGCCCCGCACAGCCAGCTCCAGAAGGAGAACTGGAATAACACCGCTGAACGGCTCGCTGTTGCAGGGGGTAACGCGGGCGGTCCAATAATAAAGGAAAGCAGCTGGATTAGGAATCGAGCCAGTTTGTGCTCCCTGAGCCTCCCCAGCGTTCATTTCTTTGAACGGAACAATTCTCCTCTGCGGCGCAGAGGAACCAGCGTCCTCGGGTGTGGGCAGGTCAGAGGACACCGTGCACTTTCATGGTCAAATTTGAATAAATATTCTGCATGGAAACAGGCCCAGTGACTGGGCATGCTGGCAGGCTAGCCTGGAGACCTGGCTGCGTTTGAAGGACTTGGTTATAATTACTGTCACCATTACTTGCATCAAGAATTACAACCACATGAATTTGGAGCCTCATCGCTTTTAGTCAGTGCTTTAAAGCTGCCTCTCTCTTATGCATGCCCAGTGGTTTTCTTGACCTATTTTTGGACAGTGAGGAATTATTTGTTTTTATATACAGACTTCCCATTTAACCATGATAATACAGTAAACAGGAGGCTGGGAGGAACAGGAATAATATACCTGGCTCTGCGCTCTTGCCCTGACTATACAACTCAAGAGGGAGCAAGCCTGGATGTAATGCTGACTAGTGTTACAGAAATCCATCATACTGAAAATGCTGGTGCCACAAAATACAGAAAGGGGATGAGGATTACCTCAGGCTATGTATTGCCAGATATTTTGCATGGAAGAAATTCACACAAGCCAGAACCTTTTACAGGTGTGAGATATGAGGCCTCTACCAGTTCCCTCTTCATCCCTGTCTTTCCTGACAACTGTAGTGTTGAATGGTATCAAAGGATTATCTGGTTTCTAGGAAGAAATCATATAAAAGCTCAGTGGTGCGTTTATATTTGTTCCAGGAATACAATCGGTTATTTGGTTTATAGTTAAAGAGGAGGACCTGTGCTCCTCATTTCCTCTGTATGTTCATCTGTAACTCCAGTGTAAGGGCTAGAGAGGCAGATCTTATATACAGCTCACATTTGGGCTTCAGACTCAACCCTCTTCAGTTAAGCTCCAATAAACATCCATTCATGGGCACCTTTGACCCCCAATGCTCTATCATCTCTACGGACAGACACAGCAGAGGAGCCCAGTGACACAAAAAAGCCAGAGGACATCAGAGTTTTCAAGATGAAAAAACAAAACAAACAACAACAACAACCGCAACCAAAGACCCCAAACAAGATTCCCCTCTTCCATCAAAAATGAGAAAAAGGTCCAGGTGAAGCAAAAAAAAAAAAAAAAAAAGTATAGATGTGGTGACTCATCTTCTGTATTTTTCTCAGTTTGGCAGTCAGATGAGGAATGAAACCAAAATGCATAAAAGAAAGAAGGTTTGAAATAAGTTGGATATATATTTTAATGGGGTAAATATAATTTAAACATGCATATATGAACAGCCAGTGGGTTGCCCTCAGGAGCTGAAGGAGCTGGGTGCATATGTAAAGCACAGAATCCCATGGATGGTACAGTGAACACCTCTTCAGGGGCAGTATCTCTGTGAGGAATATGAGCATGGGCAGCCTGGGTCAGACTAAAGCGCTGTCCAGCCTTGCACACTGCCTCTTTTACTGTTTCATAGCAGATTTCTGGAAGAGCTTGTGAGAACAAGATAATGTGCAGCTTTGCTTTCCTAAATTGAATGTACTGTGGCCCAGCCTCCAGCAATGTGCAGCTCAGGGACTTCCTGAGCCAGAGGTGGTGTCTTTGCGTTCAGCAGTTGCTCATGGACACTTGGCTGAGTCTGTTCTCCCAGAGCAGGAATCCACGCTGTTCACGGACGTGCAGCTGTGCCAGCTCACTAAGCAATGCCCCACTGGTGCTGCTGTCCTAGATAAGTGGCATGTGCTATATTTTCCCTTTATCTAGGCTATAAAGTCAGTGTGAAATTTGTATAAAATGCAGCACAGAAGAAAAAAGAGAGGATTATTTCTATAGGTGGAAAGACTTCGAAGGTGACAGTACTATATTTCTTTAAGACTGACTTTGTGTTTGTTCCTGCAGTGCCCATTATGAGGAGATCATATAGTATGTTGGGAATAGCTCTGTGCTGTAAAAGATCCTTTTTTTTCCAAAACATGTCTGTGTGTAGTTCTCTTCTTCTCCATATTTAAAGCAAATGGTCCTTTTTCATATAATGGTTGTATGGAGTCAGAGGCAAATATTGATAGATAGTGACAGAGTTTAATTTATTTCTTTGTTGAAGATTGATTTTTCTTGGGTTTCGACAGCACTGGCTGCCTTCCCAGAAACGTTTCTGAATTTATCACTGCTGGGTGCCAAACTGAGATGGAAAAAACAGTTTTTAAATATAAAACCCCTCAAACTAGGAAGACATTTCAGCTTGGTGAAGTTCTGGCCGTAACCGTGAGTGCCACAGAGTAAGGACAGCTGAGTGGAATTGAGGCAGTGATTTATTTAACAGTGTCAATGGAGGGAGATCAGCCTTAGAGAGGGATGCCCCTGTCTGCCATGGGGTAATTACTTCTCACTCCTAACTTTTGGTTCATGCTGAAGATCATTTCCTTCTCTGTCACAGTTGTGTCTAGGCACTGAGTGAAAGAAAGGAGAGTGTAAACTGAGACAGACTTGCCCATCTGCAGTGCTTTGAGGTATTCCAACCCTCAGAGCCACTGTGGGAACCCAGCTGCTCAAATCCCTGACAGGCAGAAGTTTCACTTCACATTGCCTGGCAGAGGAAAGCTCCTGGCCTTGCTTTTTGAGTCTTCCTGCTGACCAACCTTGTGAGTTTTAATAGCTCCCTTCTGCTGGCAGTGTCTGCAGAGGGCAGGGTGAAGCGCACTGTGGAGGCGTGCCAGAGGTGACATTCCTTGGTGGCACACAGGGATGCAGCTGCTCATGTGACTTGTGTTATTATCGACATCACTGGAGCTGTACAACTTCTACGCAGCTGAGCTCAGCCATGGTGCTCCTCTGGTGAAGTACAGCCGCTCTGTCTACTCTTAGTATCATCCTACAAGACAGATCAGGAGCCAAGGCAAAATAAGTTTAATTTTGTACTAAACTGGAAAGATTAAATACTTTTATCAACTTCATGAGACTGGATTCAGAGTGAAGATATTAAAGTTTTGTGTCAAGGTCAGTGGTGTATGGCTCAGGCTGCCAACAGCAGTCCGCGTAGGCACCATTGCACCTTTCAGTTGGTGAAGTTACCACAGCTTCTCTCTGTGTAAAACCCCTTGTAGCAGCTCCTCCTTGTTGGACTCATCTGGCTGGGCAAGCTCTCAGCACATCCTTCATGTAGGGGTTGCAGCGGGGAGGACGTGGAACCAACAGAAGTAGAGACGAGGTTGTAGAGCAGTGTCAGGAGAAACACCCTCTTCCGTCACAAGAAAATCAAGGAAGTTAACAAAAGGTCTGGGCACTCGGCAAGATCAAACCAAGCTCCACTGCTCAGAGATCCTCCCCTCCCTGCAGCAATGCGGCAGAGCCTCTCACTCCCTCTAACGTTAAAACAATGCTTAATTTAGAAGAAAAAGAACCCTGCTTCTTCTGATCTCTGGTTTTCACCACCCGAGGGAAAATGGAGTGCCCCTCTCACTTCCCAGGTGGGAAAGTGAAAGCCCCCACGCTCAGTTCTTTCCCAGTCCTTTCCCTTTGCAGTGGGCTCTCGCCCTGGTGAACGCAGCTTCCCCTGAGACAGGAGAGCCTCAGTGCTGACAGGGGAACCGGGTGTCTCCTTTCAGTGAGAAGCACCTCCCAGCTGATTCATTCGGGTTGAAGAGGAGAAACTCTCTTTTTACCAAGGATCTCACGTCTCTGAAGACTCTTTATAGTTAATTCTGCTCCTCTCGGAGCTTGGCAGCAGTGGCTGGTGCTGTGAAGCACAACAGCCTTCACTGATAAGCCCTGCACTGTGCATATCTTCCTTTCTTTGAATGTTTTCTATCAGGAGAGCACCAATTTGTATTTCCTATAGAAATTGCTCCCAGCTACCAGGCTGGATGGGCTTTTCTCTAACAGAAGTGGAGGTGTACTGAAATGTTTCTGCTCTTCTGTGGCATCAAAGGAAGCAGCATGTAACGTAGCAAAAGGACAAAGAGGGACGCAGTCACTGGTTCCTGCTTTCCTGCCGAGCAAAGGTGCCCGGGAAGAGCCTCCCTTTCCCTTTGCTCTTCCCAGCACATGGTTCTTCTGAGTGAGCACAGGAGTGCCACAATGCCACTTTTTCTCTTGTCCCAGTGTTAGGTTCTACCGTTCAATTTTGAGTTTTGACGGAACTCTATTTTAAAGGAAGCACATTCCTCCTTTAACCTCTGCCCTGGTGATGGGAGCTGCAGACCCTACTGGTCCCTTCGAGGGGAATACAAGACATTCCTCATACTGGAAGGACTGGGATGTGTTTCTGGTCTGAACTAACAGTGTACAGAGTGGATTTCATTGCACTTAGAGGGGAAAGAAGTCTGTAATCCCACATCTTTCATTGTACACAGGCTTAGGTCCTACTGTGATGCTCTTCACAGCATGATAATACTATAATGAGGAAAGTCTGAGAGGAGCTCAGGTTGAGTATAGAGAGGTTTCTCTTCCCATCTAGCTAAATTCTAAACCATGGGGTAAGATTTCAGCTGTTTAGGTAACAAATACATTTTCTGTATAAAAAGCCCCAATGGCTTGCCTATGCACTAGAACACACCTTTGGGCAGGTTTAAAACTGTACAACATGTCCTAATGCTTCAGATATCATCTAAAACATAGTATGTACAAGAAAATAGGAATAAAGAGATGGCAACACACTGTAATACCAAAGCACCTTTCACAAAATTGATCCTGGGCATAATCTCTAATTTCTTGAAACTTAACCTCAGGAATTAGCATTAGGAGGAATAATAATTCCCTAGCTATATCAGAGCAGAATAAGTTCATAAGCAAAAATTCATTAAGGAAAAGTCCTTCTTGGTAAACTACAGTTTAATGAAACTGTAAAAATGGAAAATGTCTGGAGGGATTCACACCAGTGCCCTTGAGATGCATCAGTTCTCTGAAAACCTAATACAGATTTTAGTGTATGCAGACACCTTCCTCAGAAATAGCAAAGAGAAATCACAGTAAAACCAGGATTTCTTTTTTAATTTGTACTGCTCTCTGAGTTCCTCTTGATATATGTTTTGCCTAAATCTTAAGAATTTAGCACCTAACCATGCTGGTTTTGTCAGGGCCATGGGGTAGGGAAGCTCCAGGCAATGTCATACTGAAACCTATTTCTAGTGTGCAAAAACCAAAGCAAATGGTGCTGATTAACCTCCAAGGTCTGTCAGATTGCTGTGGGGGCCCTGATATGGTATTTCTGAAGATTCATCTAGTTCTCAGCATAGGTTGTTTTGTCACTATTTCATTTCTGTTGAAGGCAATCTTCTGGAATGGGCTGTATGTGTTCAGAGGATTCCACTCAAGGCATCGTGGTCCATACAGCTGATCTCAACCTATCTGCACACACCTATAGCCCAGAAACTTCTCAGAGCAAAGCATCATTTCCATTCACTTCCAGATTCCTTTAGACTAATCAAAAAAGCACTTTAACTTAACTAATACTCACATTCATCCAATGTCCCTCTCACTTAGAGGCATTTGAGCAGGGGATGTATTCAACATGTGCAGAATTAAAAGTAAAAAGCATCTAGCATCCAGTGTTGTTGACTGGAAAATCTTGTGCTCGTCCTCCAGCTGTTCCTAATTACAAATATGTGTTATGAAATATCCATTTATTTAGGCATTGCAGGTCATTTGACAGAGAAGGTGAATGAGGTCATCAGAATTCCTTTTATTTTTTTCTGGATGAGGGATGTGGTATTCCTGACATTAATATGCACACCCATTGTGCAAGATCCCTTTACAGGAATATGTTGATCTGCACTTAAAACCAGACAAAATCAGCACTGTCATGATTATTCCTGAAGGAACTCATTTTATTCAGGCTTTTGTTGTGAGAAGAACAAAAAATTACCCTGAAATTTGAGAATTTGCTTTAACTTGTAGCCATATCTGGAATTTAAATTGAGATCTCCCATATGGAAAACAAAAAAAAAAAAAGAAAACCTCTAGGATATTGTATTGCCCACTGCATTATGTGGTAGTTAATAATTAAAAACATGCTGCAGTTCCTTTTATGAATTCATAATGTAGAGATAAAGAACTACTGCAAGTTGTAATTTAACATACAATAATCTTGACTGTAATTCAGTTATTTGCCAGCTAAGCTTAATTCCCTTTCTCAATTTTGATGATACAAAGGAAGAATCAACATCAGATGTTTCCTCTGTACTGGAGCAATTCCGAAGTGCCTTCATTTAAAAGAAAATAAAATTGCACACAGTTTGCTAGAGCACCTCTCCAAAGCCCATCTCAGTGTCACACAACAGACCTTGTCATCCCTCGAGGACAGGTCCAGGACTGGCTGCCCTGGGGGCTGCTGCTACCCAGGTGATGAAAGGCATCCCTGCAGACCTTGGGCACCCACTCGGGTCCATCACGATGGGGGTGGATGGCCTGCAATTCCCTAAGGTAGCCTTACTATATTTATGTCCCCAGACCCTGCAGCTGGCACCTAACGCTGGGTGCAGCCAGGAGCTCTGCTCTCAGCTGTGTTCACCTGCTCCTGCAGCAGCTCAAGGCCTGGCCAGGCTGAGCTTGGGAGCAGCTGGCACAGAAACATCTGCCCAGCAGCTGCCCGGGAGGGGAGGGAAGAGTGCAGACAAATAAATGGACTCTGGGGTTAGCTAGAGAGCATGATTTTCCCAAGTGCATTTTCTGTGCTGGCTGTCACAAAGAAGCCACTCCCTAGCTTGAAGGTGTAAAGGAAGAAACACTGAAGCATCTGGAATGACACAGCTGGACTCTGGTAACTCTGAGAAGATGGGTACAGTGCATCATTGTGTCCCAGCCCCTAGGACGGCACAGCCCATCAGCAGTGCCTTCCTTGCACAGCAGTTCCACTTACACACAGGAGGGCATGTCACAGGTAACCACGTCCAAAGCCATTAGGGTTTTGTGGGCTCAAGTCAGTGTCCTGGTTTCCACCTGTGCACTTACACCGAGCCTGGGCTGACAGGAGGAACCCCTTGGCTGTGCCCACATTGACAGACACCCTGCAGTGCCCCGACCACGTGCTGGACCACGTGTGTACCTGGCTGTGGCTGTGGCATTGAGCTCCCGCGTCCTGTGAGTGACACATGTTGGGCACATCTGTGCTGGTACACTGGACAGTGCCAGGGAACGTACCCAGGGACTACACCTACATCATTTCTGATGGATGGCCCAAAGCATGGCTTTAGATGTGGCAAGGCAGTCCTCTCCCAACGCCAGCGCTTCTGGCCCACGAGCTGGACATGTGCTCTTAGCCAATACCTCCAAGTCTGCTTCCAAGGATGGTGGGGAGGAGGAAGAGAGGACCTGCCTGGTCCTCTCTCTCCCTCTCTCCCTCTCTCTGCCCAGCTGCCATAGTGAGTGAAGTGACAGAATTTTCACCCCATCAATCCCCTAATTAGGGGTCTTCTACTTTCAAAGTCCTGTACCAGGGTTTAAAAGATGAGCAGAACCTGTAGCTTTGGTCTTCAAAGGTGTTTATTTCTTATCTCAAGGTCTCACAGCAGACTTAGCACGCTAAAGAAATGCAGCTACAGGAACACGGACAGAGGATCCAAGGTCGTTTCTAAAGGTTTCTGACCCAATTAACTCTTAAAGTGTACTATATTAACGGTTTTGTAGCAATAACTACTATCTATTCTAGACACGCAATTCCTACATCAAATCCATTCTACCAATGCCTCTGCCACCGACACAGCAGAAGATGGAGTAGAAGATGAAGATGAAACACTGCCCAAAATTCTCCATCTTGCTCTGATCTACTTCCATACTAAAAACCCAAAACTACAAATTTTCACCCTGTGACAAACTAAACTACTATTTATTTCAAATCTTTGTTGTTTTCAATTCATCTGTGAGTGCTGGAAGTTTTTCCCATGGACTCAGGCCAAAGGCAATGGTTTCCTGGGGTCCCAGCCAGGGTCTCGGACCCCCCAGGGCAGTTTGAGGGGTTTCCCACGTGCCCTGGACTCCAACAGTGAAAAGTCTGAAATGGCAGATGTCTGTCATTAGCAAAGGGCTGGCATGCAGCCCTAACTGCAAAAGGTTGCAGATCATGCGAGATACCAACAAGGTCTCCCAAGTACTACATGCAGTTTGTCACAAAAGCTGGCATTTCTGGCTGCAGCCAAGGACTGGTTTCTGAATTTCCATGTCTGCATACAGCTTCCAACACCTTTAATGCAAAACAGGACTGCTCAGTTGTAAAAAGCTGTCTGTACTTTATGCGTCTGCTATTTCTTCATATTGCTGCTGGCAAATCTTGCCAAGGAAGCTGCGGGTACAAGCACGGTCCTTGCAGATGTTGACCACAGGCATAGCTGCTTCCTAGCCAGCCAGATGTGGCTTTTTGCAGTGTACCTCTGAACATGATTCATGTAGATAATGGCGTAGTGTAAGTGGGGCTCATCTCCAGACTACATGGAAGAGCTCCTCTCTCTCAGTAACTTGCACTACAGTTGTCTCACTTCCAACAAAATGCCAGTGACTGGATGTCTCAGGATCACTTCTCTGCATCACATGCACATGATCCTTCATGATCCTTGGTGTTAAGGAGTAACTGAACACCAGTCACTGTTCTGTCTGCACACGGTCATCTGTGGGAGCTCATGCTCTGGGTCAGACCACAGGCAGTCAGGAGCATTGCATCCCCTAGAGCTCCATCCACAATCCAGTCTCTGGAGCCCTCTGTTGTATCTCCTGTTGGGCTGTCTGGCTATGTGCTATTATTTGAGAATTATTTGAGCACTTACTATGTTGCAAAGGTTAATTAATTATGGTTTTTTAAAAGTTGGGAAAAAGAAAAGTGCTGTGTAAGTGTTCCTAAGTATTATCATGTATTGTAGAACAATGGTTCACAACCTCAGATTTTTTTGCAGGTATTTCTTTGCAGCTTTAATTTCCTATCTTGGTACCACACAAGTTTCAACTACCAGTACTAGTTCAGTAGACCACGTATCAAATGATAATTCTCAAAACATGCGAGAAATAAATTCTAAAGACTAGGAATGTTTTGCCATTATAATACTATGTATATTTTAATATGTCATTTGTTATATAACATGTAAGACATATACATTATCACATATGTATATATTACAGACAGGTATACATGGGTATATGTATATATGTATGCATGCATAGGGTCAATATGATGAATTATTATATGATAAACAGTAATTATTCACAGATGATGCTGTGATAATATGCCCCTGAGAAATAACATGCAGGTCCCTTTAAGTTCACAACATCTGTGTTTCTGACCCTGCCTTAGTATCAATGATTCATAGCAAATACAAGATTATGTAGTAAATTAATACACATTAAATTAGTTACCATCACAGTTTGCTATCAAAGGCTCTCCTGGATTTAGCTCACTATTACTACACAAACTGTGAAGGCATACAGGTACTGCTAAAGGCAACACAGTGACAAGGTGACCTTATGAAGATCCAGTCAGAAACTGGTAAGGAGAGGGTTTTCATTTTGTCTGTCACACAGTGATACAAATGGCATCTTTTCACAGTACAGTGTGTTTGTGCGCCATATGCAAACACAGGAGAAGGGACAGTGAAGAAAAGCCCAAAATGCTCAGTACCAAGTCACATTTATTGTCGCAGCTGGACATACAAACACACACACACATACACCCTGTCTAATGAGAAGGCATGAACTGTTTATTACAAGAGCTGACTCCATTTTTATAGTATTTCTACAAAAGCCAGGGATTGGAGGAGAAGGTTGACACCTCTCCCCATCCCATTGGTCAAGACAACTGTCCATCAGCTGTCCATCTCTCCAAGAGGAAAAATGTAAACTAACATAATCTAACAAAAACATTGCTTCTATTTATAACACCTGTGTGTGAGAAACTGAGAACTATGAAACTTGTGAGACACACAAGAAGGGTGAAAAATCAAGGTGACAATTTATGTCTCAGGGAGTTTTGCTGATTTAATAGATAAGAAAAAATACTGCAAGGACATTCTCATTGAGCAAGAATCAATGAAAGGTTAAAAAAAAAAGAAATTAATTCTGAAAATAATGACTGGTTCTGCAGCCATGTAATTAACGGGTATTTTCAGTTTTTCTTCAGAAAGAATGCCAGGCAGCATTCATGTGATTGACAAGGACAATGCTGGTGTGAATGAGGTATGGATCTGTACAGGCAGGACTGAAAGATATGAAAAGAAAGGGTGTGTGATGGTTGTGGAGACTGGCAGCTGAAGGACTGTGGGAGAGGGAGGTCAGTGACTAGAAAGTAATGAAAACACAAAATTAAAATAATGGAACATGGACTTGTTTGGTGGCCCTCTGTTCAGAGGAGGGAAGCTTCCACCATCCGAAAGAGTGTCTGTTTTGAATCAAGAGAAACGTTCTGTCTTTTCTCTCACCTCTGTGGCTGCAAGAATAGGGAAGTGCAGGACTACTGTTGGCTGGCTCAGAACCAGCCTGCAACCAGCCTTACATGCTCTTGCCTAGGGCAGCTGAGTCCTCAGACCACTGGTGGCCTGACATGGTGGAGTGACTTGCAGAGCCAAAACCCAGTGATGCTGCCAGACTGACGATCCTTGGGTGGGATGTGCACCAGGGAACACAACCAACTTGTGTTCCAGTACTTGGATAACCAGCAATTACAACCCAGAAACATGAGGTGACAGGTACATGAGGTCCTGGGACCACCCACAGAGGTTAGGTTCCTAAAAAATGGGTCATTAGGGCAAATTGTAACAATATCAGTAGCTCAAAATACAGCACTTGGCAAAAATATTATTAGTGTGCCTTACACTGAAAGCAATAGATCCAGCAGAATGCCATAAATCTTCTCTGAAACTACCCAGAGAATTGGAGTGTTGTTTTTGGCAGCATGATCACACTGTGACTCCAAAGCCCCACCTGCTGAGCCCACACCGTACAGTGCTTTCCCAACTGCCACCTTCATCAAATATTGTTTTATCTACTTGCAGCTCCTGGGCTTTTTCAATGGGTTTAGCAATATCAGATGATATTTTTAAAATGTCATTGCTAATACATTTTAATTACACGCTGACAAAGATTTAGTATTATTATAAAACCTGAAACCTATCTTCAGTGTAGCAAAGTGAGGATGAAGGCATTACTTTTGGAAAGGACATCAGCTTCATTTCCAATTTTATGTCAGAAATACATCTGTAGATAGAGTTTATGTCATAGCTGATTGCAGGCACATTTAGATGTCAAACTGCTCATTTGCCAGACAAAACAAAATGGGCATCTAAGTACAATAAAATGTGCCTGCAATTATATGTGCCAGCAAAAATGACACGCGTAGATGTTGTCAAGTGCAAAAATCTAAGAAAACTTGAAATCATTTCCAAGCATGTGAAGTTTGAAAAAAGTAGGACATGAATATCTACTACAAGTACAAAGCACATCCTGCTTCTGCCCTGGGAGAAATATCCACTCAGTAATCTAGAATCCTTCTGATTTTTACATTTCTGGATCTTAGTCTTTTAAGCCTTAAACAAGATAAATAAAATAATAATTAAACAAAATCTTAATACGGTCCTACTTTGTGTTACTTTCCAACACTGCCCATATTGTTTGTTCTTTCTTCTTCTTTTTTCTTCCTTTCCTCTCTCACATGGTAAACGCTGCCTGGCTGACTCCTCCCAGTCACTATGCAGGGAAGGTTCACAGAAGTGGTTAGCCTTTTGTGAGTGCAGTTTAACCATAGAGGCCACACCTTGGGCCTCTATGTCAAGAGCCTCTGATCACAAGGAGTCTCAGTGAGGTCTCTTGCCAACACTGCTTTTTCCATGAGCTTCCAGGAGTCATGAATGGGTCAGCAGCTTAGGACATAAAATAATTTTAAATGAGGGCGACAAGTAAAAATTCAAAAGCAATCTAGTGGAACACAAAAGTAGCTCTCTTGCACCTGAGAGCTAGGCAATAGCCCACCATTCCCCTCAGGTGTCTTGGGGAGCTGCCCAGGGCGCACTGTGAGCACTTTCTTCCAGTAAAGGAAGCCTGGACGTGGCTCATTTTGAAAATGTAACCCACTGGTGCCATTGTGTCGGGGCCAGAGCATTGACAAGGCTGACATGAGGCTCTATTTTTGCAGAAGAATTACCTATTCCTTAAAGCATGACAAAACCCTGCCAGCTCAAAGACTGTGTCCATATTCAGAAAGATTAGCAAAGCAACCCTTTCCTGCCCACCATAAGAACCACCAAACTTCAGATGGTTCCAGGGGATTTTTTTTTTTAGCATCAGGAACGTACAGTGTAGCAACTGTCAGTATGATCTGCTGAGGCTCTCCACTCTTTCAGTTTGTTTGTCAACTCCTCAGGGGAGGGAGGATGAGACAAGATGCTTCAGAAGCTCCACTTGGGGCTCTTTAAGGCTTTTAGAGGACTCTCGCAGCCTGTGTTCTTGGCTGAACGCCCGCAGAGGACACAGGAGAAGGCAGCTGTCCGTGAGCCCTTTCCTGCCCATGACTCTGACCCTACCTCAGCAGCAAGACGTGCCCCTGCTTACCCTGATGCTGGGGATGAGGGGCCCCCTCCACAAGGCCACCCCCGGTAGACTCCAGCAGGGGCTGCCAGACACAGAGCAAATTCTCCACCCGCCACTGCTGTTCTCTGTAATGCTGCCATGGCATATCATGGGACAAAAAGACATACTCCCCCATCTCCATTTTGGTAAAGCTGTCTCCTCCCCCAGCAACCATAAGGAGGAGCAGCTGGGAAAGACAAAGCATGGTGTGTTTTTATTGTACTTCCTTAAACAACTTCAAAGTTTTCCCAGGATTACACAGTAACTACAACTATTAATATTGGATTCCTGAGTGTGTTCCTAAGCGTGTGTCAGCCATGTTCCTGAGATGCATTAGATTGCATTACTCTTCTGGGGCAGTATTGTCACTCTCCAAAGCTCTTTGATCCATCACCGTGCATGGCCTTTGTAATGATAATTCAGTAAGAGAGTCTGATACTTAATAATTCAATTTTGGAACTTCCCCTTTGTGAGTGATATGCCTTTTGTGTGCTGATATGAAATGGCACCATTTCAAAATGAAATTGTGCTCTTGATATTTCACATACTGTAGATACATGTAAGCATTATTGCATGTTTATAGCTTTATTTTCTATATTTAATGTGATACTTCTGAGTTGGTAGTTCAGAGATAGATGTTCTCTGATGAAGCCTGGAGGAGTAGCTAGAGAAGAAGCAGTAGTTTTTTTGTACCTGCCATCTACCAGTGTCCCTTGGACCTGACCTCTTGCATCCAATTTATACAACAAAAGGCAAGGGAAGCTGCCAGGTCTGTTTGAGGCCATGCCTTTTCATTGTGATGACCAGAGCGGGACTGACTATTTCTCTCAACTTGGCTACTGACATGGAGAAGATTTTCAAAACAAAGAAATTAAACTGAAGCAAGAATTCGTCCAGAAATACCATTTTCTGACTAACCCGTTAGTTGACTTTTAAGCTGTTGAAATCAAAAGGTGATGTGGACTGTGTATTGCTGCCAGACCAACAGGTTATCAAATAACCGCTCTCAAAAGCTTTTTCTGTTTTGGAAAAAGGAGAACAAGGAAGCTGGAGACGCACAAGTCATATGAGGAACAGCTGAGGGAGCTGAGGGTGTTTAGCCTGAACAAAAGGAGGCTCAGGGGTGACCTTCTCACTCCCTACAACGGCCTGAAAGGAGGCTGTAGCCAGGTCAGTCTCTCCTCCCAGACAATCAGCAACAGGAGGAAGGCACGGCTACAAGCCATGCCTGTTGAGGTTTAGGTTGGACATTAGGAGGAATTTCTTCACAGAAAGGGTGATTAGACGTTGGAATGTGCTGCCCGGGGAGGTGGTGGAGTTGTGGTCCCTGGAGGTATTTAAGAAAAGGCTGGATGTGGCACTCAGTGCAGTGGTGGGGTTGACATGGTGATGTTGGCTCATAGTCTGGACTCAATGATCTCAGAGGTCTTTTCCAACCTAATTGATTCTGTGATTCTGTAATGCCACATCTAGTCATAATACAAATTCCTGCATGTGTTCTGCAGAAGCATTTCTTACAGAGGAATGCTTGGGTGGCTCCCTGGGCCTTGTCCATTCTTGTGTCTCTTTTTCAAGTTCCTCTCTGGCTGATTGGCACAGCACATGGTCTGAGCCTTGCTAGTGCCATTAGTTACCCTTGTGCAACGTACAAGAATAATTTTTTGTCATTCAATTTCAAATTGATATGAATTACAGTCTACTAGAATGGTGTTTTAAACACAAAATGGAGAAAAAGGTTACATGCCAGAAATTTATCATAAATATGAGTGAGAATGTCTGAGTGTAGAAAACCAGCTGGGATAAGGAACTTTCTGGTCCAAAAGAAACATAACTTGACACGGTCTTACTTCTCCTGGCTTCTGAAACAAGAGGACACAATACCTAGAACTGTACCCAAATTTTGTGCTGGAACTCATTGCCTTGAAAACTCTCCAAGAAAGTAGTAATGTACAAGCAGTGTGAGAGCAGGGATGCCAGGACCTGCTCCTGGATAATCCCAATGTTGAGGATCATTTTCACGGTGGATGCCCAAATGCATGTCTGCATGTGAGTTTGGAGTACCTGCAATGGGCACATGGGCCTCAGGGGCTCACACCTAAAGTGCCATGCTGGGGAAGGCTGGGTCTGCTGGTCCTAGCTGCTGGGCAGTCAGTGTCTCAGGCCATCTTGTGGAAGGGTCTTTCCAGAAACTGGGGAAATGTGGGATATACATAGAGAAAAGCTCCTTCCACTCCCTAAAACGATGTATTTGTGGGCAAAATGCAATATAAATGAAGTGTGAAGTCAAATCTCACTGCTCAAGAATGCTTCAAGAAGGCAGACTGAAGTGGTCATATCAAAATGTTTAGGAAGCTGCACATCCCTTCAGAACAGGACAGCTGCAGTTCCACTGTGAGATCCGAGACAGGAATGTCTCTAAAACATATTTATTATCCAATAGTACACATACAGTCATTACTGAAGTTAGTTGCTGGAAAGTATTAACTACCATCTGGCTGATAAAATGAATTCTTACTTTTCAAATACCTTACAAATTTCCAGTGCACTGGAGAGCTATTTAGAGCATTTCAGCAGAACTAGGAGCATAGTTAAATGAAGGAAATGTAAAACGAGTTGGGCATTTAAATTTCTAGTACTGTAGAAAACTGTGCAATCACAGATTAACAAATAACTAAATTCTCTCAAGTGAAAAATGTCATGTTTTGTGTGGAGAGAAAGAAACCCCAAAACAGTGTGGAAGCCAAGGGAATTCCTAATTTTTAATCTAATTTGCCTATGAAAGTGTATCAAGTAACTTGTAATTTATTTAAAACTGATGTGCATGCCTATTCACTAATACTGTTAAGTGGAGAACAGGGATAGACATGCAGACTGCAAGACGTGCCTTCATTCAGGTATTTTAGATATCTGGACCTCTTGTTTGTTGTAGAGACACAAAAAAACCTAGAACACAAGGTACAGTCAAGTTCATAAACTGCTCCAGAATTCACTTGAGCCTTGTCTTTATCTGAAAGGATTTACAATAAAGTATGAGACAAGTCACTGGAAGTTACTTTGAAAAAAAATAAATTAAGGAAAAAAAATAAAGAGGGAAGTAAGAGTGTGCGTGTTTGGGGTTAGGAATTAATCAGTCTGATGGAGGTGAGGCTGCTGCAGGCCCAGCTGAAAGGAAGACTGAGTGTGTACCTGCAGTAGGAACACAGACTCCCAGTCCAGACATTCCTGTGCATGTGTCCACCCACACAGACCCTCGACTTGGATCATTCTGGCCCCTTGAAGCCACTGCTCTTCCAGTTGCACTCACACACATATAGTGGTTTGGGTTGGAAGGGACCTCAAAGATCATCTAGTTCCAAATCCCTGCCATGGGCAGAGACACCTTCCACTAGAGCAGGTTGTTCAAAGACCCATCCAGCCACTGTTAGGGATGGGGCAGCCACAGCGTCTCTGGACAACCCATTCTGGGTCCTCACTGCCCTCACACTGAGGAATTTCTTCCTAATCTATAACTTAAAATTCCCCTTTTTTTCAGTTTGTACCCATTACTCCTAGTCCTATTACTCATTGACAAAGAGTGTCTCTCTGGCTTCATTGTAGGTCCCCTTCAGTCACTGGAAATTTGCTGTAAGGTTTCCACACAACCTTCTCTGAACAGCCCCAAGTTTGTCCGCCTGTTGAGTATGTGTGTATGCATGTACATGTACACTGACACACAGCGTGCATGAACCATGGTCTCTCCAGTTCCTGGCACCCCAGAAATATGGCCATCATGGATCTCTGCCTCTTTTCCTGTGGCAGGCACTTGGCTTACTTTCTCACAGGAACAGAACAGAGAGCCCCCTCAATCTGGAAAATGGTCATGAATGGAGTTTAGTAATAAGGGCAGACTGTAGTGATAGGTTATGCAGGGTATGATCAGACAATTGTACTGACCATGGTGTGCTACCAGCCTCTTTTATCCCCTTTCCTCTCCATTTCCCCACACTTTTCTCTCCCTTATCCACATGAATCCTGATGGAATTTCCACCCCATCAATCCCCTAATTAGGGGTCTTCTCCTCTCAAGGTTCTGTACCGGGGTTTAAAAGATGAGTGGAACCTGTAGCTTTGGTCTTCAAAGGTGTTTATTCTATTTCTTATCTCAAGGTCTCACAGCAGACTTAGCACGCTAAAGAAATGCAGCTACAGGAACACGGACAGAGGATCCAAGGTCGTTTCTAAAGGTTTCTGACCCAATTAACTCTTAAAGCATACTATATTAAAGGTTTTGTAGCAATAACTACTATCTATTCTAGACACGCAATTCCTACATCAAATCCATTCTACCAATGCGTCTGTGCCACCGTCACAGCAGAAGGCGGAGTAGAAGAAGAACATGAGACACTGCCCAAAATTCTCCGTCTTGCTCTGATCTACTTCCATACCAACAACCCAAAACTACAAATTTTCACCCTGTGACAAACTAAACTACTATTTATTTCAAATCTTTGTTGTTTTCAATTCATCTATGAGTGTTGGAAGTTTTTCCCATGGACTCAGGTCAAAGGCAACGGTTTCCTGGGGTCCCAGCCAGGGTCTCGGACCCCCCAGGGCAGTTTGAGGGGGTTTTCCACATGCCCTGGACTCCAACAGAATCCCCACTCTTCATAGCTTGGACCTTTCCTCTAAACATCCCATGTCTTTCAAGACATTCTCTGAGACATGACATTTTTCAATGAAGACACGGAGACACTGAATTGCGTCAAGAGGAGGGCTGTGGAGCTGGGGCAGGGTCTGGAGCACAAGTTACACGAGGAGCAGCTGAGGGAGCGGGGGTGTTTAGCCTGGAGAACAGGAGGTTCAGGGTGGGGGGAGCCTTATTGCTCCCCACACCTCCCTGAAAGGAGGCTGCAGCCAGGTGGAGCTTTGGCCTCTTATCCCAGGCAAAAAATGACAAGACAACAGGACATGGTCTCAGTCTGCACCAGGGGAAGTTCAAGTTGGACATTAGGAGGAACTTCTTCAGAGAAAGGATGATCTGACATTGGAACAGGCAGCCCAGAGCGGTGACGGAGTCACTGTCCCTGGAAGTGTTTGAGGAAAAATTTAAGGATGTGGTAAAGTGGCATTTAGTTGACATGGTGGTGTTTGGATTCAATGGCTTCAGAGGTGTTTTCCAACCTAACTGATTCCGTGATTCTTGCACAATCCCAAGATGTTCTTCTAGGTATCCCATGGGTTACCCACCCAGAGCTGCTCCTGCAGACCCATCTGGTGGGTGCCTCTCCTGGACCACAGCACTGATTGCCAGCTGTGGCAGCCTGGGGAGGAGGCCCCTCGGGGGCCCCTTGGTCCCGGTAAGGCTTTCGGGGTTCCTTCCCCCATCCTTCCTCCCCCACTGCTAGAACCCTGCTCGCGGTCAGGTGCTTCTGCGACAAGACCCAGACCCACACCAAGACCCAGCTCCACACCCAGCCCCAGCCCCAAGCGCCGGCCCGCCCCTCTCTCCTCCTTCCTCCCCTCCGCCTTCCCGGGCGGGACGCGGAACTCTCGCGAGAGCTCCGGGCCCGCTCCCTTTCCGGCGCGTGGCGTGGCGGTGACGGGGGCCATGGCGCTCTACAACTTCAAGAAGATCACGGTGGTTCCGTCTGCCAAGGTACGGCCGCGCTCCCCCGTTCTGCCCCGGCCCCTGCCCTCAGTGCCCTCCGCACCGGGCCGTCCCTCCTGCCCCTCCGGACCGGCGGCTTCCGAGGACCGCGCTGCCCTCCTGCCCCTTCCGCTGTGCCGGCGTGGTGTCGGCCTTCGCCTCGTCCCCCTCCCGCGGGAGCCGTGGACTCGCCCCGGGCTGGTGCTGCTGCGCCGGGCGGCCCGTACCATGTACAGTGGCGGGGGGGTCCTGTCAGAGAGGGTCCTGAGCAGGGATGCTCAGGCCGCGCTTCTCCGTGTCGGGGTGGCCCCCACAAAATCCGTCCTGTTTTCCAAACCTGCATCATACCGAAACTCATCGCAGTGTCTTGCTCCAAAATAAAGTTCTCAGCCGGTCGGAGGAAGGGGTTTTAAATTAAGCGCGGTGAGGGGAGCTCCCCGCAGGGCCGGACTATCTGGAGCGGCTGGGCCGGGGGCAGCCCGCGGTCCATTGAAATAGAAACTGGACAGGGAGTGTGCTCACTGCTCGTTCCTGCCTGCCCTACAGCATACGTGTCAAACTGTGGATGCATTAACCCGTCAGCATGCTCCTCCGCCGAAAGAAAATGGTTGCCGTTACGAGAAGTTGACGTTTTGTGTAATTAATCGTGTTTCCTCGATTGCAGGATTTCGTGGATTTGACATTGTCAAAGACTCAGCGAAAGACTCCAACTGTCATTCATAAACATTATCAAATCCATCGGATTCGACATTTTTATATGCGAAAAGTCAAATACACTCAACAAAATTACCATGACAGACTCACTCAGATCTTAACAGATTTCCCGAAATTAGATGTAAGTGTTTTCTCATTTGCTGATATCTCTGTGTAGACAATTTGGCTGATTTCAAGTAGATTTTACTGTGAGTAGTAGGCAAAACTTGTACTGCAAAAGTATTATGTTCCTATGAAAAACAGAAGTATTAGTTGTGCCCTTGGGTGGTCATTAAAGGCTGAATTTTGTAAGTTTTTAGCTGCTCAGATATGTTTGCCAGAAGCTGCTTTTAAATAAAGACAAAAGGGAAGGGGGGGTAGGTATGTTGTATCTGCCTATTTCTTCTTTCTGTATGCATATGGAAATTGAGGTTATGATTACTCTTCCCTAGGAAATATAATATGTCATATTGCTTTCCATCTTCAGGAGTTAATTTGACAACATAAATGTCCTTGGCCCCATAAAGGGTCGTGTTAGAAATGCAGTATTAACTTCCAACAAGTGCAATGGGATCCATGTGGCCAGTGGAACTTTTTTATGGGCAGTTTTCTGCTCAGACTGAAGTTATTCACCTAATAAATTGTTCTTCTGGATAATTTCATATCCAGTGAGTGTCGCTCCAGATATTCCCAGAAATATCTTTTGGGGTTCTTTTTAACATCACATGATGAAATTTCTTTGGGTAAATACATAACTAGCTGACATACTCTGCTTAAAAGATTTGTACCACAGATGCCACTTCCTTGAAAAGGCAAGGATACATTTGGGCATTTAGAAAACGCTTTTTATCCAGTCTTGTATAGAATTTAATGCAACACTCAGGAAAAAAAAAAAAGAGGAGTTAATAGTATTGCTGTGAATTTCCTTGTAGAGACAATTTCTATTGGCTTCCTGCAGTTTTTTTAAAAAAAGAGACTTTGAAGTTATAATATGAAGTGTTTTAGAAAGCAGAAGATCAAATGGAAACTGTATGAATAAATCAAAGATGTGTTTGCAGAAGAAATTCAGAGCAATTGAGATTCATGCATGTAATGACCGAGCAGATTATTTTTCTTACATAAGAGAGTAATGGAAATTGTTTGGCTTTTAGTGTCATTTGTGTTGCTGTACTGGAGAAAAAAAAAAAAAAGAACTCGCACTGTGTGCAAGAAACAGAGTAAGAAAATATGAGACGTAACGTTACGCTTTTGTTTCAGGATGTTCATCCTTTTTACGCGGACCTGATGAACGTTCTGTACGACAAAGACCACTACAAGTTGGCTTTGGGGCAGATCAACATTGCCAAGAACCTGATTGACAAGTAAGGGGCGTTGCTTTCTCTGGTTTTGCGTGGGGCTGGCGGGTGTTGGCGGAGCTGAGCTGTGCTTTGCTGTGCCCGCAGTGTTGCCAAGGACTACGTGCGGCTGATGAAGTACGGCGATTCCCTGTACCGCTGCAAGCAGCTCAAACGGGCCGCCCTGGGGCGCATGTGCACCATCATCAGGAGACAGAAACAGAGCCTGGAGTATTTGGAGCAAGGTGGGTGTTACATGTGGGCTAAAAAAAAAGGCAGTGCATTGGATATAAAGTTTGTTATGCAGTTAGAAGAATGTGTTTAGTACAGGTTACAGGTCCTGGAAACCATGAACAGTTTTTAAATGCCCAAGTACTTAATGTTTATTTTTCAACAAAATAGTTTTCTCTTTGAATATTTATTAAATTTTATAGTATTACTAACAGTGATGAAACCTTTTTCTTTGTTTAAAAGTCACAGGCATGCTTTTATTTACCATTCTTTTCACTAACATATATGTGAAAAATGTTTCTAAGGATTTTGCAGACATTACTCCTTACTTCAGGCTTATTAGTCCTTCAGGTTACATTACCTGATTTGGTGGTGTCATTCTAGCTGTAAGACAGTGGTCTTAATTTCTTAAATATTTATGAAATTTTATTTTTGTTGTGGACTTGTGGAGTCTGCAAACTATTACCTACTTGCATAAATTATCATATCAGAAATGTTACTTACTTTTATGTAAACAATTCAGCATATATATTGTTATTCCATCTCAATAAAACTTAAATTATCACAGATACTTAAAAAAATCTTTTTAACATTTCAGTGCGACAACATTTGTCTCGTTTGCCAACCATTGATCCCAATACACGAACTCTTCTGCTGTGTGGCTACCCAAATGTTGGTAAATCCAGCTTTATAAATAAGGTATGGGAGTGGTTTTTCCATAAATGATATTGTGATACAATTTAATTAAAGTATCTTCTGAACAGTTTGATATAGTTGTGGCAGTGTCTGATGTGAGCAGTAGCAAGTTCAAATGTGTGAGTAGAGGTTGAATGAAATTCCTGGAAATAAAAATGGAAAATTATGATAGATTTTACTCTTAAAAATCTTTATCTTTTCTAAAATAGCATCCCATTACCATATTTTCTGATAGACAAATACTTGCAGAGAAGCTAGAATAACCAATTTTTAGAGCTTTTTTTTCCCCCGTAGCGAAGGACATGTATTATAATTGGGATATACTGCTTGCAACTTCAGGAAATTTTATATAAATGTGTGTGACTAAATCTTGTTTTAAGGTTACAAGAGCAGATGTAGAAGTGCAGCCTTATGCCTTTACCACGAAATCTCTCTTTGTGGGACATATGGATTATAAGTATCTACGTTGGCAGGTAAGAACTGTCACTATTTTGCATTTTCTTGAAAGAGTGAGCTGGTTATAGCCTGATTTGCCTTTTTGCCATGGGAGTTGCATTTTTGTGTCTTGATGAGACATGCTGTGTCTGACAGCTGCTGTGCAAGGCGCAGCGTGCCAAGTGAGGGCAGCAGTCAAAGCCTGTTCTAAAACTGTACGTGCATGGGTTTGTTTTCAGTTGGAGGGAAAATGGGAAATAGAATTATTGACCTAAGTCAGATCACTTTTTATCACTCTCAAATTCTGGCCCAGGTTGGAGCAGCGTTTTCCCTTCCTCTGCAATACTTGGGAGTGTTGGTTATGAAACCTCATTCATCTCCCATTTCTACATTTTCACATTCTCAGTTTGGCAGAGCTCACAGTCCTGTTTTCCTGAAAGGAAAAACTGTTGCTGTCTTTAAGAAGACAATATCAATGAACAATCAAGCACGTGTTCTGTAATGGCTGATCAGTAACGCCTGGCTTAATGATGATTTTAGGTAGTAGACACTCCTGGTATTTTGGATCACCCCCTGGAGGACAGGAACACCATTGAGATGCAGGCTATCACTGCCCTGGCACACCTGCGTGCTGCTGTGCTCTACGTGATGGATGTGTCTGAGCAGTGTGGGCATAGCCTGGAGGAGCAGGTGGAGCTCTTCAGAAATATTAAACCATTGTTTGCTAACAAGGTGAGTTTCCTTCACATTATTAACAAACCCTAGGGGTTAATAACATGGTAACTTGAATTAAGATTTTTTTTTTTTTTGTCTTTTTATCAGCCGCTTATAATCGTAGCAAACAAATGCGATGTGAAGAGGATTTCAGAACTTCCTGAAGAGAGTCAGGTTACGATACTTCTCTGACCTCTTTGTCTTCTGATCTTTACAAAAACACTGTGTGTGCGTTGTGGATGGCTATGATTTTTATTGGGCAAAAACTCTTACATGATCATTTCTTTATTGAACTGCTCTACCAGTGCAGTGGAAGGTAGCTTTGCAGGTCTCAACCCCATCTTTCTTTAGTACTGTCAGTGTAGTCTTTGCCTGAATATTGTAAATGCCAAGTGGAAGGCAGGCTCATAATGGTTTCAGGAATCTCTGATGGTGTGAGAACTTTCAATTACTGCTGTAATTGGAAGTTAGACGTAAGCTGTACTCAATAATCCCTTCAGTGACACACACAGTGAGCACTAGATTGAGAGGTGTCACTGAACAGTTGCAATAAAAGGTCCTGCAGGCTTAATTCGATTGTATCTACAGATTAAAGCATATAGAATTTGTGTTTCTCTCACTGTTTTTTTTTTTCCCTTATGGGTCATTTCTAGGTGCCTTTTAGAAAGTAGTTATTTGCTTATAAAAGAAGAACGAGATTAAATAGAACTGTAATTGTAAACTTCCTGTCATCTTTTTAGAAACACCTTCTATTAAAATAGAAATGCCTTGTATGTATTCATATTGGATTAAGATTTCTGGTCTTAATGTATTGTTATATTAAGAAATGCACAGGATGTCATTATTTGGGGTAATTTTTCAATTTTAGAAAATATTTGAAGCTTTTGAAGCAGAAGGATTTTCTGTAATAGAGACAAGTACACTAACTGAAGAAGGTGTAATCCAAGTTAAAACAGAGGTAGGTGCATTCTCTTCGTTTCATCCCAAATGAACAGTTAACATTTTGCTTCACTTATGTGAGTTTAATCTCAGTTAAACTGCATTATAGTGATAAACTTCAAAAATGTTTTCCTTGTTGCACCTCAATGAGCTTGAGTGAAAATAGAAAATAATGTCATAATATTTTTGCTTTTAAATTGTGATTTTTTAACGAATCCTGTTAAAAAAATACATATCTGCACATGCATCTTCCCATGATGCTTTTAATATAAAATAATTTTATGCTTTCTTGAGGGTTAGAGGTATCAGACAAAAAGAGAGTAGGCTGTGAATCCAGATATTTGGGATTGAACGCCTGCAGTGTCATTTGCTGTATCCGAAAGGCTTTGTTCCTCACCTCACATTGCCATGTGCACTTTCAGGCCTGTGACAGACTGTTGGCCCATCGTGTTGATACTAAAATGAAAGGAAACAAGGTGAATGACATACTGAACAGATTACACTTGGCCGTGCCAAACAAAAGAGATAACAAGGTAGGCTACATGTTTACACTATTGATTGTATTTCCCAGTACTTCTTAAGTAGGATAAGAATTCTGTCATTGCTGATCTGTAAACAGATTAATATGATAAAGTTTTCTAGTTTATTAACTGTAAGTGCCTTTCCTGGCGGGAGCTTGGGATTTTGTATTCTGCAGAAATACATTACAGTGGTGCTGGTGATTTATATCAGTGTAAAAAAATTGATGTGAACTTCTTTTCCCTTTTTTATTGGGTTGGATTTATTCCAGGAGCGACTGCCTTTTATACCTGAAGGAGTAGTAGCTCGTAAGAAACGCATGGAAGTAGACACTCCCAAGAGGAAATTGGTAAGTGGCATCTTTAAATCAGGGAATCAGCAGCTGGATTTTCAATTTGTTGTGCTAATCCATAGCTTCTAAATTAGATGGTATCTAAAACCGCGTATGTCTTTGCAGGAGAGAGATATTGAGCTCGAAATGGGAGACGATTATATTTTGGATCTGCAGAGTAAGTATTAGATAAGAATTGGTATTACCATTATTATTACTAAACAGCAAAGTGTATTTCAGCCTTAAGGGGGAATACCTAAGCCTGACTCCTTTCAACTAATTGCCAGTGCCACCATTTCATTGCACACTATCCTTCTATTCCTGAACTAGTGATCTTTAGTGATGTGTTTCGTGACGTCACTCAGTTGTTTCCCATTTTGGAGTCACAGACATGAAACAGTTGGTCTGATGATTCAAGTGATTTTTTTTCTTTCCATTCGATATTGTAGTACTTCATTAATTTCTGATGCTCTCTTTGTTAAGTGTCAGTATGAGAGAGAATAGTGTATATTGTGTTTCAGCTGGGTATTTTTTGCCTGGCATGTCTTGAGGCAGTGGATCATGCCATAACTGAACAATCTTTGGCAGTAGGGTGGAGATCAGAAATAATTGTGAATATAGCAGAGGTGCTGCCAAATTCTTAGGGATAGGGCACTTCTTTTTTACGTGTGTTCCGAGTGTTGCTTTTGTCATGGAACATCCTTTGAAATTAAGTTTTCTCTCTTTAACAGCTTTTGTTGTATCTTTCAGAATACTGGGACTTAATGAATTCATCTGAGAAATATGATAAGATTCCAGAGATATGGGAAGGCCATAATATACTTGACTACATTGATCCTGATATAATGAGAGTGAGTTTTGCATTTTTTACTTTACACTTTTCTCTTTATCTCTTTATTTAACATCTGTTACTATTTGTTGATTAAAAAAAATGTATCCATGAGAACCCCTTCTTTTTTGCATTGTCTGTACTTGTCAGGGAAAAAATACTACTTTTTTAATGATAAGGACAGAATTTCTGAGGAATGGAGAATTGCTTCTCCTTGTCAGAATGATGGTGATCTTACCTGTTCCATTCTAAAATATGAGGTTTGCACTAGAAGTTATATTTCTTTGTTCTTTGACTACAGCTACAGGAATGTAGCTATCAAACTTCATGTATTTTTAATAATATGAAATTCATCTATCAGATTTATATCTTTGGAGTATTGGGACTGAATGCTCAATTTGTAACATTTTTATTTAATAACAATCACTGTTTGGATTTCCTGCTGGCTGTTAAGGAGGAGTGGTGAGTGCCGCCCACAGAGCCTGCCAGTTATGCAGTTGGGCTCCTGTGAATCGCTGATGTTCTAGGCTCATGCTGAATGTCAGAATAGAAGGGTTTTTCAGTCTGTTTCCAGAAATGGCACAGCAAGCACAGCTCACAGGACACTAGAGCTGCTTTCACACACTGGGCAGCTTTGGGCAGCCACACAAATTCAGCCAAAAGCTAATGTGGAGTGGTGGAGTTAGTGTGCACAGCAGTGTGCCCATGGGTTCACAGTAATCTGTTTCACCAGCTCCATTAGGTGTTGCTCAGTGTGGTGATCAGGTAATGCAGTTCCTTCTTGGAAGGGCCTATATGCTGTCATGGCCCCAGGACATGTACAAATGTAATGTTGAGGATCATAAATCAAGGATCTATCTCCATTTTACCTCTTCAAAATCCAAGAAACTGGAAGAATTGGAGAAAGAAGAAGAGCTGAGAGAAGCTGCTGGAGAATATGACAGTGAACCAGAAAGTGAAGATGAAGAAATGATGGAAATCAGACAATTGGCAAGAAAGATCCGAGAAAAGAAGAAACTGAAAATCCTTCAGTCAAAGGAAAAAGATGTTCATGGTCCAAGGATGCCTAGAACAGCTAAAAAGGTGAGTGTAGAACATGTTCTGTAAAAAACTGATGGCTTTTGCTCATACTTGGCTTCTCCACTGCTTGCTTCCTTCTGTTCTCCCAGGAGTTCTGGTCATTGCTTAGCTGAGGAGGGATAGTAGCCCTTTTTTTCTTTTGTGTCACATAAGTGTGTCTTCTGTAAAACTCCATATATATTGCAGAAAAGGTTTTTAGTAACATGATTCAGTTTGTTTAACTGGGTGGCTTCATGGTATATTGTCTGTTTGCTTAAAATGCAAATAATTATTAGAATTAGATAATCACTTAAAATCACAATCATGTAAAATTTGTTATGGGTTCTGGAAAAGGTGATGTGTTTTGGTAGCAAAGTATCACTCTTTCTGATGGCAGAGTCTCTCCTGACCAGTCCAGGGCAGTTGCAAAGTAATAAACTGAGAACTAGACATTTTGAAAAAGGGAATGTTGCTGCTGTTGCCCCCAAGATCTCTTACCTTCACCAGAGTGTGTGCATGCTGGGACAAAAGGAAACATTTTTGACAGAACTACCTCTCCTTGCCAGCTTCCTCCCCAAAAGGCAAACTAGTTATAAGATCTTTAGGAAATGCTGAGCCATTGCTGTGAAGGATTTATGGGTACAAAAAAATAAGTTGCAAAAAATGAAATGTGAAGGTAGGATGTCAGTGACCTGCTTGTGGATGTGATAAAGCCAGAAATATATAGTGAATATAATGGATTTGTGGCGGTATATTGAGACAGAAAGTAAGGTGGAAGGATTTTTTTTGAAAGAAACTTATTTTCCTTACTGTATTTTTACAGGTCCAGAGAAAGGTGTTAGAGAAAGAAATGACCGATCTTGGACTTGACATGACTAATAAAGATGACGTAAGTTTTTGCTAATTAAATATAATATTTATCTAAAAGAGACAAATTTCTTTTGAGCACCGTTGAAGTGCTTATTAGAGTTGTCGCAAGAGAGAGGTGGAATCTATTAAGAATGAATTAGGAGCTGCAGATGAGGCAGTTTGTACTGGAATTTTCTGGAGTAATGTGATTAGAACAGGTTGAAAAACTAACATTTATCAAGAATCATATATACATGTGCACTGCTTTCATGGAATTAGTGTAGGACTCAAGAATAGGCTTGGCTAAGCATACTTCTTAATTTTCAAGTCTGCTTTGTTGGATGGGACTCTACTATATCAGAAATAGTAATAGTGACAGATCAGGCCTATCTTTTTATAGTTCATTAATTCCCGGAGCTGTAATTGAAGTTTTTGAGGGCAGCTGGCATCTTTAAATGTAAGACAGATAAAGTACTTCATCAGAGACTGGCCTTCAGGGGACATTTTAAGAGAAATTAAAAAACCCCAAAACATATTTTGTACTGCAAATCCAGCAGTATTACAGCTTCCCTGGATCTCGAGATCTCTAATTCTTCAGCTAAACAAGGAGTTAAGAAACAAGAACTGTCCAACATTACACATCTGAAGCAAGCAGTTGTGGCTCTCAGAGCTGCCATGCCATGTTGATGTAGGAGCAGTGTAGGAACGTAGTACTTACGCTACAACATGATCAGTGTTCATGTCTGAAATTCTTCAGGGCTTTGTCTGGTACACAGGACACTGAGCAGGGTAGGTTTCATCTTTGGTATTTTGCTGTTGCAAAATTGTTTAAGTGTTGCTGTCCTTTAATTTGTATCTTTTATTGATTACTTTTGAGCCTGGTCCACCGAAAGGAGAAAGAAAAAGCCAGTTAGTAGTTGTGGAGGGGAAAAAGCTAATATTCACTGAGCATTCCTGTAGGACAGAGAAGCGGTGACAACAGCTGTCAAGATCTTTACCATACTATGGAATAACCACTATAATTTATCACTGCAATCTGCTTCCTGTTTTTCCTATTACTGTGATGGGAAAGGAGCCGATTGTTCCAGGCTCTGAAGGTCAGGCTGTGTTCAATTTCAGGCGCATTACGCGAGGAGGTCGCGCAGTGCCACGAGGAAGCGCAAACGGGACGAGTCCGAGACGCCCAGGTCGGCGTCGCGGAGCCGCAGCTGCTCGCGCACGCCGCGGGACGTGTCCGGCCTGCGGGATGAAAAGGTTTGTCCTTGGTCTGTGTTCGCCCCTGGGGCAGCTGAACCTGCGTGATTTACCTAGACCAGCGCCTGGGCCACTGCAGAACAGGCTGGTTACGTTTGGCCGAGTTTGTGTTTGGTGTCCCTGCAGCTTCGTCACCTTTTCATTTGGACTCTGTGTTTCTCTACTTCCTTCTTACAAAAACCGTGTAATAATACGGACCAGGGAAATACATTTTAATTCTTGTCTCTAAATGCAGTTCTTCCTTCAGAAGAATTCTGCAAACTGGAGTATTACCTTTAGTAAGTGAGGCATTCCAGGGATAGCATGACCCTGTGTTAGTGTCCTGCAAGGTTTTGCTGAGGAGGGTTATTGTCACTTTGATAGTGTCACAGTGATACTGCTCTACAGCTGCTGTTAATGTCCTTGATAAAACCATCCAGCTTAGTGGGTTTTTTAAAGGTAAAGCTTGTTACCTGCATTACTGAGGAAGTTACTCTGCATGTTTGTTTGTTTGTTTTTAAATAGAGGGTGAAGAAGGTCAAGATCATGGCAAAGAAAGCTCAAAAGAAAATGAATCGCCTGGGCAGGAAAGGAGAGGCAGACAGGCATATATTTAACTTGAAGCCAAGACATCTGCTGGCTGGGAAGAGAAAATCTGGTAAAACACAGAGAAGATAAGCAGTCTTCTGAATCAAAATTAGAAACTAATCAAAAATTTAAAAACTTAAAATCAAAATAAAATTTACTAAAACTAATTTCTAGTCCTGTCATCCTTTTTGGTAATACTGGGTATTTAAGTGTATGTTTTATGTTAGTGGTTAAGATACTTCCAAGTTCAGTATTTCAATACCTCGATGTTGCAGTTCCAAGGAATACCATGAGAAATTTCTCAACTCTAGTGGCAGAAACATTTACAAACAGACATAGAAAATACTTTCTTCTATATTCTTAGTCCTTTCATGTATCAGTGAAGTGTTTCTATTTCTATACAAAACTAATTTAAAATGAGGTTAAATCTAGAAATTGAACACTGTTAAACTCCCATTAATTAAAAATGCCTGGGTTCAGTAAGGTTTGGATTGCTGCATGCAAGTAGTCCTTTGTGATGAGTTTATGTTGCTGTTGAAGGCTGAAATGGGTGGGCAAGTAATGGGAGAGCATCAAGAACTCCACAAAGTTCGTGTTTGTGCACTGGAGCACAGGAGGAAAGCTGCCACTTCACTGAGATACAGGGGAGTAACTGCAGTTCTGGTACTGACCTGCCACCTGTAATAACCTAAAACAGCAGGGGCAGGGAAGGTTACACCTTACAGCTTTGTATAGTTCAGATTAATTTTAATATTTCAGGTATGTAGAGAATGAGGATCAGACTGAAGTTCTGTGCCAAGCACATGCTACTGTCATCCGTGGCTTAAGAAGACATTTTCTCTTTAGGACCTGATAGACAAAATTCTGTATCTGCTCAAGGCAAAGTATATTGTCAAATGTGAAATATTTCCTTTTTGTCCCTACTTTAGTCAGTGGTTATGTAGAGGTTTGTAAAATGATGCATTATAAATGTGTTGCTTGAACAGTACACTTCATATGAAAAACTAACACACATCCCCGAAAAGATAAGGGGCAAGAAAGAACCCTCAAATCACTACATTTTGAAATACAAGCAGTATCTGTTCAGATGTCAGCTTCTGCATCATGTGTAAATCTCATCTACGTGGTGTAATAAATTCGGAATTAAAGCATACTGGTATGCTGCAAAGACCAATGTCAAGAAAAACTCAAGGGACTTTGAGGAACTGGTAAGCAAAACTTTTCTTTCAGCATCTGGATGCACAGGACGTCTTCAGGATCTGCTTTGCCAGCTTTTGCTCCAAGCTGGACTAGAAAAACAGAACTTTTTTCCAGTAGTTCTGTGCCCTGCCCACATCATGCTGCTTCAGTGGTGTTTAATGGGAAGGGTGGTGCTTAGAGTGTGGCAATGACAGATTATTCTCCATGTGGCTTTGCATCTGAAAAGAAAACAACAGTCCAAGGGTTTAGGCAAGGTGTTTTAATTATAAAGTTAGATTTCAAAAATATTTGAGAACTTTTCCGTTGCCTGCAGCTGGGTAACATGGCTGACTGCACTGAATTCGAGAGAGCTGCTACATCACATCACAGTTCCCCCACCTGGTATTACTTGCTTTGAAACAATACATCTATTCTGGCCAATACCCAACAAATTTGGCTCTGAGTCCTTAAAGTGTTGAACCACTGGAGATGCTGGTACATGGGGAAGCTTCAGTGCTGCAGTCACAACAGGGATGAAAAAGAGAAACCTTGACCACTGGAAAAAAGTTAATTTTACCCCCAGTCCAGACACAGAATTGTTACAACAATGCCCTAAACCAGGACACCATGTTTACTTGTAAGTGGTATGACAAACATCCTATTTCATCAGGCTCTGGGAGAACTGAGTAGTGTGCTAACAGAAAAAAATCACAAAGGTTTTTGAGGACCCTCCCTCCACCCCAGTCTATAATTAAAATTGAAGCACCCTTGAGTATTTTTCTTACTTAAAAAGCCTCCTAGTTTACTAGTAATTGATTGCATAATCAAAAAGGATTAGCTCTGGTACAATTTCTAATTAACTGACATCAAGACCCAGGGTAAGCCCACAAATTGTCAGTCTTGAGTTTTGGGGTTCAGTGGGTTTGAGTTGTCTGGGAATGACCATTACAGGAAAAAAGAAGCCCTTGTATCAAGATGCCTTTGTTTTCTGGAAAATGAAGAAGAGCCATTTAGTCCATATCCTGTCTCCAAAGACAGACTACTGACATGAGACAGGTCCCATTTACATTTGCTGTAATTAACCTTTTTTTAAAATTTCAGACGTCCAGTACTCAGCCACCAACTAATCAGAAAAGCCTGGTGGGGCAAAAAACCCCAAGCACTGTTTATTATCTAAAGCTTTAACACATATGTCAGCACTTCAAAGTCAAACTTACTTCACACAGGCAATCCAATTACTTAAGCTTTTATGGGTTTGGTTAATTATAGAGTACAGTAGCAGAAGAGATTTTCTTTCTGCAATTAAAAATAATCCTGATTACTTTGAATTTTTTTTTCTGCTGGCAATTGATCTTCTCAACATCACAGCAGAGCCCACAGTGATGGGGAATCACTATTTAAGGCATGATTAAGTTCGGTGGGAACCCCCCAGTCCTGCCCGAGCTGGGCAGGAGGTGCCCGGGCTCCCTCCCAGCTGTGCAGGGCAGACGGGCTGAGGAGCCTGCACGAGGCAAGGGAGGAAGAGGAACCCAAGGGCTTCATGCTACTGTTACCCATTTTACATTTCACATGAGATCTTAACAGGCCCAGGAGAACCCAGGATGAGTGGGACGAGGTGACAAAGACAGAAGAAAAAACATTGGCTATGACAACATCTGTATAAACTAAACATGCTCCATGTGGACCAATTTTCTGCACTTAAGTCATGATTTATCAGTGTTAATGCGACAACACATCATTGCTAGCCTTTAGCACCCTTTATCCCATCTATTTACATTCGGTGTATTTTTTCATGCTCAACAAATTTGTTCAAGTTATTTAAGTTATCCCACCACTTAAAAAGAAACGTCTCTGCTATCAGCTTGAACCATGGAGTAATCTTAACTTCATTCCTGGCAGCTTTGTCCAAGAGCTGTTTCAGTTCTTTCTGTGTCACGTAGCAGTAGCTTTGGATCTCGTTGGGGTCAGGATTCAGTGTCACATCCTTCTGCACAAATAAGATATAGTCTATCTCGTGCTCTCCCCAGATCCCATCAGACATGGCCTTGTAGTGAATTCGTGTCAGGTAGAAGATTTCTTCTGGAGTCACCTACAACCAAAACACTTGTCAGAAGTGCTGCCAGACCAGGAGAATTGCACTGCTGGGCATTGCAATACAATTTATCAGCTATTATCCTCTTCCTTAGAAATTATTTGTTCCCAAGTGTACAACTGCCATGCACTTTTTCACAGAGAATTACTAGGAAAAAAAGAATTTAAAGCAGTTTGATGGCATGAATTGCACAGCATTTCTCTAGCTAGACTGACCCTGTAATACCTGGAGTGTATTTCTCCTATATGGTCTGTTTTAAACGATGTTTACCAGCCTTTATTGCACACTCACTGAGCACTGGTGAACACAAACACTTGCACCCACCCCTCACCTCCCAAGGAAAAGACAACTGCTTGAAGCCAAGGTCAGAACCACGTACTGAGAGGCCAAGTGTAACCCTGCCCTCCAGGGACCTCTGGACGTTCACTCAGTTCTCTGCACCTCCAAAGATACGTTCATTTTTAGGTTTGAGGCTGACTCTGTGTACCAGACACAGTCTGTAAACTGGCAAATGCCGGCAAGAATTCCTGTTCCTCCCTCCTTCCTTTACCTGCTCCATGGGAATTCCCAACTCTGCTTTCAGTCGTCTCTGTGCTGCTCTCCGAACACCAATGGCGTCATTTTCTTCCAGTTCTTGTGGATGGCTTAGAGGATGACTGCAGCAAGTGTTGGTAAAACAGTCTGCAAGAAGTTTGGATCAGGCCATTTTTGACACATATATAAAGACCTGGGGGAAAAACCCCAAAAAGCCACAACACCAAAATCCCCCAGAGGCAAAGGCCAGTTATTCAGCACATCCCAGCTTCATTTCTCTTTTGCAGAGAGGGGTCACAGAAAGAGGATATGAACACCTCTTATTTTCCTTTATATATTTTGCACTGGGATTTGCCTCTGCCAAGCACTACTTTGCAGGCTGGTGTTTGATACACATGAGGACAGGCATTCTTATCCCCAACACATCTACTTAGAGAGCCAGTCTATAAAGACCTTGTTTACCCCTCAAATGCTAATTAAAATTACTTTTGGGAGTTTATACATAACAGGATAATGAAAAATATTCCCAGAGCATCAAAACCAGCTGGCAGTAAGTGGAATTAAACATGAAGTTTATACCTGTGTTTAAAGGACAACCAATCCATACCCTGTTTCAACCTTTTGTCTATAAAAGTCGAGTTCAAAAGCATCTAGAATAGTTCAAATATCTACAAACCACATTTGAGCATTTTGACTGGTTAGCAGAAAAGGAAAAAAATCAAAAACCATCTCTAAAGTGAAGATTCCCTCAGAAAAAAGAAAAAGGTTTTCCTTCCTCAAGTTGGAAACACTTGATTTTGTTTTCCATTGAAAATTCTGCAACAGACAACTTCATGCTCCCTCCAGCATGCTTCATGTAAACTATTTCTGTTTGATTCCTCTCATTTTTACGCCTCTCCATTTGCATTTGACAGTAATAGTTCAGGAGTGTTCAAAAGTCATGCGCTGCGTGGTTTGGCCACACAGTCTCACTTCTGGCAGAGCTGAAGAAGTGTTTGTTAAGACAACAAAGTTCCACAGACCTCCCATGCACCAGGGCTCTGCTGCACAGCTGCTTTTACCAGTGGAATGGGACACTCTCCACAGCCACCAGAGCCATTTCGTCAACTCCAATAAATGTCTTGCAGCAGAAGGGGTAAACACCACACCCTCTGCTCTTGCATGGACAGGTTTAAACACATCAGGGACAACCATTTCCCAATAAAAAAAATATACATAAAACAATACACAAATGTTCCCAGTATCTTACTTCACCCACAAGATGTCTTGAACTCTCAAAGATATTGGAAGCATGTCCTCTTCGAAGTAGTAAATTCTGAAACCTCAGAATGAGTTCCACTGCAGGATCAGACTGACATATTTTTTTAAAATATTTATCTAAATAAAACATTTATATAAATACAATGTTTCAGTACTAACCTGGAAATGTAATTTTTGCATTTGACCTCTGCTGCAGCAACAATTTATTTTCCGTATTAAATAAGAAAACACTGAAAGCTCGGTGCAGTAAACCTAAAAATAAAAAATACCCAAGCAAACAGAAAAACTGAGATATTTAATAGAAGAGAAAGAAACATATGAAGACAGTTAAGGGCTTATAATGGCCTCATTTTTACATAATCCAATTTAAAATTAATATATGTTAAAACCCAGGGATTTGATAAATAACTCAAGAGCTATTATTCAGGTTTTTATGCCATCTTATGCAAAACATGAAATTAGAAGAGTTCCTAGAACAAAAATGCAACAGTGGAGTTCTTCTAAACTCAGCCAGTTCACCATTCTGAATGTGCACATTTGGGCAAGCTTCCAAGGACAGCCTGGAAACCATAAATTTACAATCAAAAAGAGATAACTTGAAAATTCCTAAAAAACTGTATGGAATTTCAAGACCCTTCAAGAATTGCAAAAGTAGAAGGAAAATAGGCTCCACTAAAATCAGTGTAATTGCTATTTTCTTCACCATTTGAGTCTGTTATTCCTCGCTCTTCAGGAAAATGCTTCCCCCAAGCACATAAAAAGAGGTCACACACTACCATGAGAGACTGCTGAATCTGACCAACCTCAAGCAAATTCAAAATCAGTTAAACCCTTTCCTATTAGCAGTGTTTGAAGTAGAACTCTGGGTGAAGTACTTCAAAATCAAATCCTTTTCTACTTGAAAAGAACTCAGCAAAGAAGCAAAAACATTCTTTAGAAAAAGCTACATAGAATCAGGTATCCATAATAGGAAAAAATACTACCTTATCTTCAAAACGTGCTTAAAAACATTTATCAAGTTTGTACATGCCATCACACATTTCTTTCCATGGCAAATGCCTCCAATTGAGTGTTGCTCCATTCTGCAGAATTTTAACATTAAATATTTTATGCTGAGAAGGGGCCTATGGGGAAGTACTTGCTCTGGTTTGATCCAACACTATCCTGAGATTAAGGCTTGAAATTAATCATGACTACACTTCTGAAAATATTTAATCAACTTGATGGTTCAATTAGAAGATAAGCAAGCTGTACCTTTGTCAATGTTTTCATTCAAGTGACAGTTTTTCTTGGTCTCTGCACCAATCTTATTGTCATTTTCATCAATAAGGATGCACATCTCTGCCAAGAGCTGCACCTGCTGCTCATCCAGGTGATCTGTGTTTACTTCAGGCATGGCGATGGTAGCACACGTTCTACTGAAAACAGACAATGAAGAGTCATTCACTAAAAACAGCATCCATAAGGTTCTGAGCAGTGTGAAAAATAACCTAATGGCTTGTTTCTGCGACATGGTGTAAATTACACAC
Source organism: Donacobius atricapilla (assembly GCA_013397315.1). Classification (NCBI taxonomy): domain Eukaryota; kingdom Metazoa; phylum Chordata; class Aves; order Passeriformes; family Mimidae; genus Donacobius; species Donacobius atricapilla. Next base: position 1,599,451 of record WBMY01003777.1, read on the forward strand.
CAATTTTATTTTGAGACGGCTTACATGCTTTTAGCTTCCTGAAATTTCTTATCTGTAATACAAATACGATACAAATATAGCAACACTTGACAGGTGCTTGAAACATTTTATTTCTCAGGAAGCCCTTGCAGCAGTTGCTGCAGGACAGCCATGCTGCGCCTAACATTTTTATGGGCTCTCAGTGGCAGGATTCCAGTTCCAAACTTCCAAGCTGTGCACCACTAACTCTGGCTACATTTATAACGCCGGGCATCCTGTGCATGAGGATTTCTCCTCTCCACACTCCTTTAAAGGCTCGGTAAGAGGGTTTCGCCCCGAGGCACCTCCAAAGCAACACCCGCCGTGCCCCGATTCTCTGATGCCGCGGGAGTGCTCCCGGCAGCCCAAAGAATCCCCGAAGGGGCCAAGTGACCGCAGGAGGTCACCGGGTGACCCTCCATGCTCTGTCGGGCTCAGCCCAGAGCACACGGCACAAGATCGCATCCAGACAGTTCTGGAGTATCCCCGGGGAGGGAGGCTCCACACGACTCCGGGCAGCCTGTTCCAGAGCACGGGCACCTAAACAGGAAAGGAGCTCATCCTCGCGCTCCGGTGAAAATTCCTGTGCATCAGTGTCTGCCCGTTGCCTCTTGTCTTACTGCCCAGCAATGAGGGCCATTCCCTCGGCACCCTCCCATAGATATCAATAGGGATTAATGATGTCTCATCTCAGCTGTCTCTCCTCGAGGCTGAACAGACCCAGCTCCCTCAGCCTCTACTTTTAAGAGATACGCCAGTCCCTTCATGACCTTCGTTTCCTTCCGACTGACGCGCTCCAGGAGCTCCAGTGGGACGGAGGAGTCCAGAACTGGACACAGNCGTCAGCGCATCGCCCGATCGCCCCACTGCGGTGCGGGGGGCGGTGCCAGCAGTGACAGCAGGGAGAGACGGAGCGCGCGGCCAATCGCGACACGGCCCCGGAGCGCCGCTGGCCAATAGAGACAGGGAACGGCCGCGAGCTGGCCAATAGGAACAGGGAGTGGCGACGAGCTGGCCAATGGGAGCAGGGCGAAGCGGCGGGCGGGGCGTGCGGCGGCGCCCACAGCCGGCGCAGGAGAGGGTCGGGAGCGGGTCGGGCTCCCTGAGCAGGGAGAAGCCTTTAGCTTGGGAGGGTAACGGGGAATCACAGAACCAATGAGGCTGTGAAAGGCCTCTGAGGTCATCGAGTCCAGCCTACGATCAAACACCACCAGGTCAACCAGACCATGGCACTGAGTGCCACATCCAGTCTTTGCTTAAACGCCTTCAGGGACTGCGACTCTCCCGCCTCCCCGGGCAGCACATTCCGATGTCTAAAGACTGAACATTTCTAACATTCAGCGCCGCTTATTGTCTTTCCACGCACCCACGAAAACCGAAGGACAGCGCCCAAGTGCCTACAAACGTGCCGGTGTTTGAGGCAAACTCCCAGCGCCAAATTTCTGCTCGGCCCTGGGAGTGTTTCAGGTGGCGGCCGTAAGCCCGGCACTGCAGAGCGGCAGGGTTTTCTGGTACATTTAATCCTGGATGCTTCTCCCCGANCCTTCCGACTGACGCGCTCCAGGAGCTCCAGTGGGACGGAGGAGTCCAGAACTGGACACAGAGCTCGGGACGCGCCTCGGCAGGGCTGAGGGGCAGGGGGACGGCGCCCGGCCCGCTCGGCGCTGTCCCCGTTCCCGTTCCCCTCGCTGTCCCCGCTCCCGTTCCCCGCTCCCCTGGCTGNACGCCTTCAGGGACTGCGACTCTCCCGCCTCCCCGGGCAGCACATTCCGATGTCTAAAGACTGAACATTTCTAACATTCAGCGCCGCTTATTGTCTTTCCACGCACCCACGAAAACCGAAGGACAGCGCCCAAGTGCCTACAAACGTGCCGGTGTTTGAGGCAAACTCCCAGCGCCAAATTTCTGGTCGGCCCTGGGAGTGTTTCAGGTGGCGGCCGTAAGCCCGGCACTGCAGAGCGGCAGGGTTTTCTGGTACATTTAATCCTGGATGCTTCTCCCCGACCCGCAGTAACATCCTTCGGGCTAAAGAGGTCCGGCGTGCGCCGCACGGAGCCCAGCCTGTGGCACCGGGAGTGGGGAATACAACAGTGGCTCCGCTCCGGCACTGAGAGCTACAGCTGGTGGGCAGCAGTTCCTGTGCTAGCCAAGCTCCGAAACTTTGCCTGACTCAGTGAGCTCCTGAGGAGCAGAGAAAGAAGCACACTTTCTGGGCAGGAAAGGAACACAGGCAGGATGGCAAGATGAACTGGTCAGATAGGGGAGTGTAGATTTGCACAGATAACAAACTGGGGAAACTTCAATACCAGCCGCTAGAAACTTCTAAACAGCTTCTCAGAAAGACTTCTGCTGGTTTATTGATGGTCCACAGATTTCGGTTTATGGCTGGATGCCATAAAAAGCCTAGAAATGATACTTAACATGTCTTGGAGGCATGGTTCACTCTGATTCCCTCTCAAGTTCCAACATTTCAGTCTGGTTTGCTTGATTTTTCCTGTGAACAAGACATTTGGCCTGTCATTTAGATATCATTAACAGCACAAATGTTCAAATGGACAGTTAATATTTTACAAGGTGGGGGTGAGGGGATGGGGGGTTGTATCTTACTGCATTCCCCTGTGCAGAGCTTTCTGGAAGAAATGAGTGGAGGTGATTTGAGTGAAAGACACTTGAAACCAGCAGAGCATCAAAAGTGGGAAAAAAAAATGTAGCAATGTGTTGGCTGCTACAATATCCTTTTGGATAGTTGGCTGCTACTATATCCTTTTAACTGCAACAAACATAAATACATTAGAATTAATGTTGATACTGCGTTATTCATTAATAAACTACAAATTTAATGTTATGACAAGAATGTTGATAATAAATATGTACTCAGAAAGGACAGAAGCGTACACAGATTACTTTTTATTGAACCTCGAGTTTACTTTTCATTACTTTACAGATTACTTATTGCTGAGTCACTGTCACAAAAGCACAGTAACTGGAGACTGAGCTTTGAAGTAACACTGAGAACATCCCTCACCACATTAATCACTTGCTTGTTTCATTGTTCCAGATAAAAACCCCCAAACTTTCTTTTTTTCTTCTATCATTTTCCCAAAGTAACAAAACAAGCTACACAGATCTATCAAAAAACTACTGAGATGGACATACAAACCAGCATTTCATATCATGACAACAGAATTAACCAGCAGCTCTCCTGCGAGTGAAGTTCTTTTAGAACAGAACCTACTCCCCTGGGAGACGGAGATGTGTCTGTGCCTGGGGCACAGCTGGCCTGGGACACTAGCAGCTGTACACAGTGATCTTCAGGCTACACAGCAGAGGGAAACCAGGAAAAATGTCCTTATAGACGACAGAGAAAAGAGGCTTTTCTTCCTAGTAATAACTACTGAAAACTTCTATACAGGCACTTTAGAACCTGACAGTCAGAAACAATTACTGTTTCTGTCTTGCACAGACAAACAAAGCATTTCGCCTGAGCGAACGCTGGTGAGCAGCAAGAAGTGACAAGTCCCGGTGGATAATGAGAGGCAAAGAAGTAGGGACAGGATGGCAGAGACAAACCAAACCATTTTCGCAAAACAAACAAGAGAGAGACTTCCCAAGCTTTTAACCACATACTTTCAGGACCAGGTGTTTTATGTCACCTGTATCATATTTTCTTTTGCTCCCCTCCAGACTTGCTCTGCACCTTCAAAGCTCTTTGCGTTGAAAATAAAGCATGCTAATTTTTGTAACGGTATGCACTTCACAGTGACCTCAGAAATTCTACTCCACCCTGCATAAAAAGAATGCCTGAAGTGACATACAAATGCTTTTGAGATGTAATTTTTGTATCTCCTGAAGTCTGCTGACTGTTTTCACTCAACTAACGAGGGAAAAACACTTTCCTGTAATGACTGGAAAGTCTTTCATTCACCTGAAAATCCAACCAGCTGCAAACCACTGACAGACTTTTGATCTCTAGGAGAAAGTGAAGTGCAACCCCCACCAAACCGAAGGAAAACCTTCTAATTCTCCAGCAAACTAAACAAGATGATGACAGGCTACAAGATGAAATAAATGCTGAACAGACCTGGGATTTGACCCCAGCCTAGAATGCATAACTCCTGAAAAATGCTTGTCCTCAGTTTTCACATTTGCCAAGGAAAATTAACGGGCCTCTTCTTCCCCCTTCACATCCAAACTTCTTTTCCAGCTTCCTGTTAACTTGCTCTGATGTTTAAGATTTTCACTTCACCCTTCTCAGCTACAGAGCTATCCTTGTTCCTGGTCTCCCTAGAGAATTCCTCTTAGGAGTCCTTTCCTGCCTGGAGTCATAGCTTTTCACAAGATATTTGTCTAAATGATCCACTCATGTGATGAGTAAAAAACAACCTGGGTTTTATCTGAAATGCAAGGTAAATACTTCCCAGTCTTAACTAATCTGCTGTTCCCTTGACTCTACTTAAAAGGCCTCTTTCAGGGAAGTGGGTTGGCTTCAGCTCGCTTCAGAGAAGACAGATGTCTTTGTAGTAAGAATGTAATACATATATGCTAAATGTATAAGTAGGATGTTGTATTTGCATTTCATTCTGCTATCTCAAGCTGATGGAAAGAGTGCTATGATGGATGGCTTCCAAATGTTTCTATACAACATTCGAATGAATAATGGTATAGGAAATCACTCTTCTAGGAAGGAGTTATTAGGAAGTTGCATATATGAATCAAGAAATAACCCTTGAGTCCTTTTCTCCCTTAGATTTTTTTTGGTTGGTTGGTTTTGTTTTGTTTTTATTTCTTTTGATTTGAGCTCTGGACAGAAGGCTTTGCCTTTTCCCGCTACATTTACAGGTTTGAAAAATACTGATTTGGGAGGTTCAGCTATTCTGTTCTCTTGGTGATTTCCCAAGCCTTCTATCTTATCTTTTCAAGTCCAGCCGTGGGTGCAGAAGTAGATTTGTCCAGGACAGCTTAATTTTTGCCACTTTATTTACTGTATGCTTATTTAAATAAAGCTTCTTAGCTGTTGAAAAGATGCTGACATGTACTGACCCATTTCCCTAGGCTCCTGTATTGCTATCTCTCTTGTTTTGTATCAGGTAGTTTGTGAAAAGCAGGTCAGTCTTTTGTTCTGTACTTGCTCCTTTACATTACACAGTGCCTGCCACTCTTGCAGTGCCGTGATAAAACCAAACCAGTAGCAGAGCTAGAGTGACAACAGGACACTTGTCATTCTCTTCTCACGAAAAAGCAACTGGACCCATACAGGGCCAGTTGATTTTCAGGTGAGGCACCCTGTACCCAGGAAAAAGTTGTTTAAGCCCAACTTCCCTCATTTCAGTAGTCTGCATTTTTTTCAGGTAAAAAGCTGGTTGTCTCTGTAATGCGCCCTGCTCGTAGGAAGTGTGCTGCTCCAGAGGAGAAGAAAGCTGCCAGCTGTTCTCCCCAGGAAATCTCTAATGTGGATCTTTGTACTCCAGCTGGACATTTTTTTCCTTCATATAGGTAGCTAAAATTGTTACAGTACAGTAGTGTTATATTAGGGTAAAGTAATTTTGGTAGGGATTATGAGGCTTAAAAATGTCTAGTTAGAAACTAACAGCTGAGAACTCGAATTGCCACTTGGCTAAGATGGCTGAGTGACCCATAACTGCACCAACTCTACAGAGAATTCAAAGCATCAAACCGGGGCATTTGGTCAGGTTGTGTTTGGGCTTCCTCCTGGGCATCTCTGTTCCATCTCTTGTCCCGCTCCTTTTGCCTGTGCAGTCTTTCCCTTTTCCACTCCTTAAAGCCATTTAGCTATTTAGTTTGTTCCCTTTTAATGGTTTTGAAGAAAGGAATAGGTTAAAATTATGGAATGTTCTCAACCAGTTAGACTGGTGATTTTGGAGAATGACCTGCAGTAATAACAAATATGCTAGTAAATAGGTAAACCACTATTTTTTGTTGCAGTTTAATACAGCTTTAAGCCATGCACAGAAGTGAGTAGAAAGGAAAAAAGACAAATGAGAACTGCAGGCAGACTTGTAGTTGGGAAGCACATTAAAAGAAAATGTAATATTTCCAGCTCTCACTGGCACATGTTCTTCTGGCCTTTTTACAGAACTCTTCTAAGGCAGTTAAGATAATCTGCTGGAAGAGAGAAAATAATTAGGCGAAGGATTCTTTTGACTTTCGCTATCTACTACAGTGAATAAGTATTTTAGGTGGAGGTTTATGCCAAGTGTTAATCAGCAGAGGAATTAATCACATTTCAATTATGTGTTGTAGGCTTCAGAGTGAACAGCCTCCTTGCAGAACGTCGTGGTTAGCTTTGATGCGCTGCCTCTGTCACTCTGTCTGCAGACACAGTAGAAAACCTCCACATTCGGTATCTCCCAGCCCTTCTGTATTAAGAAAAAAAAACCAAAAAACTAACGGAATTCCAGTGGGGTTTCAGGAAAGTTTCATCTCCCTTGTCAGTCCACCTGATCCAACGTTACTGGAGGCAACTAACTAAAGCAGCAGTTTTAATTCGGTAACAGGAACGGCGAGCTCACCACAGCGTTACCCCGAGGGGCCGCGGTGCGGACAGAGCACAGCTCCGTGCTTAACCTGCAGCACTGCGCTGCCCGGGGGAGCAGCGGGGCCGGGCGGTGGGGCAGCTCCTGCGCGGCCCCGGCGGCATTCCCGAGCCCGCGGGGCTGTCCCGGTAACCGGGGCACTGCCGAGCCCGCGGGGCTGTCCCGGTAACCGGGGCACTGCCGAGCCCGCGGGGCTGTCCCGGTAACCGGGGCACTGCCGAGCCCGCGGGGCTGTCCTGGTAACCGGGAGCTGCCCCGCGGCCAGCCCGTCGCCATCGCGGCTCGGAGCGGGNCGCGGCACAACCCGGGGCTCCTGCGCGGGCACCCCCTCCCTTGCCCGTCCTATTCCGCTTTAGTTCTGCGTGAAATGACTTGCGCGTTCTCCTATAAAAACTCGAAATAACCGAAAAGAAGCTCTCCTTCCTCTTCTGCGTGTCGCGGTTTTTGAGCGCTTCCAGCCCGAGGCTGTAGGGACGGTTCCAGGTCTGCGGGTGGGGAAGCCGAGGTGCTGCTGAGGAGGCTCCTCTCGCTAACTTTGTTCCTGTGCTGCTGTATCCTAAGGACAGGCCAAGCGCAGAGCCCCAGTAGTTCACAGGTGGAGTTCAGATCCTCTGACACCTGTGCAAATGGAGTGAACATGAAACGCCCAAATTTCTGAAGTGAGGCGCAGCTAAATGATGAGCGGAGCACCGTTTGTGGTGGCGTGGGGCGAATCTGGCCTTCAGCAGTGGGAGGATGACATGGATAAAAGTTGTCTGTAAAGAGCCCTCTTCAAAACTTCTCTCTTTTTCTGAGCTAAAACCCAGTGAAAATAAGTTTAAGGGAAGAATGGATATGCTTAATGTATTCGGAGGTTGGGTGGATGTTAGGTTCCATTCCTTATGCAAAGACGAGGAAAACTTCTTTCGAGTTAAGTGTTGATCTGTGGCTCGAGGACATCTTGGTGTTTGTGAGAAAGGAGAAACTTCGACGCATGTTTTTATCTCTCTTGTCCATCTTGTCAGATTTATTTTTTTATTGCAGTTAAAGTGGGCTTTCTATAACAGTAATGTCAAGGAAGGTTTACGTAAGGAACTGGTGGAACAGCTTCTTTGAAGTGATTCAGTGTCATTGAGTACACCTTGACATGATACAAACCACTATTGTTCAGGCACCCATTTTACAATGTTACAACTGCATCATTCTCCTTAAACAAATTTCTGAAACTGCTTTCCAAGCAAGTCTGCTGTTGGCGTTTCTTGATGTTCTTGAAAGGGAGCTGGTAACCCCAAGAACCCACAAGTATGTTTTCTAATGAGTAGTTTCGATTAGATAATCTTTGTGCGTGGTATCATCTCTAACCCGTCTTGTAATAACTTTAAATGTAGCTTTGTGTGTTGTGGACTTGGGCAATTATTTTAAGAAAAGGTGATGTCACCAAACAGAATTTAAGGCAGAGGCCAGCTGTAATGTTGATTGTCTTTTTAATGCCAGTTGTTTATGTGTATGTTTGTCCTTGAACTAGGTTTATCATATTAAATCTAAGGATTCTAAGATGAGACTGCCTCTTTTATATAGACAGGCCCTTCCACCATCTATTCCTTTAATTCAGGACTTGTTTGAAGCATGCAGTCTTTAATATGGACTGAGGTGCTTAAGTTTGTTGGTTCAGTCACAGGACATATTGTGAGTGTGTTGATAATATCTTACAAGAAGATCTTACCTCTATGAAATCCTGAAATTGCGAGCCAGAACTAGTATGTGTCAAGTAAGGAGGAATTAGATGGTATTGCATTCTGTAAATTTGAGATGAGATTAGAATCATTTTATGTTATAGAATTTTAAGTCTTGGAGCTAAGACTAGTAGGTTGTCTTGTGAGGTGAAAGCCAGGGTGAGGGTTTTTTTCTGGAGGCCAACGCTTCAAAGCTCTCTGAGGAGAGTTGATTACTGCTCTGTGAATGACCACTGAGGAATGGATAGGAATCAGGATGGTCTCCTTGCAAGTCAGAGTGATTTGTGTTTTCTCATCCTCAAGCAATATGTACTGACTATTTTTAGGCTTGGTGTTCAAGATGGTAGGCTGGGTGCTCACAGTGCTCTTATGTGGATTGTTGGTAGGTTCTGTAGTTCTCTGTGCTAGACCACATGAGGTAATGCTTCAAGAATGTGCTGTGCAGAGATTATTTATTGGTGCTTCTGAAGAGCTTGCTAGATGTATTACAGTTAGAGTCAAAATGCCTTGGTTTTGTTCAGGTCTTAAGAACTAAAAGTTTCTAAATTAGTGGCAAGTCATATATTCCCAGATGACAAGCAATGATACTAGGGCCACTATGCTTGAATAAGACCATAATAACAATTCATCTAATACATCCATAACAAGTACATAAATATTATTTGTTTAGAGACTAGCAGAATAAGATTCTGGCTTCTGAGTGTGGTGCAGCACTTCCATGAAGAAACACCTGGTTAAATTGGCTTTGCTCTTGAACTTCCTTAGGATTCCTCACCCTCAGGTCTTATATTTGCATCCCTTGCACCATTTGAATTAGTGGAAGCAGTGAGCATCCTCAGCAAGCACAGGTGGCTCTGGTCTCAAAGGGAAGCTTTCAGGACATCAGCAATTTCACTAAATAGGTCTTAGTCTGATGATTATTAGTGGACCCAGGAAGGTTTCTAATATATTAAAAAAAAAATCCGAGTTTGCTAATTATTGTTGTTTAGTATTAGATAATACAAGCTTGTATGGTGAGAGTAGCATTTCTCACTTTAGCAGGGTGTATGGCAGGCTGGGTCAGCCCTGCATTTTGGTGTGACTGCAGCATTTGCTGACATAGTTGAATTAGCAAGATCAAAGCTTGCTAGCAGCAAAACTGGGCTGGCTTACATTTGGATGTTGGTGTTAGAAGCTTGCTTAGAGAAGGTACTCACTAATGCGTAAAGTTTTTGTCCTTGATTTCAGCTGTATAACATAGAATTTATTGGTGCAGCTTCTTTACTCTGCTTTCTGTTGAGCGGAGGTTGTCACTTTCAGTGGTGGATGCCTGCTTTCCCCTTTTACATTTTGAGGGACACCCAGTTTGATTTGGAAGAAAGCTGCACTAAATTTAGGAAAAAAAAAATCAATGTTGTAGTGCTTGAGTGGATTTTACAAGGTTGGAGCACACATATTGGTGTTTCTAGCAGTATCTGTGATGATCTGGAATGGTTTTGTTTCCTAAATATTTACCTTTAGCAAAACAACTAGTCTTACAAAGCAGTCTGTTTAGTCTGATCTTTCTCAGGTGTGCTGTAGTCTTGAGGCTTGCACTGAATTAATGGCACTTGAATGTACAGCATCACTGAAGCAAATTGTTCACTGAAGACCTCAAAATGGAAGTTTTACTCCTTTAAATTTGATTTCTTTGCATATTAATAACCAGTGTAGTGGCATATGTTGATACTTAAATTCCCTTAACTCATGAATAATACTGTCAAACTGAGTTCCATGTAATTAAGAACTTAATAACTGTAATTATTCTCCTCTCTGTCTGCTTTCCCTCCCTGCTTTGTGGGAAAAAAAAACCCTAACCCACACACTCCCCCACATTAACGGGCATCTTGGTATTGTAAGGTTTTAATGCTGCACTAGAAAATAATTACTGTTGTAAAATGCCTTTGTGCTTTATGTAGTATACATGGAAATTTCTACTAAGCCATGTTTGAAAATGGGAGACATGAGATGAAGAGATTTAAGCGCACACAAATACACTAAAATAGTATGGGGTTTTTTTTTCATTTGATGCAATCAATTAAATAGTAACTATTGCTATTTCTAAACTCTAAAGAAAATGGAGCAGGGAGATGTCGGGGAAGATATTGCTGAATCTTCCTGATGCTTTCCCTTCACAGACTTCTGTGTTGTCTTGAATGAACAAAAAAGGAAATGCAATACTGTGGCCATTCTGTCTGTGCTCTGACACATCTTAAAACAGCTTTTCTCCCTGGCTTCAGCAACATGCATACCCCAGGAATTCTCTCCTTTCAGCAGCCTCCTTCTTCTGTGTTCGAGAGCAGAAGTAGGCAAGTACGACTAGTTATTGCTGCAGTGAGTTTTTAAGTCTGGTAAGGCCAGTTTGTGCACTCTTTGTTGGTGCTGTTTCTCTGTTGTAGCTGACTAAAACAGTAATTGGTTTCACATCTGCTCTTTACTGTTACTCTGATGAAATATTTCCTGTGACTGAGAAAGGTAGGTGGAGGAACTTTAACACTCTGTAAAATATCCTGTGAGTTTAATTAAACAGCATATCTGAAATACCAGAGTATCTTTGCATTCAGTGAGTAGTAACCACCTGTGGTCTAGATGTTTTCTGGGACATCTTTTCCTCCCCTACTTCTGCAGATTTACGTTGTTAGAAAGGTTCTCTCGAGGTTTTGACAGATCATTGTGTGAAGTCTATGCAAATTAGTATTTTCCAAAACGACTGAGCACAATAGCTCAGTGTGTCTCTTAATCTCACTTTTTAGTAATACAGTACTTGTGAAGCGCCACCCTTAGTGAAAATAGTTTAGTAATACAATACACTTCCTCCTTCTCCCCTCCTCTCCCTTTTTTCTCAGGAAGTACTTTTGTTCAGCCTTTTTGATGCTTGACTGCTAATTTTTAGCTTCTGTGAATTTAGCATCATTTTATTCAGGAAGCAAGATTCCAATGCTTCTTGGCGGTTTTTCCATCCTACTTGGAGCATTACTGAGTAGAAGGAAAGTGACCTTAGTGAATTTTTCTTTTCAGAACCCATTTGGAACACTTGAAAGTTAAGGTTAACTGTATCTGGCTAATATATAATGAATTGTTTTGAAGTACTGTTTTCTTCCTTGGTTTGACTGGGATTTGATGCCTAGCCTTGACTTATGTTTATGTTTTCCCTCATCTCCCCTTTCCTGTTGTCTGGTGTGTTCTAACTACAAAAGTTTCAAAAATTTGAAAGACTTTGACTGGTTTGTGTACTACTGACTGTTTCACTAATCAATATTTAATATGGTTTTCATAGGATATGTAACATGACACTGATATTCTGGACAGGTAATTTTCATTGTTTGAAAACCTTACGTAATAAGGGGAATCAGGTAACTGCTAGAAATGAGCACCTTATTTTTTTAGCATCATATTGCCAAGGTTCTGTTTTGAAATCTACTCTTGAAAAACCTATAGCTTCTTGCTGCTGCAATTAGAATCAGAAGAGTTCTGAAATTGTCAAAGTGAAGTTAATATTTAAAGGGACACTGTCACTCTTTTAAAACTGAATTTAAATCCTTGTTCTAAAAAACCTCTTTGATTATAACTCCCTTACTCAAAGTTCGTAAGGCTGTTTGGTGGGATTCAGAACAATAATATGAAAGGCAGTGAAGCTATTCCCCTTAGCTTCTCCTTCCCATCCTCTGTATGCACATACCTGCTTGTGGCCTCTTTGGTTTCAGCTTTGCTGTGGCTGTGTGCACCCTCCTGCCGAGCCTGGGAACAGCTGCATGTTTGCCCTCTCCAGAACGTGCATGGGTGGTGTGTCATGCTGCTGCATGAGGAGAGGGCAGTCCCTGGCACTGACACTGGCTGCAGGTGAAGTGCTGCTACCAAACAGGGACAGTTTCCTACCCAGTCTGCTCCATTTGTTCACGAGCTGCCAAAGTAGAAACGTCTATGTAGTGAACGTGAGAATTTCACTCTGCCAAGACGTAATCCCATGCGTATGACTGTGTCCCTTTAAATTCTCTGTGCTAGAGTGTATAGCTGCCAAATCTGTGTGTACCGATGCTGAGTGCTGCAGCTGATTCGTTGAGGGAAGGGATAGCACCCAGAGACCCCCTGACAGCAGTGGGCCCATGCAAACCTCATGAAGTTCAACAGGGCCAGCTGCAAGGTCCTGTACCTTGTCTTGGAGCAGTCCCTGATATCAGTGCAGGCTGGAGGGTGAACAGATTGAGAGCAGTCCAGCAGAGAGAGACCTGGGGGTACCGGGGCATGAAAAACCAGACGTGTGCATGCAGCCAGTGACAGGCACTGGCACAAGGAGATGTGGGCCTGTTAGAACTGGTCCAGAGGAGAGCCACGAAAGTTATCAGAGTGCTGCAAACATCTTCTGTGAAAAAAAAGGCTGAGAGAAGATGGGGTTTTTAGCCCAAGAGGATTCTCTGGGGGGACCTTATCAGGGTCTTTTCAATACTTAAAAGGAACTTTGGAGAAAGGCAGACTTTTTACCAGGGCCTACAGTGATATGACAAGGGATAATGATTTTAACCTAAAAGAGGATAGATTGAGATTAAATAGAAGGAAGAATTTTTTACTGTGGGGGTGGTGAAACGTGGGCACAGGTTGCCAGAGAGGCAATGGATGCCCCACCCATGGAAACATTCAAGGTCAGGTTGGAGAGGGCTCTGAGCAACCCGATGCATATAAAGATGTCCCTGCCTATTGCAGAGGAGTGCAACTAGATGATGTTTAAAAGTCTCTTCCAATACAAATCATTCTATGATTTTATTAAGCACTCAATAAAAGGATATTGCTGGGTAACATCCTCCAAAATGAAGTAGCTTGGCAGAAGGGGCAAGTGGAAACTAACGTAGTTAAAACAATGGCTGGTGAGGCATAAGCCACATGAACATCTTTGTGTCTAACAGTTCAAGAGCCACATCTGGCAGGGATTAGAAATTGCCTTTTGGGTTTTTTTAACCCCCCTCTGCTCCTGGATCTTAAGTGAAATGGTGTTAATGGATTTATGGCATTATATGTAGCTATGTGTATGAATAAAACTTTTAACAAATATGCCTGTGTGCACACTGATGCTTCTGGCCTTAAAAGGTAATCCCAAACTGCAGAATATGGTAACTGAAAGCCATTGAACGAGTGGTTCCCAAGAGAGATAGGAAGCAGGGTGGAAGAGGGGAGAATATATATATGTGTGCTTGGGAGCTGATCCTCTTTGGAAAAGAAATAGAAATGTGATGAGCACGGAAAACCTGTTCCTCATTCTTGACCATATGTCCATAAACAGGAAGATACTTAGCAAAGCCCAGAAAATTGGCAATAACTGTTTATGGGATGGACTTTTAAGGACAATTTTAGAGGAATCTATCCACAGTGAATAGCAGAATTTAGGCAAATAAGGAACTACCCAATGATAGTTTTTTCTAGTTTCTTCTTTAATTTGTGAATATAGCTATTTAGTTACTACTGATTAATCACACATAAAAAGCTCTGATGGGATTAGGTGCAGGAGAGGACTCTGTGGAATCCAGAGGATAGGAAAAAATTTTTAATACAGGTCACTGGTGCAACCTAAATTTTATTTTAGCTTCACCGTGGAATTGGTGTCAGGTTACTGGAACTCGGTTGTTCCAAAAGCTAATTAAAATACCAATTTTTTTAATAAGGATGGTTGGGCATTAAAATCTTAACTAAATCTAGTCTCATTTTTGACACAAATTTCTGTATCTTTCTAAATTTTCATTTTGTGATATAAAACCCGAAGGAGATTTCAAGCTCTTGTTATTCATGGTGCATACTGTGTTTTTAGTAACGGTATGCTTTTCCTTGGCTTTATGATCCATTAAAAAGCTGAAAATACCGTGTCAAACCCCTGAAGTGGTTAATGCCTGATCTTGTTAATAGCGATGGTGCTCATTCCTAGCGTGAGATCCAGCGTGTTGGCGGATCTTAAATTGGAAGTGGCCCTGGGTTTGGTTTAAATTTTCTCTGATCAACTTATTTAAAAGGAAGCTCAGTTGCCTGGTTAGCTTTGCCAACTCTGCTCTCCTATTTCTCTGCAGGCTATTGCACCTATTTTGAGTTTTAATTGTTGTTTCAGAAATGATTTATGCTGGAGAATGAATTTTTATTTTGTTCTCATTGTGCATGATTGACAAATTTTGGGTAATCAATCCAGAAACACTTGAAATGTTTAACAACTGGTACCCCATGAAACAAAAAATAATTTCTGTTGAATGTCAGGTTTAAATTTAAAAAATCCTGTAATTAAATGTTTGTAAAAATAAGATTTTGACAGTAAAGAACATATTCTCCATATTTATGCAATCAAACATAATTTGATTTTTCATATATATTCTCCACACCTATGCAATAAATCAGACATAATTTGATTTTTCTTAAACGGGGGAAGCAGTAGCTCATACATGGTAATAGTGTTTGGAGATACTGTCAGGTGTTTTTAGGCATATTAAAATGCATGTATTTGGCTCTATCAAGGTGACAGAAATGAGCCCCATCACCAGCAGCCTGTTAAGCCCGGTGCTCTTTCATTGTTCTCATAAGTTCACGGTCACTTCCACTATTAAGGGAAGTGAAACCATGAGCTGCCAAAAATGGTGGAAGGTAGTTTTCAGAACTTCTGTCATGAAAATTAATTTCTGCTTATGTCCGAACAAGGATGTCTGTTAAATTTTGTATAGTAACGCTTAAAGTTGAATAATACGTTTTTAACCTGACAGTGTCCCTAAATTACCATGTTTGCTTTCATTTTCCAGCTGGGTTTTAATTTTGCATGCATTTCAGTGAACTATAGTATGCATAATAGTTGTTTCCTGGAAGCATTTTGGGGCTGTCTCTGCTGGTGTTCTCCAAAATGAGTAAGGAAGTGGAATTTATTTTCCTTTCGTGGAGGTTTGTTACCTAATGAATAAATAATGTAGAAGCAATTCCACTCTATTTACATATATGCATATGGTTTTGAATTAATGTTGTTGGAAGAACAGCTGTAAGTAAGAGGGGTCTCTTCTTTTTAATGACAACCCAAACAACTCCAAAGTTTAGTAGAGCTAAATACTTCCATTTTGAGAAAAATACTTAAATTGCAGTTCGCTTGACGAAGCAATTTGTAATATTTCATGCTTGTCCATAGTTTATCATAGGAGCCTCTGTGAAGCTGTTTTTTTGAAGTAATGCCAATAGAAAGTGGAAGTTGTGCATCTGCTCGCCAAGCAAAGCAGAAACGTAAATCACACAGCCTTTCCATTCGAAGAACCAACAGTTCCGAGCAGGAACGGGCGGGACTGCAGAGAGACATGTTGGAAGGGCAGGTAAGGTGATGCCTGGCAGCTTGCATCACTTTTTTATGTGTTTTCTATGGGGAGAAGCTAAACAAACTTTAATATTGAAATATGTCCAGTAAAGCGGCAGGAAAACCAGATTTTGTTTCTTCTAGGTGTTCACCTCCTTTGGAGATCATTGATGTGGATGTTGACAGTGTTTCAGGTTGTGTTGAGCCCTGTGGAGTTTATCAGCTTCTGTGTATTCTTACATGAAAGATAAAGACATAAAACAGTGTAAACCCCAGCCTGTTTATTCACTGCAACCTCTCCCCTCTACCTGCAAAAGAAGCTGTTCCAGGTTGATTCTTGCTTTCATGAGTTTGCATTTGGAACAGTAGCAACCCAGAAATATGAATAAACCAAACGCTTCTTATGATGACTCTGATAGGGAAAATATTAGTTGGAACGCTGTTCTGCATTCCTTTCCATGAAGTAAACAAATACTGCCTGCCTGACAGAAGTGTGAGCTAACTCAGATTTTTGTTTGTGTGGGTTTTTTTTGGTTTGGCTTGGCTCAAATGAAGGTGTGCTTTTCTGGGGTTAAACTTAAGGGAAAGAACAGCAGCCACTGCTTCTGTAGCTTTCTTAATCACATCAGTTTAGTGGGTACAATTTGGACTTGGAATGTTGCACCTAAAAATTCTGAATTACCTGTAGGTAAGGCTTCTGTTAGAAGCAGTTGTGGCAAAGATAAGCAAATGCCAGTTTAAAAAGTATTTATTGTCAAATTGACTACGCAGTGTTAGTGTGAGACTGACAAAGATGATGCAAAACTTGATTTTTATCAGGCAGTTGGTTTGAAATACAAATGGAGTTTGACTATGAGAAACCTCACACTGAAGTCTGTAGATATGCTAAAAGGAAAACCTGGTGTTTTCTCAGTGTTGTGACTGTTTTTTTTTTTTAATTGAATCTATTTTTTCTGTAAATCATAGCGTTAGTTTTCTGGGAATTAACAGAGCTTAGGTTGTTGCTTCTAGTCATCTAGAAGCTGGAGAATGCAAGTACTTGGATAGAAAACTCTTCATGCATTTGGAACTACTGCAGCATTACCTCAGGAAAGGCGTGAAGGGCAGCTGGGAGGTCAAGACATGCTGTCACACCTGCATAGCAAACCAAAATGTTGTTTTATCATTTCTTAGCAAATTCTAAGTGTATTATGCTTTCAAACAGATGTTTAAAATATTTTCTCTCTCATCTTGTTTGATTTTGTTGACCTTGAGCAGCTAGATGGCAGATTCTATCAAGTACAGAGTATTAATGTCCCTTCACAGTGGAGCTATAAACCTCATGAGATCTAGCTAAGGACTTTTGCAGATAAAGAGATAACCTTAGTACATGCTGCTTTAATAAGCTGTTTTAAATAATGCCAACTTTAAAGATGGGAAAGGAAGTGAATGCATTTTACTATGTTGGTTATTTCATTAGAAGTTTAGATTTGTTTATACTTTCAGGCTTTGAGAAGTGGTTTGAAAAACTTCCCTACATCTCCTCTTTAGTTGCAGAAGTTGTAGGATAAGTTAGTTTCTTCCATAACTTCGCTGTATGAAATTGTTGGGTAATTGAATTAGAAATAATTCTTCTAACTTCAGTATTTCTCTTAGTAGTGTTTAACGTATTTAGTATTTTTGTTTAGTTTTGTTTCAAGTTGGTTTTAATTAAAGTCTCTTTTGCTTCTGGTTATCTGTGAATGTCTGAACAAAAGTTTTCTATCAAGGGAGAGGCAGATGAAGAAAGGAATGATGTAAAGGGGCTTAAGGAGCATGGTCCTGCTTCTTCCAGCACAGTGCCACAGCTTAAGCCAGCTGTGAACCTGTGTAAAATTGTGCACAAAGCAGGCGTGCTGTGTACCGTGGCTATGAGTGGCTTCTCTTGCTCTCTCTTTAAAACTGGGGAAATAACTTACACAGCCAGGGTCATGGCTGCCCTTTCCCGCTGTGCCTGCAGACAATTCCTGGGGCTGCGGCGGAAGGTGACTCAGTTAAGTGAAAACTTTTTAAAAAAAGTTTATAGCTGGCTATGAACTATTAGGTAAATAGTCAGTGTAGTAGGCCAATTTACATATTGTGGTCTATGAGCAACTGAAGAATAGAATGCTTGAGTAATATTTGGGGAAGGAAGGATTAGAAACTGTTGTTTTCTTCACACTTAGATTAGTGACAAAAGTAGGTAAATGTTAAAAATACATTTAAAATTTTAGTTTGTCTTAAGCTTTGGTAATAAGATGCATTGTGTTCACAACTTTCTAACCCATTGCATAGTCAACTTTTGAATTACTTTATCAAACAATTTTTTTTCCCTTGAACTGGAAACATTGATATTAAAAAGAATTTTTTTCTCACTTTCTATTTTTAAAATTAATTGTACATGTATCTTGATTTTATCATTTTTCTCTACTAAAGAAAACCAAAACAAGTATCATAGGTGATTTGAATTCTATCCCCTGAAAGAGAAAGAAGATATAAAATGAATAACTTTACGATGCACAGAGCTATTTGTTTTGTGTTCTACACTAGCAGTAGTTATAATTTCCCTCCTTGCTGGGACATGGAGATAACTGTTAAAATCGGTTCAAGATTGAAGGGTAATTTTATCAAGTATATGTAAAGAAAAATATAACCCCCCCAATATTTTGCCTCCTAGGATTCTAAGTTACCATCTGCTGTCCGGAATACGCTCCTTGAGCTTTTTGGACAAATAGAGCGGGAATTTGAAAACCTGTATATTGAAAATTTGGAATGTGAGTGTCTATTTTCTTCTAGCAATGTATGAATTGTTTGTATTTAGGTTATAGTAATACTAATTAAAATGCTTACATTGGATATTGTAGTATAATTAGTGTAGCTTTTCTGCGAGCAGTTTAGGAGTTGTTCTGAACTTGTAGCCAAAGATGGAGTTTTTGCCTTTTCAGAAAAATCACTTTCTCAGCTCTTTGATGCAAGCAGTGAGAACTGATGTCTGTCACCCTGCCTTGTCTCTCAGGCAAAGCCAGTGAAGGGTCTGTCTCCTTATCATTGTAGGCTCTGGTTATGTTAATCTCCAGAAACTCCATCCAGCCTTTGAAGTTTTTGGCTTTGTTTGGTATTTACAGGCTTAATTTTAATGATGTAATATTAGTAAATAAAATTGGAAAAGCAATTTGCTTGAAAGGGTATAAAATGGGGTGGTTCTGGATAAAACATCTTACACATTGCATAACCAGTACCTGCGGCTGTTCAGGAGTTTTGAAGTCAAGCACTCAGATCAAAATTCCAGGTGTTGTCTGAAAAAGATACTTGTTTGATGACAGTGCAATTGTCTGATAATGTAAGTGACCCAAAGTTCAGTAACACGGGCCTGTACAGTAATACGGTAAAGTCTCCATTGCTGGAGTTTTAAGCTGTGTTACGTTGGCTTGGATTCTGAATTGTGGAATCTGTCTGATTTGGGTCCAAGTCAATGTTTTTTCCACACCTAATCAGTTCCCACAGTTAAACCAGATACTCATGTTACAACAACAACAACAACAACTTCTTGCCTGCTTTTTTTGACATGTTCTGGGTGTTTTATTCTCTTAAAACCCACGATTGTGTTGGTTAAAGGCTGTCACCAAAAGTATGCATTTTTTAGTGGCAGTTTGCACAACTGAATTCTCGGTCTTCTGCTGAGAAGTTGGCTGGCAGCAAGAAAAGTAGAATTTCCTTCCCCAGCCTTCAGAAATGCTTGTCAGAAAACAAGCGGTGGATTTGTACCCTCCAGAGTATGATTATTTTCCTTCTTTTCCATTTCTTTATCTACTTTCTTCACCTCACAGCTCTAGTTATGATTGTGATCTTTTTCACCCTGCTGAAAATTTCTTAAGTTTCTCTTCTCATGCTCAGTCTAATATTTTTTGCTCTTGGTTTAATTCCTACACTAGTGCTGGAGTTATTGTACACATAATTTAAAAAAAAAAAAAAATTCCGAAGTATAAGAGATAGTCATTTGCAGTACTACCTTTCCTGTAAGACTCTAGTAGTAGACAAGTATTGAGGGAGAATGCTATTTTGTGATTAATAAAACCTGTGTTAAGAAAGGATGTGCAAATTCCGTGGCTAAAATATTTATGATGCCACAGGTTTTCTGTCTTCTGCTGGATTTAATTCAATACAGATGGGCCATGTATTTCACAGAAATGGTTTTGTTAAATTTTAGCCTCATTTATTAGTAAGAGTAATTAGAAGCCACCAATACTTTGCATGGAATCTGGGTCGAGGTTGATCTCTGGAAAATTCACCATGAGTCTTGCTTTATGTCTTGGTGAGACCTGTTTTTATAAAATCCCAGTTGATCTCCTTTCCTCTCCTTAGCATAGAATAGCATACTTACTAATCATAACAGTTCTTAAATAGTATGGTAATGCTGTTATTAATGATAGTCAGTTTTTTGTAGTAATGTGAGTTTCTGGATTTGTTAGTGCGCAGGGAGATTGATACACTGAACGAGCGCTTAGCTGGTGAAGGACAGACAATTGATGGTGCTGAACTGAGCAAAGGACAACTGAAAACAAAAGGTAAGAGAGGCAAAAAGAATCCTAAACCAGTGTTTTTGAATTCACTTTTTTGTACTTCATTAGCCAAAACTTACAATGTTACTGAAGGAAATTAATACCGGTTACTTATACAAACAAACTAATGCTGTATTTGAAATATCTTCCTTTGAATTTATTTGTCTCAACAGCCAGTCATAGTACCAGTCAGCTTTCTCAGAAATTAAAGACAACTTACAAGGCATCTACTAGCAAGGTATGAGACAAATTGAATCTCTACTCATCCATGTGTACTTGTGAGACTAACGTGATGGTCTTTTAGGTTGTAAATTGTGGTTTCTTTAAGCTGGGTAGTGCTGGTCTGTAAGTAAATCTGCCTCCTAAGGAGCAGTATGTTTGTCTTGGATTCATCAATGACCCATTACTTCAACCATACTGTATGATATTGTTACAAAAAGTGCTTGCCTTTTATGAAGAAGGGACGCTGGGTGGGAGAGAGTGTGCACATGTGTATGTGGGAGTGCTGTTTTGTAAATAGAACTAAAAAATAATTCTGTTTCATGAGAGAAATAGAGAATGTGCTAGTGGATTTCTGAATAAAGATTCAAGTAGTGCAGTTGAAATGGAGATTTAAGTAGGCACCTCTATGTGTACTATTAGAGAATTCTTTTTAAAAAGAATTTTTATTTTTAGCTATGAGACTAGAACAATTTGTTTCCTTTGTGTTGCAAGCCTTGCTCATCAATAGCTAGTGATCTTTGCTTGGTGTTTTGGCACCGTTAACCTTTCTAATGCTTTTCATTTTGTACAGCTGCATCAGCCTGATATTTTTGTTTTCCTTGCTCTCTCCCCTTTTCCAATTTTTTGCAGTTTACTTTTTTTTTCTCTATATCCGAGTCATTTAATGATACATTATTAAGGTTAAATAAAATGTGAGGAAACCACAGTGAAATCTGGTATGTGAACCAGCTGTGTAGGCAGCTCTGTGGTGGCCTGTAATGCAGGCTGGTATGTGGGATAGGTGTCTTGGAAATACCTTCTCTTAAGTATGAAAGTTTGAGAGTAAGAATAGGGTAGTGAAATAGACTGAAGCTACCGTTGTTTATTTGGTCTCCTTTTTATTTTGTTGTTTTGCAAACTTTTATTCTTGTCAGTTTGATGCATAAAGGTGTCTCTTTTAATACTTAATGACTTGCAAATTCTTTAATGAGAACACCTAAATAGTGACAACATGATATTAATTTGGGCTGTATAGTTTTGATATACCTACTAGGTAATTATGAATTACTACCCTCTAGTGTAGTGTTGCATTTTGTGGGTTTTTTTTGTTTGTTTTGTTTTGTTTAGTTGTTTGTTTGGTGGGGTGTTTTTTTTTGGGTTTTTTTTTGTTTGTTTGTTTGTTTGGTTTTTTTTAAGGCAGGTGTTAAATCCTTGTCTTCTTTTACTTTCTTGCAATGTAGCACTCCTATTTTTTCCTGGGCAAGACAGGCAGACCTCCCAGCTTCAGCCTGGGAAGCTGGGAAGTACGAGAAGGAGACTCTTGGGGAACTGATATGCATGCACAGCAAAGCAGCCACGAGTAGTGGAGCATGAAGAATTTAATACCTGAACATTATGCACATCTCTTGTATCAATTGGTAGCCAACAGATGTCTGCATGTGCTGATGTATTTCTTTTCACAGCTTTGAGTCAGAATTTACTGGGCAGTAGACAGGAGCTGAGGGAAGCTACAACACTGAGAGCATCTCTGTCCATTGTGTTCTTTGAAACTTAAATGCACTTCACTGAGGTGCTTTATTTTGACCTCTCATTCCTTCCTACACAGAAGAGTCAAAGCTGTAACCTTTTGTCTCTTGACCCACAGAAAGACTATAGTAAAGAGTTAGGAAAAAGTATAACTTTCTAACAAACCGTGATTTTTCCATCTGTACCCTGACTGGATGTAGTTGCCCAGTACTTTGTCTGAGAAGAAACACATTCAGAGTTTTAAGAGTTCAACAGCTTTGAAATTCTTATGGCTGTACTTTCTGTGATTATTGAATGAGCAATGCTGTTTCCCAAAATGGTTGTGTTTCCCAACTCAGTGGGGGTGGATCACAAATTTCCTCTTCAGCCCTTCTTTTATACTATTGCCATAGAGGGGGTTTCTTGCATCTGTGTTTTTTTGGATTGTTTTTTTTTTTGCCTGTGGAAAATTAGAAGAGACTCAAGTTTTACAAACCAATTGTTTTGTGTAATTGCACACAATTACATTTTTCAGATTGGCAGTGCATGTAGAATTATTTTTTTTTTCATGAAAAGACCTTTCACTGGAAAAGGCCTTTCACTGTTTGCCTAATCTAATGAGAAGGCTGATCCTTGACAGCTTTAATATTGGTAAAAAATACTACGACTTGGTAAAAAATACTAAAGCAATCTGTTCATTCTCTTGGGGAAAATGCTGAAGTGAACATTCTTAATTCAAGCCCTTCATATGAACTTTCCGAACTGGAATACTTTTCATCACTTAGCTGTATATGAAGTTGACAAAACTCATTTCAGAAAAGCGTGATTTTAGCAGCAAGGGCTATCCACCAGTGTCCAAATCCTGAAGAGGTAGAGTAGATTTAACACTTGATATTCTTTAAACTAATTTTTTTGTTAATGGACAAGATTCTGTAATTTTACTGCAGTTGGATTTAGATGTAGGAATCACTATATGAAATCCATGTTTTAATATAAGCAAAATGCAATGGCTGCTGTTAATGATTCCTGGCTTTTGAAAGTTGTTACAACATCAGGGAAGCATCAATTGTTTATGCAGAGTCCTAAAATAAACTGAAATGATGTAACTTGCTCCATGCAAACTGAATTCCAGGATCTCTGATTTGTCTAGATCAGGATAGAGACTCTTAAAAGAAGAGTATTTATTCACCCAGTAGTTAAAAGGAATAAAACTTTTTGGACGATGTAGTTTTACCCTCACTGCTTACAGTTGCTTTGCAGGACATTCTGTTCATCAGGCACAGTGTAATGCTGCCGGACTGGTCCTGAGTTTATCAGGTTTTCATTCTTATTTCCAGTGTGCCCGGTCTGTGTAAGAAACTTTGTTACAGGGTGCCTCACTCTGTTTGCCTTGCAATTGTTTCAGTTTGTATTCGATTTCCACTTGTTTATATAGTAAACAGTTGTTTCCCTATTAAATTGTTTTGTAGAAGGAAGTACATGAAACTGTATCAATTTAAGAAGGAGGGCGGTGCAAATTTTCTGCACTACAGACACCTCTTTTTAGCAAGTTGCATGTTCTTTAAATATTTCCTTTCCTGGCTGGGGACATTGTTTATATGTGTTTAGCAAAGCAGGAAGTAGTCCAGGCCATGTGTAGTTTATACAGTTATTGGCATGCAAAGTGAAGGGCATCAAAAAAAGAAAGGAAAAAAGGTGTGGAAAAAGTGTGTGTTGAGTAAATACCTCTATCAGGATATTTACTGTTGGATAGTGCACTTGAATTCCTCTGTGTGTTAATTAAAGACTGCTGATACCTCAAAAGGTGTTTTACATCCTTGCCATTAAATGATCAGTGAAACCACTGTCCAACAGTTTTGGAAATTCTTAGTTTGTTGATGGGTAGGGGATAGTTTCTCCTAGAAAACTTTTGCGTGAGAGTTTGACTCAACATTAGAAAAACAGAATGCAAGCACAGGCTGAGTTGGAAAATAGCAAGTTTGGAGTTTGAGCTGAGCGCTGTATTAGTCCTTTCCTGTTAGTACTTAGTTCAGCTGTTCCACTTCTCATACATGAGTCCATTTAATTTAAGGACTGTATTCAACGTGAAAGTTGCATCTGTAGGATTGTGTTCAAAATCTAGGACATTCTGCAGTATGGTTGAACTAATATTCTTTACCATTAGCCCATTTTCTTTTCAGTGCATCTGTAATGACTGTTCCTTCTGCTGCTGTGAAATCAAAATGCGTACTCGCTGATAATTTGGAATTCAAATAGGGCATAATCATTTCATCATTGGAGAGTTGACATGCTCAGAATTTGGAATGCTCTTGCAGATTTTCTTTAGCTTTAAAAACCTTTTTTGAAGTAATTTGCTTTAATGACATACTTAAGACCTTCTATTTTAATACCAGAAACTAATGGGATTTAAACTTTAGTTTATTATATCTGAAATGTAGACTTAATTAACTTTCTAACTTGTACTAAGCTGTAGATAAGTCTTAATGTGATTTGTGTTGAAGTATTTAAAGGTTTTGATTTAACTGGTCAGATACCTGCCTGTAATTCCATGCTGAGGAAAACGCTGATAAATTGAAGTTGTCTTTTTGTTTCAGTTTAACAAAGCTGTTGAGGTAGTCTTTCTCAAAGAACAGTTATGAGCTTCAAGACTTGTGGGGTAAAAATAGGATATTTGTAATAGTGGTCTTTACTTTTTTAAGCCGTCTTTCATGACTCTTGGTTTCAATTGTCTCTGGAGGTATTCAGCAAGAGAAACTTTTTTTTTAATATTGCACTCCCCTTTATCTGAAAATGCAGAATTTCAGCAATTTGCTTCCTTTCTGTAGTTACTGAGTGTTTTGAGCATTCTTACTCTGTAGTGACTTTAGCTTTACTGTTTTTCTAGACTTTCCTTCCTTTTGTTTGATATTACTTATGCACATAGTAATTTGGATTTAATGAGTCTTCTTTGTTTTTTCCCCTAATAACTTCACTTTGAGGGATCATGCTTATCAAATCTTTAAATAAGTTTGACATATTTTTTTAGAAGCTTCATTACACAAATAAGCAGGCATATGCTCTCAGGTTGATGTTTGATTCTATTAGCTTCATGCAATTTTAAAGAAAAACAGCAGTGAGTGTTTTAAATTGGAATGTTTCTGGGTTTTACTAGAACGATATAAAAAGTACATTTTTTTCAAACACATTTCACTGCCTACCAGGGACTGAGTTACCAGATATACTTGTTTGGGAATAGACAAGGAAAGTTTTAAGGTCTTTTGCTGGGTTTGGTATTTTTTTTTTTTCCATTAAAATCCTTACCCAGACTGAATGAGAAATGCACTCTGCACTTGTACAACTCATTATTCCAATAAGATTGCATTTTTGTAGCACAGAATAGTTTGTCTTGCATTCTGTAAAAGGGCTGCTATTAAAAAAAAAAGAAATGAGAGGTATATTTGCATCCAAACTCACTTTGCTACCATCAAATGTCACATTTTTGACAATAGTGGTTTGTCAGAACATTAAAGAATCATGGAAAAGTTAATAGCTATTTTTATTTGCAAGATAATTACTTAATCTTGGATCGATGTGGAAAAAAATGTTGGTATCTCTGCTATTTCAGATTGTATCCAGTTTTAAAACTACAACATCAAGGGCAATCTGTCAACTGGTAAAGGAATATGTTGGCCACAGGGATGGTATTTGGGATGTCAGTGTCGCGAAAACTCAGCCAGTGGTGTTGGGAACTGCATCTGCTGGTAAAGTTTTGTGTTGCTTGAATATTTAGAAAATTCTGTCTAAGCCCCTAAGCTGTAGCAAATACAGATCCAAAGCATACTTGAAAACTGAGCTCCACGCTGGAAGAGTTCTTTCAATGAAGTTCTGGAGCTGAAAAATCCTTAAAATTGGAATTTCCTTTCCCTTAGAAGGTTCAAGCGTATTTGTTGGTCTTTCTGAAGTGTGTGCCAGTTCTCTTCCATGCAGGTCACGGTCTCCTTAGTCAGCTCTGGCATGTTGGGCAGGGTGCGTGGGTGGGATGGGGAGCTGCTTGCTTGGGGGGGCCTCTGGCACAGAATTCCATATGGCTGGGCACAGAGATCCCTGCAGGCTTTC
Source organism: Donacobius atricapilla (assembly GCA_013397315.1). NCBI lineage: Eukaryota > Metazoa > Chordata > Aves > Passeriformes > Mimidae > Donacobius > Donacobius atricapilla. The sequence goes on from WBMY01003777.1 coordinate 1,625,405, forward strand.
TATCCCTGCATTGTTTAGCCCTTTTTTATAGAAGCTGTACATGTGGTCGTAGTTTGCATATTCTTGTATTCTGTCTTTGGCCTCAGAACACAGGGGCAGCTAAAAATCTTATTTTTCAGTCCTTTTTACTTAATTAGATTTATTCCTTCCACTTGAGGGGGTACAAGTACTAATGAACAAGTCACTAAATCTGTTATAGTCCAAAAATCAATGTGGAGATTTATGTAGTTTTGGAAAATTATTAAGGAAATAAATCATAACCAGATAGAATCAGTCAATTTGAAGTGACATCTTTTGAAGCTGGAACAGAATCCAAAGATATTGACTAGAATTTAATATTTATGGACCAAAAAATCTTTGCTTCTTGAACTGAACTGTTACAATTTTTATGTGCCTGCTGAGGGGGCACATTTTGTCTTTGTATGGGACATCTTGTCTTTGTACTGATTTAACTTGGAAACAGCCGTTCTCCAATTAAGCTTTAAGTACTCACTTAAGTACTTAATTGTTCATTTTTGGGTGTGTCAGGATAAAGGAGTGGCATTTGGAGTAATTTCCTTTTAAAATTATTTTTTTTAGTGATCTGCAGTGACCTGTATGCATTTGGGATTTCCATGCAGGAAGTAAATAGATTGTGCATAGAATTCCTGTTTGTAGTGACTGCCTTTTTCACCCTGGAAAACTTTCTCTGTTTTTGTCTGAGTCTCATGATACACAGCTGGAGCGTTATACAGAAGCATATAACCAAGTTAGGAGAAATATCAAAAGTAGGATTTGCCTTTCAATACTTGCTGCAAATTAATCTGATTAGGACAGCGCCTTTACTTTTTGGGGGAGATGTGTACAATGATAGAAAAATGTTACGTTTTGTATATAAGGTGATAGTCAAGAGTTCTACATTTAAAATCTATTTCATATGGTACGTGCTACAGTGGAAGATAACTTGTTTGTTGAAAGGGTAAAAATGAAAAACATATGTTTTTAACTATTTACAGCTGCTTTTTCATCTTTGTAGATCACACTGCTTTGCTGTGGAGCATAGAAACAGGGAAGTGCCTTGTCAAGTATGTGGGGCATGTCGGCTCAGGTAAGATAAGGGCATGTTGTGAAAACTGGGAACAGAGCATGGGAGGGGGAAATGTGTTTTGGCCAGCTACAGAAACATTTATGGAGGTTTCACTTGCAGGTTTGCCAACATCATTAACAAGTCAATTGCCAAGTTCCACTAATTTTCATACAGAGAATGTTTCGTAATATGATTCTTTATTGGAGAGGCACATTAAGACAGTTTTGCAAATGCTAAATGAATAAACAAGTCCATATAAAGAAATTTGCAGCCACAGTTACGACACTCATTGTGGTCTCGTGCATGTGGAGAACGAAAGAAGCTTACATAATCAGAAATTAGCTGTCTTGCAGGATCTGTGTTATATTTGGGTTAGAAACTACACATGCTGAGTGAATATCTTTTTGCACTTCTTTGTTTAAGATCCCATATATAATTTGTTGCATAATACAAAGATCATGTTTTTAAGACAGGTAATTAAATATAAGTGTCTTTCTTTTTTACCAGCATGAATATTGTGGGAACTGTTTTTTAAACCCGTCTTTGGCTGGGGAGGTGCAGTGCAGTGAGTGTTTCTGATGTTAATCTTAATTTTTGGTGTCCAATTTGACAAGACCTTGCTTAATCCCCTTCTGCCTCTTAATGACTTAGAATACAGGATTTTATAGACCAAAACTGGAGATGTTTTCTATGGCTTTAACTTCCTGTTGTGAACTAAGCACCTTGTGTGATCATAACCTGGGAAAGTGAGGAGCTCAGTTACTGACCAGGGTTGTTTGGTTAAATAACTCAGCACATCACACAAACTTTGTGTTGAGGGTACAAATAGAATTAAGTTCTCTAGAACTGCTTCAGCTGTGAGTTGTACTTTTTCTTGCTGCTACATGACTTCTAGCTCCTACAGCAGAAAGATAAATGCCAGAAACTGGTAACATGTTAATGGGTTCAGATATCTCAGGTTGTTTGCTGCATGGACCTCTAAGTTCTATAAAGTCATGGTTGAAAACTTCATTCACTTGAACATTCATGCTGGTAGTTTTCTTTTAAAATTGCTATTTGGATAACTGTGAAAATAAGAAGTTCTAACCTGTATTTAAACAACTTTGAACAACAACAGCAACAAAATTATATTGTATATAAATTTTATATAACTATATACATCTCTAAATTATAATAGAAATAATGTATTTTTTATGTAATAGAACTTTTTTTTTGTTTGACAGTTGATTTGAAATGGTGCAAAGGTGTTGGGTGCCAGCAGCTAGTGCTGCATAGTTAGCTCAGTTTAAGGAGTATCTTTTTAGATTCATTACACCATGCTCTCCCAACAACATATGCATCTATTTTACTTGCATAAGAGATGGAAATGAGCTCTAAGTTTTGTCTTGAATTGAATCTTATGCACTGAAATGAAATGAAGAGCTTTGTTGGTTGATGGAATTCTTGCAGGACATCATGTTTTAATTACATATGGTTGCAGGACTGAAATCTGATCCATGTTACTTGCATCAGGTTTTCAGGCATTTGTTCTTGCAATCCTAAGTAATAAGCAGAATGTTGATGGTAACATATGAAAGTTTTCATTAAGTTAGAAATAATTATGGATACTTAAATTCTCCTTATGGAAGTCCAGAACGTTATCCCCTATCAGCTGACACTATTTAAATGTGGTTTGTTTATCCTCTCTAACATGAACCACTTGTATTAGATTCAGGAAATAACTTTTTAGGAAATGTGTTGTCGGATAATCAATTGTAGCTGCTTTCCTTGATACTACACTTTTATATCAGCTAAAAGATTACTACCAAAAATTGCTAAAAACTTAACTTGATTTTTCAATGCTTTTAATCATAAAATATTGTGAAAGAATTCTTTTAGTATCCTAACGTAAAACTTTACTTTGTTTCATGCAGTAAACTCCATAAAGTTTCATCCCACTGAGCAAGTGGCTCTTACAGGTATGTAAAGTTTTTTCATATGTTAGGTATGTTAATTTTGACGGAAAATAAGTGTAATTTGCTATTTTTTTCTGGTTCCCTGTCTCCCTATTGCTTTGTCAGCATCCTTGTTGATTGAATTATTTTTGTATTTGAAGGCATAACAAATCAGAGCTAGATCTTACCATCTGTCTTTTTTATATCACATTGTCATTTGTGCTTGCCTGCTCCAAACCAGACATTTGGAATCATGCATCAGGTGAATGTTTTGGAATTCATCCCAGAGTACTCAAAGAACTAGTGGGTGTTATGGCAGGATACCTCCTGATTACCTACCAAAGTTCTTGGGAGTCTGGAGAGGTCCCTTCTGGCTACTGTTACTCCAATATTACAAGAGGGGTGTGAGGAAAGATCCATGGAACTAAACACCTGTTAATCCAATCTCAGTTCCTGAAAAAATTACAAAGATTACACTGGGTACTACTGAAAAGCATTTAAAGAATAATGCATTCATCAGGCACTGTCAACATGGGTTCACAAAGGGTAAGAAGGTCCTGCTTAAATAATTTGACATCCTTCTAGGACAAGGTCACCTGCCTAGTGCATGAAGGCAATGTGGTGGATTAAGTTTTTCTGGTTTTTAGTAAGGGTTTTGGTACTGTCCTTCACAATGTTGTTCTGCACAAGTTGTCCAGCTGTAAGGTGAGCTGGTTCATGGTGTGCAGTGTGGGCAGCTGGCTGAAGGGCAGAGCTCAGGGTTGTAGTGAATGGGGCTGCACCTGGCTGGCAAAGGATCACCAGTGGTGTTCCTCAGGAATCAGCTCTAGGGCCAGCCCTGTTCAACAGATCTATCAGTGGCCTGGATGCAGGAGTTGAATACATCATTAACAAGTTTGTTGGTGTTACCAAAGTGGGCGGTGCTGCTGATTCTAGTGAGGGACAGGAAGCCTTTCAGAGGGATCCAAATAAGTGAGAGCACTGGGTGATGATTAATATGATGAAATTTAACAAGTTCCGATGTCAGATGCTGCACCTAAAACAGAGTAATGCTGAGCACAAGTATAAACTGGGAGAGCAGTGGCTGGAGAGCAACCCTGCAGGATTAGAATGTGTTTGTTCTGAACACAGCAAGGACAATCTTGAGTTTGCTCTTAGTTAATAATGAATAAGCCTATTTTAAAGCAGATGGAGTTAAAATCACATGGTACCTTTTGAGCTCTAACTGCTACTAGTTAAGCTGAGTTGTTTAAGGCAGAAGAGGAACAGCTTCACACTTTCTATTTTGGGTTTCTTGTTAAAACTATGGTAAAAACATTTGATGGAAGATACCATTGAATAAAGAGCCCCAGTATTTTGAGAAACAGTAAACGAGTATCTGGTGATATGTTAAATGCCTTCTTCAAATGTTACATATTGATCAGCAGTGAGACTCATGTTCTGATGTGTGGTACTCAAGTGCATGTTACACTGTAGGAGTGATTAATTTGGTAGCTGCTTATATCTTGCATAATGAGTTACATTTGAGATGTTGAGACTTGCTTACCATAAAGTTCATAATGGTGTCTGTTAGGAAGAGATGCAACTTAGACCATATTGCTAAATGTAATATTTAAGATTGTTTTTATTGCCCATGGAAATATTTTATTTATTCTCTCTCTGTCTCTTTTTTTTTCCTTCTGTTCCCCTGTGCAGCATCTGGAGACCAGACAGCTCACATCTGGAGATACATAGTACAGTTGCCTACACCTCAGCCAACTGCAGACTGCAATGTAAGCAATCAACTTGCTGCAACTAAACTAATTGCACAGCAATTTCATCAGATACAGGTTTTATGATAAGACTGAATGTTAAATTCACACATGATTAAAAAATTACATGACTTCATGACTGCCAAAGGTGGGATTTTAAGGTGTTAGTTAAACAGCTGTATGTCATCTTTTCTTTGAAAATAGACTCCCTTCATGTTTTCAAAGGCATTTGGTGCAGAATAGAGTTTAGAACTTCAAGTAGATGAATTGACTTTTTGTTCAAGGTAGTAAATGTGTAAATGAACTGTAAATGAGCAGTCGAATAACTTCTTTTTTGTAACGATGAAGTTCTTTTTAAACTGGTTAAATTTTGGTAGGGTAACTTACTGAGGCACCTGTATTAGCTGTAGTTGCTGTGGATTGAAAACTGATGGTAAAGAGTTGTAATTTTGGCATTTATTTAATTGAGTCTCTATTGATTTCTAATCAAGCCTTGCCAGCACATCACACATTGTCTGATTTTGTTGTCCCTAGGCCTTTCTTTAGTCAGTGTTTACTCTAGCCTGTCAAATGCTTTTACCTAAAAGCACCCTTACTAAATTGTTAAGAAAACACAGTTTATAGCATGAGCTTCTCAGTAGGCTAAGCAGGGGCCAGAGTTGACTGTATAATACGAGATGGATTTCTGAATGGAAAATGTCTGATACAGTTTATTTGATTTGGCATTTCCTTTTTGCCAGAAAATACAAATGTTATCTTTTCCACCCCCAAGTAACATAAAAGAAAGATGTTTTTGTCTTGTGTAAGTGGAGTTCTGTAGGGACTTCAGAGAATGATGTTTAATGATGAGCAAAATAATTTATTTTGTGTCCAGTTTACATCAGCACTGCATAAGGACTGTATATTGACCAACAGACAAATATTGCTGTAATGATTTGATTTTTAATGGATAAAAATATGTCTGTAAATTATTGTCTTCCCTAAGATTATCATAGTCAGTGTCCTGTTAGATGCTTCCTACATTTAAAAATTGAAAGGAGAAAAGTCCCTTGATAATGTGCTGCAATGAAACTCCAGGGTAATACACTTACCAGGTCATAAAGGGGACTGATACTTAGAGCTAAAGAGTTTGGAGGAGGTTTTAAAATGAAGTAGAAATATTTCACCACTTCCCTGGGTAGCCTGTTCTAAGGCTTGATAACCCTTTTGGTAAAGAAATTTTTCCTAATTTCCACTCTAAACATCCCCTGATGCAACTTGAGGACGCTTCCTCTTGTCCTTTCACTTGTTCCTTGGGAGAAGAGACTGACACCCGCCTGGCTGCACCCTCCTTTCAGGGAGTTGTAGGGAGCAATGAGGTCTCCCCTGAGCCTCCTTTTCTCCAGGCTGAACAACCCCAGTTCCCTGAGCTGCACATCAGCAAGTTGTTAAAAGGAGCTATTGAAACTGCATTTAACTTACTGGTTATATTCCTTCAGCTAAGTTTGTGATTGTGATTACTGGAATAGGCTGAGTGCAGCAGAATTAATTTGCCCACATTCACATTAAGGGGATTGGGAAGCATTTACACATCAAAATGTAACTTAAGAGACATTCCTTCCCTTTTATTCTACATCTTTTTTTCTCTTGCATTTTACAGCAAGTGTCTGGAGAAGATGAAGTTGAAATCTCAGATAAAGATGAACCTGATGGAGATGGAGATGGTTCCAGTGATTGCCCCACTGTCAGAGCCCCGTTAACTTCACTGAAAAGCCATCAAGGCGTGGTCATAGCGGCCGACTGGCTTGTTGGGGGGAAGCAGGCTGTGACGGCATCGTGGGACAGGACAGCAAATCTGTATGATGTAGAGACTTCTGAACTTGTCCATTCTCTTACAGGTATTCGTTCATTCACAAAAAAAAAAATTAAGTTGGTGGTTTGTTTTTATATGAGGGATTATTTGTAGATGCTAAAATATTGAGAAAAGCAAGTTGTTTTCCTGGAGCAGGATGTGAGTGTGTACCATCTGCTGCTCAGTGTTGTAATAGTTTTTAAAATTGCAGTCTGGTAAATCCCCTGAGCATGAATTTGTCTTCTTTTAAGCTTTTGATTTAACCTATGAAAAAATAGTTGTTTGAATTAAATGTACCCAAATTTTAGTTCTTGCAGAAGGCTTTTGCTGTGTTCATGGTGTGTTAAGCAGCAATAACCTACACTACTGACTGTGAAATAAGTAGTGTGGTTTTTGCCTTCAAATACATTCCCAAACTTTTACAGCAGTAACAGGATTAAAGTTCAGAATGATCGTTACTCCTTTCTGTTTGGGAAAAAGAGAAAAAATCATCAGCATTTCATTCCAAGTGTATGTGGAAATGAAAAGTCTTATTTTCATTACCTTACATGTTCTCACATGTGATTGTAGGGCACGACCAAGAGCTCACACATTGTTGTACACATCCCACCCAGCGTCTCGTGGTGACATCGTCACGCGACACCACCTTCCGTCTGTGGGATTTCAGAGATCCTTCTATCCATTCTGTGAATGTCTTTCAGGGCCACACAGAGTAAGTGACAACTCCTTCACAGGTTTTCACAAGTTCAAAAAGTTGCAAATCTGCCCAGAACTGTTCCTGTGCGCTTTTTGAGGTACTGAGTTAATCCCCGTTTTGTGAGACTGATTTTCACAGAAACCCCCAGTTGTCCTCCTTCAAATGTAGCACAGCAGTACCTAATTTCCAAAACAGCAGCCAGGGGTCTTGGCGTGCTATTGCTCATATGGTAAGTCTTGATAAAAGTTGTTACAATTAAAGGTGATTTAAGGTACGAGGTTCTTTTTGGCATTGGTTATGCTTGTAGTTTGGGGTTATTTCTGTGGTGCAGTGGATCAAGCAGATTACCTCTGCTTGTCTTGGTACTCGCTGTGAAGTAAAGGTTACTCCTCTGAAACCAGTGGATAAAAAGGATTAGTTCTTACTCTTAAAAGCTTCTAATTTTTACATAAAGTAAGAAACAAAAGTATAGGCACTGTTTGCCATGTTCTGTCGAAACAGTGAGTCTGATGTAACTTTTTTAGTTGCCAATTTAGGCTTAATGTTATTATACTGACTACTACTGAACATGGACAAATGTAGTTCTGAGAATCTGTGTTCTGGTGTTTACTTAACTTCCTGGTTTTTGGAGCTCTGATACATGGAAAATGTAGGTGTAACTTGGAAATACTTTACCCAAGGAAGCAAATCTTTTCTTGACTTGTGAATGTTTGAGTTTGACTGTTTCAGAAAAAATTTCACCTCCTTTCTTCAGAAGAAAAGATAATTCTTAATTCTAGCTCAAATACAAACCCCAAGTATTTATTCACATTTCTTTTTTTTTTTTTTTAATTCAGATATGTAATTTACGTTATGGCTGAGTTTCAGCACCTTCTTTTTAATTTTCTTAGCTGTTGATTAGCCTATATATAAACTAAAACCTCTTTAACCCCCTCTGCCCTTGACTCCTGAGCTTGATAAATTACTTGGTGCTTTGCAATCATCCTGTATAAGTGGCCATCTTCTCCTGATAGAGCAGTAAGCTTGATTTTGTGGCCCACATCCTAGAATTGTTTCATCTCATCACTTTTGTGTTCTTCTATCACTTTTACTAGAATGTTGTATAAAGTTGGAAGGTTTTGTTGGAAGGTGCTTGCATTTTTTCCCAAGCTGATTAACTGCTTTGTCTCAGGAGGTTTTCTTAGAGAAGTGACACAGACTGACATTTGTGTTTTCCCATATATTTGCTGAAACCAAGTGATGTTGATCTTGGGTGATGGTGCATACTGTAAAAACTGTTAGCTGGTGTTTTGGCTTCCATTGCTGACACCTGTAAACTAGAAGAGAGTTATTTTTTTTTAGGAATGGAATAGGCCTTGTACAACCTCTTCAGTTGCTCTTACTCTAGCTTTTAGTCATCTTCATGTTTGTGTTTGTCTAATATATCAACTGTCTCTGTTTTGTACTTCAAATGTATGAGTTTTTAGTATTGACATAGGCTTTTTCACCAAATATACCCTAAATTTGGTGGTCTCAGAACTGATTGTACTTTTCAGTGGCGAAGGCTGCTGCGGTCTCTCATTTGTGGAAGGGATAATTCTGTTATAGGTGTTTCACTGATGAGTGCAGACAGAGCAGAGATGGGGGGTTGGTATTTTTGCAGTTGAGACATACTTTGAGGAATTTTATTTTGTTTTTTTGTACTGCCTACTGACAAAACACTTTTAAATTACCCTCTCATCAACACTGCATCAATCTCTTCACATTAAGCAGCATAGAAGAAACTGTGGTTTTTGTTGTTGTTGTTGTTTTTCTGAATGTCTGTTTGAATAATNGCCACGGCCGCTGGCCAGCAGGTGGCAGCACCGCGCCGCGGTCGTGCCGCCTCGGCTTCCTTTAATTAGCCCTAATGAGCGACACCGGAGGTGTACAAGGATGGCTCATTATCGTGTAAAAACTAGAACTGATGTGTTGAGAGACTAAAGAATCCTGCTGTAGGCAGAGTATATAAAGCTTTTGTAGAGTTAATTGATGTCAAAAAATGAAGAGGTGCAGTGCATTGTCCTGTATGTCCAGTGATGGTGTGTCATCGTCTGTGAGAGATTATTTGTATCTTAAGTGGAGTAAAGAATCGCCTGTCACTTTGGTGTCCTGAACATAGCTTTATTAAAAGAATCTTTCTTATCATCTAGTACTAAGATAGTATAAGAAAATAAATTCTCTTCCAGTAAGGCTGAAAGGAATCATTGTGATCAACCTGTCTGTCCTGAGCTGCTTGCATGGATAACTGTTTTGAATTAAGAGGTAATTTTAGAATTGCCAGCTGTATGTTAGCTTGTTTCAATGGTAAAGATTTCAGTTTATCTCTTGGCAAGTTCTATACCTTGCTTGTTGCAGTGTTTAATTAACTTCCCTGTTAAGCTTTTTGTACCTCTCTAGTCTGTCTAGCTTCCAATTCATCTTTTGTTTTTTTATCTTCAAGAGCTTTGTCTCCCATATTAATTATAGAAGTTTCCTGTATTTTCTTCTTTTATTTTCTGTTGTTATTTACAAGTTACCTATTTTGCCTCAAAGTGTGTTTCTAAGTATATTTTGACATTTATAGGCTAAATATAGTACACTGATAGTATTTTTGCCCTTCAAGCCTGCGTTCAGCTGGGGTCTTTTTCAAAGTTGTATCTTCCCATAGAAGTTTCTAGTTCTGTAAACATTGCTTGTTTACATTCTTCTTTTGTATCTATATATATATGTGTGTGTGTATAAATATGCCTGTTTCAGTTCAATAAATGACTTTTTTGCCTGTGCCCTGCTCACATAGCAGTAAAAGTATCTTGTCACTTATTGTTTTAGATTTGCCATGCCCCCAGTTCATCTCACTTACTTATTTTTTGCTGACGAAAAAATATGAAGTGGTGTGGAAATAAGACTGATGTTTGCTTAAATAAAAATATTTTTTACTGTCTGGTTCTGTATGTGTACCGATAGGAATTTGTCTTACTAGTGCTGTGAATCCCCAGTCACATCCCCATATGAGAAGTTTAACAGAGCCCTGGGAAAAGATTACATTTATGTTATGATCCAATAATTATGATTATGTTATAATTATGTTATAGTAATGTTATAACTTGTGGCCTGTAAACTAAATTGATTTNATTTAGCAGCATAGAAGAAACTGTGGTGTGTGTTGTTGTTGTTTGTTTTCTGAATGTCTGTTTGAATAATTTGCCAAGTATTCAATATTTTGATAGGCCCTTGGCATCAGTTCTGTAAATCAGATGTTACAGTTGTTAACACCGGTGATTTAAAGTCCTCAACCCTAAGTTTTAACACCCTCTGGCTGAATAGTGCCCAATGAGTCTGGCGCTCACCGAGCAGCTGTTTTTTCGCCAGATCAACTCCTAATGCACTATGTCAGTGTAAGTAGATGCCAAACACGTCGATCGTGAGGCTGATTCTGCTGATTCAGCATTCCGTGCTGATTCTGTATCCGAAATCTCCTTCCATCCCATCCCATCCCATCCCATCCCATCCCATCCCATCCCATCCCGCGCCACGGCCGCTGGCCAGCAGGTGGCAGCACCGCGCCGCGGTCGTGCCGCCTCGGCTTCCTTTAATTAGCCCTAATGAGCGACACCGGAGGTGTACAAGGATGGCTCATTATCGTGTAAAAACTAGAACTGATGTGTTGAGAGACTAAAGAATCCTGCTGTAGGCAGAGTATATAAAGCTTTTGTAGAGTTAATTGATGTCAAAAAATGAAGAGGTGCAGTGCATTGTCCTGTATGTCCAGTGATGGTGTGTCATCGTCTGTGAGAGATTATTTGTATCTTAAGTGGAGTAAAGAATCGCCTGTCACTTTGGTGTCCTGAACATAGCTTTATTAAAAGAATCTTTCTTATCATCTAGTACTAAGATAGTATAAGAAAATAAATTCTCTTCCAGTAAGGCTGAAAGGAATCATTGTGATCAACCTGTCTGTCCTGAGCTGCTTGCATGGATAACTGTTTTGAATTAAGAGGTAATTTTAGAATTGCCAGCTGTATGTTAGCTTGTTTCAATGGTAAAGATTTCAGTTTATCTCTTGGCAAGTTCTATACCTTGCTTGTTGCAGTGTTTAATTAACTTCCCTGTTAAGCTTTTTGTACCTCTCTAGTCTGTCTAGCTTCCAATTCATCTTTTGTTTTTTTATCTTCAAGAGCTTTGTCTCCCATATTAATTATAGAAGTTTCCTGTATTTTCTTCTTTTATTTTCTGTTGTTATTTACAAGTTACCTATTTTGCCTCAAAGTGTGTTTCTAAGTATATTTTGACATTTATAGGCTAAATATAGTACACTGATAGTATTTTTGCCCTTCAAGCCTGCGTTCAGCTGGGGTCTTTTTCAAAGTTGTATCTTCCCATAGAAGTTTCTAGTTCTGTAAACATTGCTTGTTTACATTCTTCTTTTGTATCTATATATATATGTGTGTGTGTATAAATATGCCTGTTTCAGTTCAATAAATGACTTTTTTGCCTGTGCCCTGCTCACATAGCAGTAAAAGTATCTTGTCACTTATTGTTTTAGATTTGCCATGCCCCCAGTTCATCTCACTTACTTATTTTTTGCTGACGAAAAAATATGAAGTGGTGTGGAAATAAGACTGATGTTTGCTTAAATAAAAATATTTTTTACTGTCTGGTTCTGTATGTGTACCGATAGGAATTTGTCTTACTAGTGCTGTGAATCCCCAGTCACATCCCCATATGAGAAGTTTAACAGAGCCCTGGGAAAAGATTACATTTATGTTATGATCCAATAATTATGATTATGTTATAATTATGTTATAGTAATGTTATAACTTGTGGCCTGTAAACTAAATTGATTTCCTGAGTTAAAGCCTCCAAAAAATCATACTGGTGACTCATTTCCAGTACCTTTTTTCCAGAAGTTACTGCTTTGAAATACATGACTGATAATAACAGCTGTTCTCCTATTGAGAAATTATTCAATTTAGAGGTTATTGATTAGAGCTCTTCAAGCTAAACTAAGGTTTTGTTCTGTGCAGCAAAATGGTTCTGGCATCTACATGGCAGTGTTATTGCACTTCACTTGTGCTTTCCTTTGCTGACACCTGCACAGCCTGTCTTGTCCCAGCTCTGAAGGCCGTGCTTTTCCCTACATGGTGGCCTTGTTGAGTAACTCTGGTGTTGCCGTGCTCTTGAATATCTGCTTGCTGAGTTTTTCTGTCCCTTTATGCACTCTGCATGTGCTGGGCTGTGTCTTGATGTGTAGAGCCTTCTAAAATGTTAATCCTGGCAATGTTATCATTTGTAGCTATTTAAAAAAAAAAATCTTAGTCGGTGCAGGTCTAGCCAATACTTTACAGATTTTATACATTTGTTCTGACAGTGTAGTAACACAGGAAATAAATTAATCCCCTATGGGCAACAGAATGTTTATTAGCTAGTGGATTCATATACAGTGTTTTAAACTACAGCTTTTGTTATACATGTGAAGTATATTGATACTTACATGAGGCTGAAAAATTACTTGGTGAATAATACAGGGTTTTGTTTTGTTTTCTTTAGTGACTGTCAGAGGTATGCAGTGACTGGGGACATTGCTCTTGACATGCTTGAAAAGAAATATGCAGGGCTTCCAAGTCTGTATTTGCAAATACCATCCTTCAAAGAATAAAGTGATGTCTTCAGAAGCACCTTTGGGTTGCTATCCTTAAGTGAATATCCTTTGTTAATGCATCTTGGTTGTCCAGTATATAAGTTTTGCACTACCTTGCCGTGGCAATTAAATGCATTTTTGGCTTTAAAACCCCTGTAAATTAGAGTGGGTACTTTTGTCCTAGCCCCAAAAAATTACAAAGTTTGTTTACCACTTTTCAAACTTGCTGATCTTTGTGGCTAGACTGGGCCAGTGCATCAAGCATGAATGTGTGTTAATTGTGGAATCTGTATCTGTGTGTTACTTTCTGGGCAAACTCGGGAAGAAAATTGCTGATTATGGATCTTATGTTATTTCTTACAAAGAGCTTATAGCTCTCTTGGACTGCAGCATATTCCATCTCCTCACTCTGCTTGTGTGGCTCTAAGAGACCAGAAGGGAAAGTTCCTGTTCATTTGCTGCCTGTATGTCTCTGAATGTGCAGCTGGATTGTGAGTTGTGCTTCATCCTGAGAACTTTGAAATTAGAGAATTGCAAATATGTCTTGTTTCAAATTTACATTTTTCAACTCCTATGCTTGCTGAAGAATCTGCATTAAAAAATATAAAAATTACTAAGCAGCTGCTGATTAGGATGCTGTGCTGAATTCTGACATTTAGTGAATTGAGAGTTAATGTCAAAATGGCATTCTGTTTCAAGAGACTAGTAATTGCTTTAGTTTTTGTGGACACTTGGGTTTGCCAAGGTCAGCTGGCTTTCTCAGATTCTTGGGTTGGCAGGATTCGATTCTCATACCTTATTTGTGTCTGTTTTGAATATATTGTTCTTGAAAGAGCAAGTCATGGCAGGGGGAGAAGTGCCTTTTCTCCAGGCAGTGATGTCATTAGACATCCCTGTTGGGAAACAGTGTTATTCTAGATATGCCCAGTATTACAAGGTCACTGCTACGTATTCTTTCTTATTCAACCACACTTGGTGAAGTTAAAGCATGTGTAGATGTAGTCCTAAAAATGCAGGTTTTGCACCCTTGACTAAGTCTGTCCTTGGGCTTTAGTCAAAACCTTTTGTGTGAAACAAAATGTAGCAAGTTAGATGCTATCAGTGGTGTTTGATCAGACTAACACATCTGTTCTTTTCAAGATAGTCCTGTTCTTGCTTCAGTTATTAATGATTTTAGTGAAGCTTTGTCTACCGTTTTTCTGTTGTTTCTCATCAAAGAATGCCTGAGGCATTCCCCATGTGTGGATATCTCAATATAGCTTCTGTAAGAAATGCAAAACTTTTGTGATGAAACATTCAGTTTTCTCTCCAAGCCTCACTGATTGATGGTTCTGATATTGCTGTTAGTATCCCTTCCCTGTTTAGTCTGCTGAGGAACTTTTTTTCCTCTTGCATTTCATTGAAGAAAGGCTCCAAACTTGCATTTCACATAGTGTTCTGATCCTACATTTGCATGTTGAATATTCTTTAAATGAAGATTATGGCCTGGGCTTGAAGCTCTCGGGTTAGCTTTTTTGAAATGCTTCTAGTGCTTCTGAACATTTTTACAAAGCCTTTTGGTTTACATTTACTACATAGATGTAACAGAGCATGATAAGAAGTCAGTGGTTTTCTTAGACTTGTTAGCAGCCTTAATAACTGATAGCTCAGGAATCCAGCTTTGAATATGCCTTGCTTCCCATGCTCAGTGCTTATTCATAGATCTGTTTCAGGACGGAGTAGGGCCAGCATGTCTTACGTGCCTTCAGCTGGTCCGAGTTACCACTCCTTGCTCTCTTGCACAGCTTGAATTCCCAGTTTTCTCTTCTGACATTCCCCCAACCTGATACTGGCATGGAGTTATCAAAGTGTCACTCTCTACAGCTCCCTGAAAGGAGGTTGTAGCCAGGTCAGTCTCTTCTCCCAGGCAGCCAGTGACAGGACAAGAGGAAATGGTCTCAAGCTGCTAGGGGAGGGTTTAGGTTGGAAAATTAGGAGCAATTTCTTCACTGAAAGGGTGATTAGACATTGGGATGGGTTGTCGAGGGAGGTGGTGGAGTCACGGTCCCTGGAGGTGTTTAAGGAAAGACTGGATGTGGCACTCAGTGCCATGGTTGACCTGGTGGTGTTCAATCATAGGTTGGACTCGATGACCTCAGAGGTCTTTTCCAACCTAAATGATTCTGTGATTCTGTAATTCCTTCATGGTTTGTTCTTACCATTTCTTTAGCTGGAGAAAAAAGCTCTGCTGATATTTGGAGATAAATCCACATATAGGCTTTGGGAATTTTGTGGGATTATGTGTGTAGCTCTTCCTGAAATCAAGTAAATTCTGAATAGCAATTCTGAAACCTGAATGCACTCAAACATGGAGGTACTGGTGCGCTCCTTTCCTGGGCCTCCTGTGGCCAGTGTCATCTCCTGTTGAGATGGGCAGTGGAGTTGGCCGCATCTGGAGGTTTTAAACACAGTTCCTGGCTTCCCCTCAGGCTGCAAACTTCTTGATGTGCGGATATGCTTTGTTCCCCTAAAACAAAAGAAACTTGTGCAGAAAATGTGATGCCAAATTGAGCTTCCTTTACGTTTTGTTTCTCAATTTTACTACTTTAAATAAGAGACATATTTGAACCCTCAAATTCTCCTGCTTGCATGCAACTGTAGGTAATTGTATGTATTCAAGTTACCTTGAATAAATTTATCTGAAAGCTCTGGTTTAGTCCATTTTCATCCCACACACAGGTTTATGCTTGGAGATGCCTGTTCAAGGCCATGAAAACATGTTGTCTCCCAGTTCGATGGTAAATCCCGGTTTAGGTTGCAAATCAAAATGGAAAGAGCAGTGTTAACTTCTTTTTTGGTGCATTGCCAGTAAGAGTTCTGCATCAGCATTTCATGGTCCAACATTTTCAACGTTTTTTCTTTCCCCCCCTTCCCCTATGTGTGAAATTTCAGCAGATTGTTATGCAAAGCAGTTTTGTGTCTCAGTGTGACTGGGGAGACAGCTGTTCGGCCTAATGAGGAGTGCGAGCACCACAGCATTTCTGGTGATTGAGACCCACGGAGGGAGCAGGATGTTGGAGGCCAGGCAGTGGTGTGTGGTGAGGAAGTGCCACGCTGTCAGCTGGAAGCACACGCTCGGCTGCTCCCTATGACAAGATAAATGAGTTTTGCTGGGGTTTGGCGGAGGCTGAAGCTTTTTTGGAGAATAGTTGTAGCACACCAAACTCCCTGTGGGACCCACAGTTTGAAGTGTCATAAGAGTGCTTCCTCTCTGCTTGTTTCCTATTTTTTTTTTCTTTAATGTCCTACAATACCTGTCATCTTTTTGAGTTATTAAAAATCTAATGTCTTCTAGCATTCAATTAACATGGGGGCTGATGATCTTTTGTTGACACTTTTTATTAGTTTAACCAAGGGGATTTTAACCAGAGTTTTATCTCGGTTAGAACAAACTGAAGACTAATGCAAACAAAAATTAATTCTAGCCACATGAAAATAGAGGAAAAAGGCCTTTAATTTTTGTCATATGGATGGGGTTATGGAGGCAATACTTTGGAAAGCTTGTTTGTTTATTGGCTGCTTCTGTTAACCTCTTTCTTCCCACGGTCTTTGCATCCCTTTCTTTATTCTCACCATTCCCCTTTAGTGGGGCTGAAATTCTGGTTTAGTTTATAAGTAGGAAGTGGCCTTTCTTCTTGTTACTATTTTGCTGTAATTAAAAAAAAAAAACAACAACAAATAAACACAAAACCAAGAAAAAAAAATTGCTGAGACACATCTGTCATATTAAGAGATGCTCAGGCTGGAGTGTCAGAGGAGACAGAATGTAATTTGTACTGCATATGAGCACTGCACTTGCTCATGTTTTAAGTATATAGTGTTGAGCATGTTTCTGAATTTAGATGCATATGATTTTTTTAAAAATATGAACTCATTATGTTCCACTTTAAAGTAAAAAAAAAACAAACCCAAAAAACCACTTTGTCTTTACTTAGATGAATGAAGTGCTGGTAACCCTCCCCAGAGTTGTTAGGTTTGTGAGAATGATACTGTTTTGGCCTTTCTAGACTTACTGTTATTTAAAACTTCAAGCATTGCAATCCTATTTTGAAAACGAGATATCTTTGAGAATTGAATTGAGTGTTTCCCTTAGAAGAGTCATGCTTCATTTTTGTAAAAGCACAGGGAATGTTACGCAGACATCCAGATACTGTTTGGTTTGGAACTGGGACCAAAATTCTTGCTCATAAACACGGGGTTCAGTAAGACGTACTTCTGTGTTTAGCCATTAAATTCAAAGCTTCTTATGTAAAAGATTGTTTTCATAGTCCCATGTGCTTGCAAATAGTGCACATCCCAGCCTGCAGGGCTTGCAGGGCTGAGCTGAGGGTGAATGGAGGGCTGAGACCACTAAGTACCTTTAAAATTGTCACTAAAAACAGACCAGCAGCTTTGCCTTTGCCTTTCCATCACTTGCCCTATTTCCAGAGAGCTACAGCAGAATTTAATTGCGTTTTTATTTTACAAACTTTTGTTTGGTGTATCCAGTAATATCTGGACGGTTAAGCTGAAAAGAGTTAAGTTAAGCTGGAAAAGATTTTGTTATCTTTTGAGAGTCTTTGGAGGAGCAGGAAGGATTGAGCTAACCTGGGGTTGGCATTCTGTTTTCTTTGCAACAGTTTTGAATGTTTTCATTTAAAAATGATAAATCTAAGGATTAGAGAACCTTATGTGGTCAAAGAAACTTAACCGTGTTTGAAAGTGATAAATGATAAAGCAAAACTAATATGAGATCAAAGAAGCTGGAAAGCTCTTTAAAGTTTTGAAAAAAAGCACCCAAAAGTGGAGGGTTATTTTAAGACAGTTTCACAATGTATTCCAGCTGTAATTGGAATAAAATGTATGATGGGAAAACAGATCAGATTGGTTTGTTGGCAGCAGAATACTAAAGTGCAGTGTATTCGCTCACCTGGAGATTTTCTATGACTTGAATTCCTTATGCTGTTGTGTGCTAGGAAGTCTCCCAATATGTGTGGAAATTATGGAGATTGAATAGAGAATTTTAAACTTATAAACATTGCTTCAAGTGTGTTGCAGCAGCATAAAGATTAGTGAAATTAGCCTGAATTTTTTTTTCTTAGCTTCTTTGTGTTAAGAACATAGTGAGAAGTGCAGATATCGGTAAATTTAAAGGAATCTGGACTGGTAGGGTACAAGTTTGGTGGTAAGAACATGCCAGCTGTATTATGCAGCAGCTTGACTGCATGAGAGAATTTTCTTCCCAAATAAGAAGGTGCCTGATGAAAGAGACTCAGCTCTTGTGGCCTTCATGTATGTTGTAACTTTTTGACTCTTTGTTCATAAAGTCCAGAAGATTAGTCAAAGACCACTTGGTTCTTTCTGTAATCATCTCTCTGGTGCCTTAGCTGCACTCTAATAATGTGTTAGGAAACTTGGTATCATGAGTAAAGTGGGCCTTCATCCTAATTAAAATTTAATTTGGTGTCAATTTAAATTAAGAGGCTTGCATAAACTGGTCCATTGTGACCTGGCTTGTGCTAATCTTAATCAGAAGCTTGGATAGGACATGAATTCAAATTTCTGCAGAACAACTAAAGTGACAGTAACAACTGACAACTGAAATTAAAATTACTAAATTCTAAGAAATTGATGTGCATGACCCAAGTTACAAGATAGGTCATTAAATCAAGTCTGTAGAAACAGAATTGGGAAGCCTTCCCTAATGAATATAAGGAGAGACAAAAATACTTTGTTAGTACATTACGTGGGCGGAAAATAATTGGCTTTGAGTTGAAAATTCACACAAATTACGATGAAAATTGTAGTACAAAGGCTTTTAATTGGTTAATATGAAATAAAATATTTAAAAATAATCATAGAATCATCTTTAAAATTATTTGAGCCTAGTATATTGATGATATACTGTTATCTGAAGCTGTAAAATACAAAGATAATAAAATTCTAAAATAAAATTCTTTATAAAATAGCTTCTGGAAGTAATATGTTGTACTTCCAATTGCTAGAAATATTCTCATGAGTTTCTCTGGCTGCCCTTGTGCATTTCTAGGCATAGCAGGTAAAATTTATACTGTATACTTGTGCTTCTTACTACTACTTGCCATTTTTATCTGATTCTCATACTTTAGCTGCTTGTAAAACAAGACTACAAATCACAGTTAGAGATTGTTAGATTGCTGTAGCTATTGGTAGCGGAGCTATACTGGAGGCTCAGTGTGTGGATTACAGCATGTTTGTGTGTGTACAGAAGAGTTTTCGCTACATCTCAGGTGTTTGGGACCTCATCAGTATCTGCGCATGGATGAAAATGTCTGGGATGGTTCTACAGAAATCTTTGCTTGGTTACTGATCTCAAATTACTTAAGAAGAAGATTTGTGCTCTGTGCTACGAGTTGATTTGAGGTTGTGTGATAAACCTGCTGGACATTAGTGCAGAACTTCAAAAGTGAATTCAGGTTTCAAGGCAGGGCCTGTTTAGCTCGTGTCAGAATCAGTGGAATATGGAAGATGCCTCCCAAGTAAATCTCTACTGTAGGGCTGGCTTCTTTTAGCACTTGGGCCAGTCAAGCCCTGTTCACCTTAAGTGTCATAGCTTCTGGTAAGAATATTTTTTTATTCAAAAATAACTGCTTGGAATTCTAAAATTTCAGATTATTCTGCTTAAAAAAAAAAAAAAAGGCAAGCTACATATGCGAAAGGAGGCACAGGAACAGAAAGTAAAACTTTAAATCAGATGCTGGTTTAATAAAGAAGTTTAGAGTTTGACATCTTTGTCTTTTCTCCTGGTTTTTTAGCACTGTGACATCTGCAGTTTTCACTGTGGGAGACAATGTTGTTTCTGGTAGTGATGACCGTACAGTAAAAGTCTGGGATTTGAAAAACATGAGGTCTCCTATTGCAACGATCCGCACAGATTCTGCAGTCAACAGGTAAGCAGATCTCGGAGTTACTGCTTTGCTTAATTCATGCTTTCTTAATGAATTCCTATTTTTTTTTTCATGTGTGGGAATGGTTTAAACTGCGCCACAGAGGTTTAGACTGAACATTTCTTTCCTGAGAGGGTAGTCAAATCTTGGAACAGGCTTCCTAGAGACATGGTTGATACCCCAAGCCTTCCAGTATTTAAGAGATATTTGGACAATGCCTTTAATAACATTCTTTAAGCTTTGGTCAGGCCTGAATTGGTCAGGTAGTTGGACTGGCTGATTGTTGCAGGTACCTTTCAACTGAAATAGTCTGTCCTGTTAATTCACTGAATATACATTTATTTTTTTGTCCCTGAAATTAAACCTGAGATTTATGAGAATTTGAAAAAGGTCTGAAAAGGTTTTATAAAGTGTAGATGTGATCAACATTAATTTTTAGTAAGTTTTAAAAATATTTAGTAAGTACATTGCTTTTAAGAAATTTTCTATAAGAAAGTGCAGATGTTATGGCTATTCGAGGCACTAGTACAATAGAAAATACCTTAATCGTTCAATATTTTTTTCTTTTTCCATTTGCGAATTCTAAGCAGGAAAAATTCAGCTGCGTCCCCTCCTGTGAGCTTAAATTTGTGCTGTCAGTTTCTATTTGCCAGGCTCGTTGCTTCTTACACAGGCTCCTTTTGTCCCTTCCCTGCAGGATTAACGTGTGTGTTGGCCAGAGGATCATCGCCCTTCCCCACGACAACCGGCAGGTTCGGCTGTTCGACATGTCCGGGGTGCGGCTGGCGCGGCTCCCTCGCAGCAACAGACAGGTACCTGCAGAGCTGCGCCTTCCTTCGGCGTGTCTGTCCTTCCTCAGGCAAGGTTAAAAGGGGCGTTTGGGCTCTCTGGCTTAAAGCTGAGCCGATGCTGAACGGCACTGGTCTGAATAAATGTGCTGTCAGTTATTAAAAATAACCAACGTGCCGGTACGAAACATTTTAAACTTTTTTATTGGGGTTGGAAATGGGTGTTTCAAGTGACTTTCATCATGGTTGTTCCCCTTACTAAAGTGAAACACGTGTCTGCCTTCTCTATGAAAAGGAAAAAGTGTGTAAGAGCATTTCAGATGTATTTTAATGGCTCGATGTGAATTGTGTCATAAAAATGGGTCACTAGGAGGTTTAATGATGATTTTCTCATGGTGGGTGGTGTTTTTTTGGTTTTTTTTAATTACACAGTGTCGAATTGGTTTATATATTCCAAGCTGCATGGGGCTCTGAGTAACCTGGGGTAGTGGAAAGTATCCCTGCCCATGGCAGGAAGGTTGTAACCGGATGATCTTTAAGGTCCCTTCCAACCCAAACCATTCTGTGATTCTATGACAGAAACACGGAGGGAAAAAGTTAGGGTCAGTTTTGTGAGCTCACCTTGTATAATTTGGTGATATATTTTAATTTTTTTCTTTTGTGCTTATTCACATACATTCTAGATACAGCCTACAATGTAATAAACCATCCTTGCCACAGCTATCAAGTTTTGTGCATTTATGGCACTGTTTGGCATGGCAAACATCACTAATGGAGCAAATCAGACTAAGTGAAATTAATTGGATTATGTCACATAAATAGGCCTTTTTTGTGGTTGATTCAGCAGTTCTTGATGGAATTTAGAAAGGAGTTCCAAGACTTACTTAATCTCTTTTAGATTTTTTTCTAATTTAGGTGGGTTTTAAAATTTATTGTAGTCTTGAGGGTTTTGTGGTTTTTTTGTGGTTTTTTTGTATGTGTATGTTTTTTTTAGTAGTTCCATTCAGGCTGACACTACTGAAATCAAGACTTCATGATTTTTTTTTTTTAACCTGAATGTTGGTCAGAACCCTATTTTGGACATTTTTGTTACTATTGAACTATTTTCATCAGTATGACGTTTTTCCTGCTGCAGTATTATCCCTCCTGAATTATAAACGATATGGACACACAGTCTTGCAAGCTTGTTACAAAGTAGTTGCCAGCAAATAGTTCCTTATTTTAAGACTGCTTTTATAAATACAAATGCTAACATGAAAATTTGATTTGCTTTTGTGAAGAAAATGTAACTAGATAGCAAACAGACCTTGGAAAGCTCAAAAGTTTTGATGCATCTTTTTGTATGCCTCTGTCGTTATGGATGCAGTGCTGGTGCTAAGGAGTCACATCATTATGAAAACTTTCACCTTGCAGATGCAGGTACCAATGACCTTTAGGATTCTCAAGGGCTGTTTGCAAAGAATAGGCTGAGGATTGGCAGGGTTGCATTTAGAGTTGCAGCGAGCTGTTGCCCCTGCAGTTCCCGAGTCCGTGTCAGTAACGGTGCTGTCTCCCGTGCTGTGGCAGGGGCACAGGAGGATGGTTTGCTGCACTGCCTGGTGTGAGGACCATCCCATCTGCAACCTCTTCACGTGTGGGTTTGACCGTCAGGCCATCGGCTGGAACATCAACATCCCTGCTTTGCTACAAGAGAAGTGAAGTGCTCAGAGAGTTTCTGCGTTTGCGTTGCCGTGGACTTCTACACCTGGGCAGACTTTTCTGAACACTGGTCTGCTGTCGCTGTAAAAGCTCTTCTGTGAGGGGAGACTTGAGCAAATGTTGTTCTTGTTACCACATTGTGCACAGTTTGCATGGGTTGTACAGAGAAATGTGATTTTTTAAAAATTAGTTTGTCTCGTGTATGAACTTTTCTATTTTGGCATCCACTGGTCAATATGTTCACTGTTGCGTAGAGCACATAAATGTTCATAAGTTATTTAGCATTTAATAGTTACACAGTAGGGCATTACATTTGTGACATAAATGTGAAACTTATGTAATTACTGTAGAGAGTGTATACAGTCTGTTATGTTTTTCCATGATTCTACATATCTGCCTTGTGTTAAAAGGAATCTGCAGGGCTAAAACTTTGAAATGAAGTGTGAATTTCACTAGTTGTATGATTGTAAACATTTTCCTGTTTGCATCTGATTTGAATACTTTTTTTAGTGCTGCCGTATAGTGCAACTTCAACTCCATTTTTACTCTGGTCACTAGAGAAATAGTAGATTTGAGAAGGGAAAAGCAAGCAACTTGTAGTGAGTGTAGACTGCCAGGTTTATTTTTTGTCTCTTTTGTCCTTTTTATTTTGAAAAAAGGAAAAGATTCATTCTGCCCTTCTTATATAAAGTGATTCTGAAGCCTCATCACATTAGCAAAAATCAAAAATATTACGATTCTAATCACTGAAATTCAGTCAAGCAAATTCTGAAGCACTTTAGTTTATAGCTATTGTTATAAACCATTTATGAAAGTTTGACTTTACCAGGGAATGTGAGCTAACCTTTGTAAGAAGGATTAATTCCTTTTGGTGATCTGCCCAGAAAGGAAATAGTTTATTTGGGGGTTGATGATTTGTTTATGTACTACAGTGAGCATACTTGTGTTCACTTCCCATATTTTTATTTTGAGCCAGCAATACAAAGTAAATGAGTACTACCTCAAAAATGAATGTCGGTCAAGATGCATCGAATCTCTCTGTAGCCTATAAAAAAGCACTTTTGGTCTCTGGCTGAAGAACTATCTCTGACAGGAGAGGAAAGACAATCATCCTACAGGTGATCCTTTAAAAGGAAAGCTAGTGGAGCAATACACTAAGTCAACATCATCTGTCACCGTTCTGTTCTCAGCCATGAGAGGGGTGCTGCAGTCCCTGTCCTGTTCCAAAAGGGGGTAATTAGCATAGCTCTCTCTTCTTTCTCCCAAATGATCTTACTCTGGTTTTGCTCCTCACTGTGTTTAGCTGTTTTTGCACTGGCAGTGGGGTGTTGCTCTGCAGCTGTTCCTATCAGTAAATGCAGGTGGCAGCTGGTGTCTTGGAAAGAATGGAAAGGCTGCTTCAGACAGACACTTGTTTTTTGGCTAAAGGCAGATGCTGCCCCTGGCTGTCTGACATATCACAGTATGAGGTGAAGGGTGGGCGTAAGGAAGGGTGTGCTCTGACAGTGGGAATCTTGGGGTTCTTGGTCTGTTGGTAGAAGTGTTAGGAGCTGTTTATCATCATCGCTATTCTGTGTAACTAGAGCTGTGCTCATGTCCTCTACAGCACTGTTTATAATGACATTAAGGCATGTTAGCTGGTTCTCCTGTTAACGAATGTTTGTGTGGCATGGGAGTACAGTGGGATGGGATAAGGAATGCATCAGTGAGGAACAGAAGGAAAACAGGGGTCCTGAACATATTGGACTGTAACATTAAGGAAACTCAAAATATTTAAAGGAGAATATATGTAGTGTCTTTATAGTGCACGTCATCAGAGTAATTTGATCCCTTGCTTTTTTGTTGTGGGGTTTGGGATTTTTTTGTGAGATACAAGGTGAACAACTGTGCTGAAGTAATCTTAAATACTAGAACTAGTGAGGTTGCAGAAAGCAGCTGCAGAGTTTTAAGTCTTCTGGTAGTAAGAGTTAAATGATGGTGACAATATTTATTTTCACTTTTTTTTTTTCCTGGGTTTTTTACTCTGGGTTAAAGCAATTTGATATTGGGTTACAGGATTTATTCCTTAAGTAGACAAGACTCACTTTCTTTTAGTTGGTAACAGAGAGAACTTTACAAAGGTTTATGCTGTTTTTTAAAAAAGAAAAATGTCTGGCCAGTACAAGCAGTTTGTCCAGCATGGCCTGCATGTAGGATCTGGAGCAATGGCTCTCTTTTATTACCTGAGGCAGAGGAGAGGGTAACTGGTTTTGGTCCTGCTAAGCTAAAGTGTCTAAGCTTCTCTCATACATATGTAATACAGAACCACTGGACTCTATGCAGTTTAATCATCATTGCTGCAGACTTTTTATATCACCAGAGGCACCATCCTCTGGCACCAGGAATGGGTGATTACATGGTTTCATTTTGAAAAGAATCAACCAAACAAGGTGCTAGAGCCACGTTCTTATGAGCAGGCTAATACGTAAATCAGCTGAACACAACTATCACTTAGTTTAGTTTTCTATACTGTAATGAAGGGTAAGCCAAACTGCCATTCCCCTTGAAGCAAAACATATGAGCAGGCGTAGTGAATAATACTACATTGACTAAATATGTGGAAAACATTTCATGGCTCTAAATGTTCTAAAGAGTGTTTTTTCAGCACTGAACAATGTCCAGCATTTCATTAAATGGAGGAAAGTTGCAGTTACAGTTTCAGTATTGTGCAGAATTTCACAGAAAACTCATCACTGGGCAAAACCAAGCTTCTGTGTCTTTCTCTCAAGCAATGCACATCAATTTTCACAAAGTTTGTGTATACTTTACAATCAGAAAGATTGGGAATGAAACATCTTATTTGTTGCCTAAATCTGTGAAAACTACCTTTTGGGGAAAAGAATTTATAAGTTATGTGGAACCACTTTTTATTATTCTGCTAATTTGTTTTTAGATGTAAACTGTTTTTCTTCATTACAATTCAAAATGCATTAAAACATTCAACAATTTCTTTTTGCAATTTGCTGTTCTTCTGTGTTGCATTAAGGTTGCTGTTGATGTTCAAGTTTCAATTTTTTTAATCAAAGTATCTTCCTATTCACTTTCCACTCTATTCTACTCAGAAAGTTTGTTTCTGAGGCATTGATGAGCGCAGTTTGGAAGAGAAGGCCAAGTCTGTTTACAGTAGGTCTTCTGTAGAGCTAATGGTCACACTGCCAGTAAAGTATCTAGACTGAAAGGGTGTTCAGGACTTCGTTTGTACTGTCTTCTCCTGTTCTGTATGGAAAAAAATTGTAATTGCATCTTCTTATGCAGGCTATGCAAAAGTTTCCATGTGGCTTTTCACCCCACTTTAAAGACCGATGTTTTAAAATGAAATCTAAACAAGTTTTTTTACATTTAGAATACAACAGAAGTAGTGCAAAACTACTCTGATGAGGAAAACCCACCCTCAGTTTTTGTGTAGGTTAAAGGTTTGTTTGTTGCACCCGTATTCAAAACAAAGCTGTGTAGTGTTGGAATAAAACCCAAAGGACTTGGTGTTGTAGAAAGCCAAGGCAGAGTCCTGGTTGGTACCTGAGTGCGGGACATTGCTTTATGTGAACCTTATTCTCCTTCAGTGTGCTTTAGGATCCCTCATTGCCACATCTGAAATGAATTAGAGTTGCTGTGATATAGACCCAAAATAAGAGACTGGAGTTTGAAGGTAGCACAACTGACATAAGGGCTGGGTTGAGATAGAATGCCAAACCTTGGGTTTAGTTGATTTTAAATCAGGCCTCACTGCCAGCTGACTTAAATGTTGTATTTCTAGTAGTATTTTAAACCTGTGTGTAAATATCATGCACAACTAGTGGCTTCGGGAGTATGTCTGTGTTTAAACCTGAAGATGAGCTGTAGAACCACTCTGTCATGCACTATAGTTTGCTCTTTAGGCTGTCATAGAAATTTTATTTAATGCTCTGTTGAGACCTGAGTATGTCACTGAAAAATTATTCAGCCTTGTGATATTTTATTTTTAAGGAGTGTTGTTACCTTTTCTAATTCCCACAGGTCAGAGTTTTCTGAACATAAGTAATTTGCAGGAGCTTACAGAGGAAATCCTGTTTAATTCAGACTGTAAATCCTGGTCAAAACATACCATTAACTAGGAGAGGTGTTATACTGGAACAGGGTGGGATTTTGCTGCTTGTCAATGTCCTCCAAATGAGAATATTCAGTACTACCATGAGGGGCTGTTTCTCAGAGGTGTAGGGTTGGGGCTGGTGAGTATTTGCAGCATTGAACCTTAGTTCCTGAACTAGCAGCTTGGATGCCTTGTACAGCTTTGGGGAGTTTCTGGCACGGTTCAGCATGCTATGTAGAAGCTGGAACTCAAGCATTCAGACTTACTCTAGGAAAACGGAAATAGTGCACAGTGTCAGTGGTGACGTACAATAGAAGAGGATTCATGTAGAAAAAAGAAAACCGTTCTGCCTCTGCCTTGAATTGTGTTGGAAATGGAAGCTGCAGCCTGGCTGGTGACTGCTGTGCAGTGGAATGACACCACTGCATGTTAATTGTGTTGCTTTACTGTACTTGAAGCTTCATTTCCATTCGTTGGAAACTGTACAGTTCTGCCTCTTTCCACCAAAACTTGTAATACTTGGCATTTGTTTGAGTTTAATTTGTGTGGTTCCTCTCTCACTTGTATTTGCGATCTTTCTCTTCTCCCTATGGCAGAACAATTTTAGTTACATCTTTATTTCAAAGCCCAGTACCAATGAAACAAGACCATCCAGCAGTCCTGTGCTGGAAGGAGACAACTGACTGATCTCAATGTGCACTTTTTCATCTTCATGATTTTTTTTAATTGTTCTGATGAAAAATTTTAATAATGGAAGTTGCCTAAAGGCTGTATGCATTAATAGTCTGGGGTTAGTGAAGACTGAATCAAGTCTGTGCACTTCAACTGATGAGAGAAAGTAGACTTGCAGTGATGTTGTAGGCGACTTAAGGCTTTGGAAAGGAGCATACAGTGATTTTAAGTGCTGCAGAAGAGTTAAAGACTTTTTCCTTAGTTTGGAGTTTCTGTGCTGCATGGAAGTGTGGTGACCCAGCATTTGAGAAACATAGAGGCACATCTGTGGTGAAAGCATTTGGACTGCAGATGAGGAGCACAGAGGAAGAATAATGAAGGGGAATGAAAAACTGGAATAAAATTGGGACAGCTGAAGGAGGCAGGCAGCAAGAAAATGCAAAGTGGTTCAGAGGAGTGCATGTCTAAAAGATGGAATTTATTAGTCAGTTGGGGATAAACTGCTGCGAAGTCAGTGTCTACTGAATGCCCCTGACTTAGTGAGGAGAAGGGAAAGCAGAGATAGGAGCAGGGCAGGGCCAGCCTGCAAAGGGGAAAATAGCAGGATTGAGCTCAGTAGGAAGCATGGATATTGGGATGTGCTTATGGCTAGAGCCTAGAATGGAAACAACTGGAAGTGAAGATTCCTTTGCATTTTTTGAATCAGTCTTCTTGGTTTCTATGTCCTTGATTTTGGGGGAAAAGCTGATAGCATATATATATAGACAAATTCAACTATACTGAATTTTCCCTTTCAAGTGTTGCAACGATGCAGAGATCACTCAAGAGCTGATGCATTCCTAGGATTACAAATTACAAGGATTTGTAATCTTAGCAGAGAAGTGCAGGTGTTACATACGAACTCCAGGTATGGCAGCAGGGCATGTGGCTTATTAGGAGTCACACCTGGACTGGAAATTTCTTGAGTGAATAGTTGATTTGGAAGAAGGAGATGATGTTTTGCATAATCCCCTTGAGAATATTTTGCCAGTCCAGAAAGAATCAGAGTGGTTTTGGTTGGAAGGGACCTTTAAAGGCTACCTTTAAAGGTGGTCCAACCACCCTGCAATGAGCAGGGACATCTCCAACTAGACCAGGTTGCTCGAAGCCCTGTCCAACCTGCCTTGAATGTTTCCAGAGATGGGGCATCCAACACCTCCCTGGGCATCCTTTGCCAGTGGTGAAACATTGCCACAGGTGAAGTTTTATAAAAAGCTTTTTCCTTTTATCTAGTCTAAGTTGACCCTCTTTTAATTAAGTTGACCCCTTGCCCTATCACAACAGGCTCTTGTAGACGTTTTGTCTCCCAACTTTCTTAGAGGCCCATTCAAGCACTGGAAGGTTCAGTATTTTAGGCCTGATCAGTCTGAACTGACTAGGGAATCTCTCTGACTAAGCCAAAATAGAGGCATCCAAACATACAGATTCCATCAGGGAGATACTGATGTGTTTTCAGTAGTGCCTCAGTTCTGGGAAAGGCAGAACTGGCCTTTCCTTCAAATTTTCACCTTGTTGATCTGTCAAAATTTGACAGTCTTGTTCACAAATCCAAGTAAAAATATGTATAGATTTTGGCTTCAGTGATCAAAATTCTGGCTCCAGTTGGCCCCAGTGATTTTGGTCATCTTAAATACAGACAGGATCGGTCATACACGGAGGTGGCATTTTTGACAGAAAGGAGAACAAATAACTGGCTGACTTCATCAAATTAATGTCATACACTTATGTGGGTTTAGCATTTAATTCTTTTAATGAATCTTCCTCCTTAACATGCTATATTTGGATAAAGGCAGAGATCTCCATTGGTTTTTTTTAAAACCTTATCTAAATCTTTGCTATGTGACTGAGATCAGCCTTGTACAGACTCAAACCTGAACCTGAGTATTTTGTGGAACAGTCTGTGTCCTCTGAGGCTGTGATGTCTGAGCATGCAGAAAGGTGAGTAATCCTAACAATAAGAAAGAGTAAAATCTGACACACCACACAACAAACAGCACTGAAATCAGGTTGATGGTATGATAAAAACTTGAAGTACAGGATTAAGCATTAGAAGGGAGAGACATGAAGAAAAGGCAAAACCTTTCAGCAGCACTTTAAAGCATAAGAGGGCGTAGTGATGATATCATTATTAATTAAGATTGTTTTTCAGTGTGGATAATTGCAGGACACATCGTTTTGGCCTCTTGTGTTTTATGAAGCTTGTGAAAACTCTCTGCCAGAAGGCTGTCAGGATGCTGGATGCTGTCATTGAGTGGTGCCACCTTCAAAGGTGCTGAGCTCCCATCAGTGTTCTGTGCAGTCTGGCGGGTGGTTGCTAGCTTGGAAAATCAGATTCATGAGCCTAAATATGGATCTAGAAACTTCATTTTAGGTGCCTGTTTTTGAAAATGATACTCTAATTTTGTATATATTTTATATTACTGCTGAATTAATGAGCTGAAAAGTTCTTGGCCACAGATGCATGGTTTGCTGAAATATAAGAAAAGCAGAGAGATGATTTTCCCTCCCAAATTATATAAGGCTACTTTGAGTTTACTGTTGGGAAACTGAAGCTACATTGCATCAGTTCCAGATATAACTACTTACTGCTCAGCAAATAAACACTTTCTTTCAGATGCTCATTTTTCATCTTGCAAAAAACCCAACCAGTGCAGACATCATAGCATGAGCTTTCCATAGCAAAGGAAACTGAAGGATTAGCTGATTATAAATGTATATATATATGTAGATATATAAAAATCCCAGACATTTCTGCCAGCAAAACTGAGGAAATCAAACCTGACTATATGTGTATGGCTCTGACCATCCAAACGGATGCTGTGTTTCTGTGAAAACATGATGTTTTGTTAGGTCTCTCCTGTGCTTACTTGAGGACACTACTGCATCTGCAGATGAGCTACCGAGGGGATCTTGGATGTCCAGAAACAAGTGTAAATACAGGAGGTAACAGAGGAGGTACGTACTTCTGTCTCCAAATGGTTTTTGACCTGAAAATAGAATTTCCTTGGACTAAGCAAGTGCACAGCATTTACTTACTTTGGTACAGGCACAGAAGCCTGACCTTGACCTTGCATCTGAAATGGCATCAAATGAAACTTGCTTGTAACTTTTTTTGTGCCAGCAAGACATGGAGCCACCTCTTAAACCCTGATTTTTTTCCTCCTTTTTTTTTTTTTTACTCAGCTGCAGCATCTTCCTTAAGTCCATGCAGGTGTATGTTTGCAGTAGTATTTTTAATGATTTGATTTATTTTGTCACACTAGTGTTTTGCTTTTGGAAAACATTCTGGCAAGGTCTTAAAAGAAGTGGGTATAAACAATCAGCTGTGAACAGTGAATTAAAAGGAAAGTTTAACAAGAGCACATTAGAGACCCATATCCCTGTGGAGATTGTGGTACACATAAAGCCGGCAGTCATAAGAAAAATACAAGTATCAGCAGGCAAGACTGTTGAAAATCCTGAAGTTTTGCTCTGCTGGAAAGAGAGACAAGTGCTGCTTCTGGAGAATAAGGCAGTAAGGGAGTACTGGGCAAAACCTTGCAAGCACAGCATCCCCAGGGTTGCTCCTGCTCTACAGATGAAGCTGTTAGACAGCAAGCAGGTGCTCACAGACACACACAGATAGCGGAGGCCTCTCCTTCACATTTTTCAGCCTTCTCAGAACTTTGCCAGTTCCCTCTTTCCCCTTCCACCTCTTTACACCAGCTCTTTGCACTGTGCCAGGCTGTTTGGGAACTATGGGGATAACAAGGGATTTGCAAAGAGAGTTGCCAGGATGAGGCACTGGGCAGAAATGTTTGCTTGGAAAAATATTGAGTGTCTGGTCAGGGTGGGCCTCCAAAAGCTGAGAGAGAGGTGGGTGGAAGCAGCTACAAAGGGCCTTTGCAGTGAAAACAAGAATCTTGTGAGGTTGTGCAGCCTTAACAAAAAACAACAAAAAAGAGGAAACAGCACTTGATGTTGCAGAACTCTTAAAGAGATGTTTGATATGGTCAGAGGAGAATGTAATTTTCAGCTGTATCAACTGTGAGACGAAAGGAAAGGAGTTTGCAGGAAGTTGAGGTGTGACCAGAACCATCATTTTAGTTTGGCTGAAGAGGGAAAGGTTGTGATTCACTGATGGTGTAAAGTAACATAAATAAAAAATATTCAGAACTAAACTCTGAAATAAATGCAACATTCAGGAGCAAGGCAGAACTTAGGGAGAAGCGGCTCTGTTCTACTTCAGTATCAGGTGAGCATTGGGAGAGATTGGGCAAATAGGAATTTGGGTAGAAGCAAAAGGTCTGGAGAGAGGCAGCTCTGTATCTGTTTGTAAAGAGGCTGATGACAGGGCCCTGTGGTGCTGCAGGAATCCAGTGTCCAACATTCCCCAGGAGCTCTGTGGGAGTGTCAGGGCTGGGGCTGGTGGCAGTGGGTGGCTGTACAGGGGACTGGGACAAGGACCCCAAGGAAGGGAACATCCGCTCGACCATGAAATCACAGAAGATGGTGAGAGATGTGAAGGCAATGGGCTTCAGCCAAAAAGTGAGCGAAGGAGTTGAGAAGATGAAAAAACTGACGTAAGTCAGTGTCTGTGAGAGTAAGAAGAGGAGCAGGAAAGGGACATCATGGTTTTTTCACTTTTCTTTTGGAGGAGCTGATGTGATCCAAGGCAGTGAGCAGGAACACTGAGTATTTGAGGCCTTGGCTGAGGCTCTGGGAGCAAGTTCAGCCTGATCCTGACTGGTGTTGTCACAGGTGGAGAAATCAAGTTCATCTGAATTGTAAAAAAGACCTACTTCCCCAACCCCCTAAAAGGTTTGCCTTATAGCTGAAGTTTAAGAAAGACTGGAATGATATCTTCCTTACCAGAGAGGCCTCAGTTTGTATTACTGAATACAAGAGGCTTTGCCACAAAGTCAAGCATTCATTCCAGTAACCTCTCTGTGCATGAGGTCTCCCCAGCAAGGTACTGTGTTTGCAGCAGTGATGTGCACTGTCCCGAGCGCTCTAGGATCACAGTGTTCAGTATTACAGATATGTAAGCATCCTATTTTTGGGCTCTTAAGTGTCCAAATGCACTCTGGTTCTTCCACACCCCATCCCTCCATGCCATGCTGTTGTTGGCCTCAGTGAGCCTTCAGCAATCAAGTGTTTGCAAGAGTCTCATCTGCTTGTTTGGCATTTTAGCTTGAACCACCTCCCACTGTCTTTGAAGCATCACTTATTTCTGATCTCCCACTAGAGAGCCACAGCCACTGGGATGTCCCCTTACACTGTTCTCTTTGTCTCCTAAAAAAGCGTTTTTCCTTGCTGTGTTCAGCATCTTTCTGTCTCAAAGTGACTTGAGGGGGCAGAGAAAGGTAAAGCCAAATGCACAAACAAAGATTTTTCCTCATCAGGCTTTTTCCTGAGCAGCTTCTGTGATGCCATAACCAAGCTGCTCAGTCAATAGCCTTTATGTTTGTTTTCCTGTACTGAAGGCCAAAGATTAATTTATCTGGACGTCCATTCCACCTTGCAACACAGCCTTGTGTTATACTTGATAACACGTAGAGCTATTTTAATGCAACTTAATTTGATTGTAATCTTTAGTTAATATCCTTCTGATTTTTTTCTCTAACTTGTGTTCCTGAAGTTTACAAGTATAAAATCATAGGAGAAATCGTATCTGACTTCTGATCCACTTTGTTAATAAGCTGATTACAAGTATTTAAAGGTATCTCCTGTTCTCCAGATGTAACAGAACAAATGACCTCTAAACACCATTAGTCTTGCCAACAAGTTTCAGAGCTCTTGCTGGAAATGAACAATGTCAAAATGCAGATTGAGACCTTGATCCTGCAAGTCAAATGACTGTGCAATTCCAGCTGAGCTCAGTGGAGCCCTATCAAGGCATAGATTTTCAGTCCTGTAGTTCCATCAAATGAGCAAGCTTTGACTTGGATAAACTGCCAATAATGTGGGTAATTTACAGGAAATATTTGGTATTATGATTTTTCTGTGAGAACTGTGAGTAGGTTGTTCCCTCTGCTGGGGTTAGAGGCAGCATAGCCCAGTGCTCAGCCCAAGGATAACAAAGGTGCTGCTGTTGCCCACACTTGCCTCCTCCCTCTGCTCCCTCATACCTTTATCCTTATTTTTTACATCCTGAGTTTTTGCCCAGGATCAATCTCATTGTGTATTTGGGTGATGGCTGGTGAGCAGCAGCTTCCTGTGCAGGCACTTTGCCTCTCTGGGAACAGGGCTGTGGTTATCTGTGCTTCCCACAGTGCAGGTAAGAGCGGGATTTCTCTCAGGGGTGACCTCCAGCAGCCAGTGCAAATGTGGGTCAGCCAGATCTGGGGACATGAGACATGAAGGCCTGGTTGGGATCCTTCTCTGAGGACCTCTGCAGTCACAGGTAGAAGATGAATGAGAATGTGGGGGTTTTAGCACCCAAGGGCTGGGAGAGAGGGGAGGGGTTGGTCCATTGTATTTTAGGTCCACCTGTGATCAGTTAATTGCCAGACTTGTAGGTGAGCTCCGGCTATCAGGGAGCTGCAGGCACTGGGACAATGTTATGTGGTCGCTGAGTGATTGCCCCTTGCAAATGTGTTGGGAATAACTTGTCCAAGGGCCTCCCACAGCAAATGTGCTCTGTGCCAAGAGTGCTGCTCCAGGGCTGCACCATTTTTCCCTGTAAGAGAGCCCATCTCTTCTCTGGGACTGATTTTATACTGGTGTTCCTCTCTTAACAACAACAGCTTTTGCATGAGGCATCTGAGAGCAGAGACAAATTCTTTTTCTTAGTTGGGAAGAAAATACCTCTTTTCTGCTTCATTAGGAATGACTCTGCAGGGAAAAGATGGGCTTTCCTGCTTGTATGGTCCCAGGCCCTTTCAATGTAAAAATTCATGACTCAATATACACTTAAAAGACATTAAATGAGGAAATCTCTGACACTGCCCCTAGAGCTCAAATAATATGCCAGAATGAATTCTTAATTTTTGTTATTTATGTTCCATTTCTTCCCCATTTAACTGATCTTCAAAGTATAAATCAGCACCAAGCTCTGTAAAAACTTGTGGCAAGATGAAGGAAATGTTCTGGCTGTTTAAGAACAGCAGGTATGTGCTGGATTTGTGCCAGAACATGTTTTTTGTCAGGGGCTGCCAAACCATTTCTCTTACCTGTGTCAGATACTTGCTGACAAACCATTGGGTGGGCAGGATTGGGGTGGGCACATTTGGGACCACCACCTCCAGCCACCCCACCCACACCTCCTGGAGCCTCTGTCTTAGGGCTGGGGAGAACAATTTCAGTGTTCACATGATATGTGCTCTCATCTCGCAGCTCTACAAAAGTTCTGCTCTATTTCTAATGCACCTGCCTTTATTCTCTTCTTATTCTGTCAGAAATTTCGTACCGTGTTTACCTAAAGCTCTCCCTGAGCGAGCAGAGCTGCTGACCCAGGTATTTCCCAGGGAGGAAGGTTTGGACACACGGGGATGTGTTGTTAGGAAAAAATGCCAGCAGAGGGCACACCGAGATATGCAGACAGCAATAAAATAAAATTAGGTCTGCTCGTTTTGTCTGAGGAGTTAAGCAAAACTCTGTTGGTTCATAATTCATGTGCCTGTAGGACATTGTAAAGGAATATAATTGATCTTCTAGGGCAGTGGTGCTATTTTGCTTTGCAAAAGCAATCAGCAAAATATCTTAAAACATTGATGAATGTAACATGATTTCAGATGTGCTGATGGAAAGAAAAGAGCCTCCCTTCCCCTGGCTCACCTGTTCCCCTTCCATTAACCTTTCCCCTACCACATTTAGAGGCAATAATGCAAGCGCAGTTTTGCTGTCTTAAAGGCCCAAAAGCCTTAAATTTTTGATTTTTAATAATTACATCTCTCTTATTTTGCTATTATTTTAGTTAGGTAGCTTCTGTTGCATTTCAGGGCGAGATTTATACTGCTTTGTGGTGGGCTTTGTTTTCCAGCTTAGTGTGCTTGTCTGGGTGGGATTGTGCATGTGGAAATCACCCAAATGTGAATCTTCCTGGGGAATAGAATGTCCTCACACATTTGTCCAACAGCAGATGCTAGCAGCTATCTAGCACCCATATACAACAACCTGCAAAGGAAATATTGATGACATCCATTGGTCCTCTGCCTTAAGGACCCCATGGAAAGTCATTGAGCCCTGTCTGTCCCCTGCCCTCCCAGTCCAGGGGCTCTAGGCTGGTGGGGCAAGGTGGTGGTGAGGGGAGCAGGGGCTGGTGGCATGAGCTGCTAAGATGACTCCATTACCCAGATCAACCCAGGTTCAAGGCAGCTGATGAGGGCGTTTCATATATAACAAAACTGTAGCACTTAAAAAAGAAATTTTTGAGCTTATTGCCCCAAGTGTTTAAAGGTAATAAAGTATTTTAGCTAATCAGGTAAATTGTTTAATCAAAGTCTCCTGCACTTTTGTTGCTCATAAATTAGGAACACAGCTCTCCTTTTGGAGTCACTGAAATATGGTTTATGTGGCAGATGGATACAAGGAGGTTGATTCTTACTTGCAGCAGGCTGACACCAGTCTGGAGACACTGCATTGCTTGGGGCCATGCTGCAAACCCAGGGAAGGGTCAAACTTGGAGCTTCCTGCTCAGTCCCTGTTCAACAGTGGTGAAAATAATCAGCAATCCCTGCCAGAGTGCTCAGGTGATGCCTGCAGCTGCCCGGAGGTGCCAAAATGCAGGAAGCCCGAACCCTGTGGATGGCCAGGGGCAGCACTGGCCCCATGCCAGTTTCCACTGTCTGGTGGGGTGGGGTTCACTGAGGGCTTTCCTAAGGGAAATCCTCTCTCCAGGGAGAACAAATCATGTAAAAAATTAAAATTCCCTCAAGAGAGTGAGATCCCTCCACCAGAAAAGCCAGGTGTGCTCAGATGGACACCTGGAATTAGCTGGAGGCAGTTGGCACAGCCCCAAAGCTCCTTTTGGGGGATGATAACTCCAAATCCTCTACTGGCTCTTTTTGGCTGCCGTGGGCTTGAATTGAGAACTTGACTGCAGGAACTAAATAGCAAAAGCAGCTGTATGTAGAGTCTGCCTAAGCATGGTGGTGATACAAAATACACAGCAGTACCTGACTTAGGTTTTTCAGAAATTTTTTTAGTTGTCAGGAGGGAAGTTACTGGCACAAGCCCATGGGTGAAAGCAGCTCTAGGGTGTTTGTCATTCATTTATGATTTCCTTCAAGACCAGTGTAAAGCCTTTGTCTTTGCTGTCTTTTTAGGTAATTTTTCTTTGAGAAATACTTCACCACCCAAACTACCTGTTGTGGTTAAGGTTGACCAACATAATTTGCAGATACATTGAGCAATTTCTACCCCTGGAAAGTTGCACTGCTTTGAAGCAACATGTATTTTTTCAAAATAATAAGCAGCTTTTGGTTCTTTTACCTAAGCTGCAAAAAGAAACAAATGAAGAAACAATGAAAAAGTTAGAAGTCGACCAAAATATCTTTTTCAATCCAGTCAAAAATTTTATTTTTCCTTTCAGAAAGGAAGTAACCTGACAGATATATTTGGATAGTTCAGACTGCCTGTAAAAGCAATGCAAAGGTGAAAGGCATCATGCACTTTACGAGAAGATTTCTTTAGATACAGTAATATTTCCAATACTGCATTTGGTGTCTGATCAATCTCCCAATATCAACCTTCTGCTGAATTACAAGAAGTACAAAAAAATCCTCCAAAAGCTTGCTTTGTTTGCCCATGTATAAACACTACCAGAGAACTGGTGGAGCAATAAATAAACATGTTTAACACCTAAGGCACTGGTACCCTACGCGGACTCCAAGAGTTCATTAAACCTTGCCCTGTAAACTTATGGACCAATTTTGCCTCACGCTGTCTGCTCTGCCAAGTTCTTGCTCTGTAATTCCCTAAGCAGGATAAACTCCTAAACACTCAGCCAGCAGCGAGAAGAGCAGCAGCTGAGTGCAACCAGCGGTCCCCGCCGCCTCCATCGCCGCCGTGCCCGCAGCTTGCTTCGGTCCCTGCTTTCCGCGATCCCTGCAATCGCGGGAGCGACCAGGGAACCGCCTGTGCTGCTGCCTGTGCCTTTCTGCCAGGCACTCACTGCCTGCCCCAGGCCATCCCTGCTGCCAGGGTGCCTCGGCTCTGGCGCTGGGCGCCTGGGATCTCGCTTGGGATGGCAGCACATGCCGGCGAGGGGCTGTGCCCGCGCTGCGCCAGCAGAAAAGTCATCGCGGCTCCCTCCCTCCGCAAAGGAGGTGCGATAGCAAGAGGTGCCTACACCCAGCTCGCACCAAATGTGTGCCTTGTGGATGGCAAATGCCACAGGGGATGAATTCCCGCATGCACTCCGGAGATATGTGTGCAAAGTTTTAAGGTGGTACGTGGTTCCCAACAAGTGAGGAAGTGGCGGCTTTATGAGACATTTGCAAAGTAACGATGTTTAATTAAAAAGCCTGCTGTATTCTTGTCTCTTCCCATTATAGCAAAAAATTCAAAGAAGTGACAATTCTGAAGTATAGGAGGCTGTTATGGTTTTTCTAGCATAAGAGAAAGGTTAAAGAAGAAAAGTATCTGCCTATAATTGTTTCCCCCCGCTTTTTTTTTTTCATCCTTCGTATACTTTTCTTCTCAGTGAGCTGCATCTGTGTTTATCACAACTTAGTCCCAGACTAAGGAGAAGCCACTATATGCTATTAACCTAAGATATCCATATTCTTTACAGATTACAGATCTCTGGAAACAGGTCTTAGAAACTGAAATACAATTATTTGGCCTATTTTATGCACCTATAGCTGGCAAATCGTGCAAGATCCTAGAAAGAGAAAAATGCAATTTAGCAGTCACTTGTAAATAGCTTTTCAGCCCACAAAAGTCATGCTTTAAAGCCCAGTGGCTGATTCCCAAGGGGGATGTATGTGGGGCTGTTCTGGAATGTAACCTCCATTCCTGCCTGTCCTGGAGACTCAGTGAGTGAGGGTTTAAACAGACAAAGCTTGTGCCAGAAAGGTCTGAGCTGAGCAGGACCCAGCCATTCCCCTTTCAGGTTCCAGGCAGAGAAGAGGGGATGGGTAATACCTTGTGCTGAGGGCAAGCAATAATTTGATGTTTTGTTTTGCAAGGATGATGCTGTTTGGAACAGTCCAACTTTGCTGCTGGGTGCGGAGAGGTGGGGACCAGACAGTGCTGCCAGGCCTGGGGGGGGTGGCCAGAGGTGTATGTCCTCCCTTGGCTGCCCATCTCTAAATGCTCATTTCTGACCATTGGTCTATTATAAAATAGTGGCTGTACCTCTTCTACTGCCTCTACTGTGTGTGCAAACACGGTGATTACTGGAGCCCTTCTGATGGCTGTGTAAGAGGGGAGCAGCCTGGGCCTGCAACCCCTTGACTGATCAGAGAAAGCTGGGTTTGGTGCCAAGAGATGGTGCTGCATTAAAATTATTTGGGGTTTGAATGCTTCCTATTGCAATCAGTACCAGGCTCCAGGTAACTTCAGTAACAAATGATGTAACAAAATGTAGAAGTATTTCTGTTTGTCACTAGGTGGGAATGGAGCACTTGACTGTGCTCTGGATATTGTGTGCTGTTCAGAATTTTGCAGTAGTTACTTTTGAGCTGACACACATTTTCAGTACGTTTCAAATAGCTGGAATAAATATATATACAGTTCTAGTAAATGGTTAATACAAATGATAGGTTCCTACAGAGAAAGAATGATAACAAGTTCAGTAATTATGACTGACAAACTGCATGGGCACAGTAAAATTGCAGTCATGAATTTTGCTTTTGATTGATACCAAGAACACATGGTTGTTAGAAATTAATAATAATAGCATTGAAATATGCATAATCCCAGGAAGTAATATAACTTTGTGTACTTTGTCAAATTTAAATGTCTGTCTTGAAGTATGTAATTATTAAAGAAATATAAACTTTGGTCTGCACAAATCAAGCATGAATATTGGGTATATATTGAAAAAGTGCGCAGCAATCTATTTCGAACTGGACACTTTCTACAACTAAATTAATAAATATAAACCAATTATTTTTTCAAATCACTTATCCAAAATATTCTTTCCTCAATTTTTGTGTCTCAAAACTTCTAGTGCAGCATCTCATACAGTGATAACATGCTGGCAAGGAGACCCTCAGAGCACAGAGACAGACCATGGTAAAGGTCACACCATGGCTTTTCCATGTGTGCTGTCCAGGAGCTGGTGCAGGGCCACCACAGCCCAAGGTGACAGGCTCTGTCTGAGCTTGTTGGAACTCAAGCAAGTGGTCACATGGGGGAAAAGGTGTAGACCACTGCTCCTGAAAGCTTTCTCTGGAAAGGCAACCTGTTGCCTGTCCCTAAGTATCTCTGGTTTTGTGCCTTCTCCACTCCTGCCTTGAGTGAACTGTGCTCTTCTTTCTCAGTCCCTTGTAGCCCAAGCCCCATTTCTACAGGTGGTTTCCACCCCGGTGTCAATGAGCAGGTGGTGTGATTTGTTGGCCCAGCACATTTTGGAACTGATTTTGTACCATGTGTTTTTTAAAACGCTCTTCTGGAGAAGTTGCTGCTGCTAATTGATCTTGTGGAGGGCCAAGCTTGCTCCTGGTCCTCAAAAGTCAATAGCATTTGATCAATTTTGTACTGATTAGTGTTGGTCATTCCTGGCT
Organism: Donacobius atricapilla; assembly: GCA_013397315.1. NCBI lineage: Eukaryota > Metazoa > Chordata > Aves > Passeriformes > Mimidae > Donacobius > Donacobius atricapilla. The sequence continues at coordinate 1,665,224 of WBMY01003777.1, forward strand.
TAAAAAGGGTAACTTCTGTCTGAATCACTAATGTTTTGAGGCTGTAAAATCTCTTTTAGCACATTAGCACTGTTTCATAGTGTGATATTTGATGGATGAATGTGTGTGTTATCTATAACCTGTTTTCTCCAAGCTCAGCCCAGAAAAGCAGTGTGTTCTACTCTCCCTGGAAATATTGCAGCGTACCTTCATTTTCAGTCATAACCACATTTAGACATAGTGCTGCTGTTTTAAATTGGGGTAATGAAATCTGGACAAGTGGTTTGGACAAACACAACACAAGCAATAAAAGAAGCTTTAATAAAATGAAAGGATTTCTAGGGAATACCTTCATTTCTTCCATCCTCCAATTTAATTCTTTTTGAGAATAATCAGACCATAACATAAGACTAAATTCAAGAGATGAAGTTCAGCTGGAGAGGAAATAATGTCCATAAAATGTTTTCAAAGGTTGTTCATTTGTTTGAAATGAGTTCTGTGAGTCAGATTGATGTGCCTTAAATACTTTATAAGCAAAAATATGTTGCACATGTAGTACATTTTCATCTGAGTATCTCAGGGCATTTTACAGGAAGGGGGAAGAATAACTGATGCTACTGCCTGTTGCCAGCTAAGGGCGGATGGCTGAGTCTTTCAGCACAACTCCTCCAGACCTGATTCAAGTGGGGATGAATTTGGGATGTCCATCCCATGACCTGGTGTATGCACCCGATGGACACATCTGCTTTCCATATCCTCCTTCCCACTGTGAGCTCTCACTGCAGCTTGAATCCATGATAAGGGAGAAGTACAAAGGTTTTGTGGTGTGTTTTAGGGCACTTGGCTGGAAAATCAGAGGTGTTGTGTCAAAATAACAACTGACTTATTAAGGAAATCTCAGTCAGAGTGAGTTCCAGCTCAGATGCTAAAAGTAACCTCCATGCAGGTCCAGAGAAACTCCAGATGTCCCCCCTCCTACACTGCTGCATGGTCAATAAATAGCAACTGCTCTGCATCACCAGGGCCATGCTGTTGTCAAACCTCTGCTCTGAAGGCACGTGCTCCTCACCTGCCTTGGTCTCTGGTCGTGGTAACCCTGATGAGACTCACAGGGGCTTGTCTGTGTCACATTTATTCAGCAGGGTGGGTATGTGGTGTGACACTGGCAAAAACCCCCAAAGATGCAGTGATAACAACTTGTCCCATAGAGAACAACTGCAGAGGAAAAAATCCACCTTTCTGTTGCTGCTGGGAAATCTTGAGCACCTGTGGCATATAAGGGAGTGATGGCTGGGGAGGGACTGGGGGCATTATACACTACCTCTTAATGTGGGAAAGAACTGAGGATTATTCCATACTGCTTTCTGGCCATTGGCCCGCAGGGTGCTGACAGTTCTGCTTGGCTGAGATTGATGCCTTAAGTTTTAGCTTTCATATTTTCCAGATTCTGTACTGCATTAGTATAGAACTCTGAACTTCATATAAAGTGTTAGCAAGTTCTCCTCACAGTGTAGTTAGACAAAACAATCCTTTTCCAGACCGAGAACCAAGGACACCATTGCAGCTTCCGGCCCCAAAAGTATAAACAACAACAAATTGAGAGGAGCAAACTGGGAGGATGGGACTTCATAACCTGAGCCTGTAGTTGGACAATTAACACCAATATGTAAATGGAAAGTTTTTACACTTTAAAAAGTGTAAAAACGTGTGACCTGTCATCCACCTTGGGTGTAGCCAGGCTCTTGTACTGCCCAAGGTGTATCCTTTGAAGGCGTTTTAATAAATACCTACTTTATTCCTTTAGCACTGTCTAGCCTCTGGTCCAGGTAGCCTCTCAAGGCATCAAGGTGGCCAGTTTTGAGCCAGGCCCCAGTGCAGGACTTTACTCTCCCAGGTGAGAGATGAGTCCCTCTGCTGGATGTCCACAGTTTCTCTGGGGCATGTAACTTTAGGCAGAGGCTTAACAAAAGCCAGTCAGGGATGATGAGACTGTGAGCTTCATTAGTACTTTTTGTGTTTCATTGGACAGTGGGGCAATTAACACAGGGCTCATTACACAAGGATTTTGATGATTTTCTCTGCTTATTCATCATAGTATTTCCTCTGAGAATAGCAGAGACTGTGATTTAGTGCAGGAATAATTCATGTAGTTTATTCTCTGAGATTTTGATCACCTTTTTGGAGTCTAATTGTTTTACAGCTTTCATTCTTGAGGTACTTATGGCAGATCTGCATAGAGCCCTGCACATAAACTGTGCTCTTCACCTTCTGGCTGAGGTTATTTTCTGCTTCCAACACAGACCAGTAGCTCCGCTTTGGAAAAACCTGAAAGCTACAGCCTCAAGGTCAAGCAAGGTCTAATAAAATATTATGAGAACCACAAAACAAATCAGAGTAAGCCCAAGGGGATACCTGCTTTGGTCCTGGTCCTTAACATTAATGTAAAAATATTATAGGATGTCTTTACTAGGCTAAGACCCCTCCAATTACCCCACTGTTTGTTATTGACAACAGAATATGGATGCCCTTAGAGAAGAGTGTAGGAACAGGAAAAGCAGACAGTCATGTCTCTCAGCTATACTGTCCCAGCCTCCAGCAGCAGGGCTTTCCTGAGATATTTACAATGTCTTTACATTTCATAGCTTTAGATGGAATTCTCCTACACTACTTTGTTCAATATATGCATCATGGGATGTGTAATCCACAGTGCTTTCTGAGGCCGGGAGAGGGATATGTAATATTCAATTCTACAAGGAACAATATGATGTTCTGCCCACAGTCCCAGCCTGTAGGCTGGGAGATGTGGAGCACATTTCCATCACTGTCACTGGGTGGGATTTGTGTGGATCACTGCCCTGTCTGTCCTGGGGCTGCTGCTTGCCTTTGTCCCCATCTTCCTCTCCCATCAATTTTCACAAGCTTGACTGCAAAGCCTCGCTCTTCAGAAGCTAGACCTGCTCTGCTGGAAATTTTGGACACAGAGACATAGGTTGCCTTTGTCCAAAAGGTGCCTAAGGAATACTCTAAATGCAACAAAGAAGGACACACCCAGAACAGAAAGGAACATTAGATAGCTTTAGTTTTTGGGCAACTAGCTCCTCTGGGCCTCTCTTTCCTGCACCTATAAAGTCCTCTCACTATGATGTCAGTGGATGCTGTTGCAAAACCTCTGCCAGTTGTCATACACCACACTCATGTGAGTCTTTGCACATAAGACTCTGCAAAGGGTGGTTTTGAAAATCTGAAGAGAGAAATTGCATAGGAAAGTTGTAAATACTTTTCTGTTGGAAAGTTGGCTTTTAAGATATATGTACTCTCTGGGATTTTAAAATCTGAGGAAATGCAAAGACTTTTATTTCCAAGTAGCAGGATAATATCAGAGACAAAATATTGTGTTCATTAAAATATGGGGAATGAAACTTTGAGAGCAGTTTTCAACAGCTTTGACCAAAAATCAGTCTTAGATTCCTAAGTCACTTAATCTTTACCTCTATTTCAAAGTATTGACAGCAGTTATTGTGTAGCTGAAGGTCTGCACTGACGAGATATGGGTCATTCCTTCTAAAATCCATGCAATTATTGAAGTTTTCAAACATTCAGAATAAATTAAATGAGTAACTGCTGAATATTCACACACAGAATCTTTAATTTTTTGGAAACTGGAAATGCATTTTGTCCACTTTTTAATGAGTATGTTAACAAATCAGGTTTCCCATTATTTGATTAACATGTGCACTAATATAGTCTGCCTATGAAGCTGATGCAAAGAGGAATGCTGAGCCCAGTCACTTCAGCACTGGAAGAAGCAGATTTAATTTCCTTTTCCTGCTCAGCACCAAGCTGATACAAAGGCCTCTCAGTGAGAAAAATAATTGTGCTTAGGGCTTGGCATATGAAGACACAGGGTGTAGAGAGTGCAAACATCCCAGCTGGTGGGAGATGTTAATGCCTGGAGAGGATCCAGCTTTCCAGCCTTATCCCTGCTGAGAGCAGCCACCACCCTGCCTGCAGAGCTGTGCTTCACCACTCTCCTGCACCTGGCTTGGACTCGTGAGCAGGACCACAAAAACACCACCGAGCCCACTCACTGGGATGGCTGCTCCTGGCTCAGCAGGGAGGGACCAGCTCTGCCCCTGGGGTGGGCACCATCTCCTCAGCCCCACAGGAAGAGGAGTAGGCTCCTAAGGGGGAACCAGGACCCTACTGTGCATGTCCAACAGCCCAGGCCAGGTCCTAAAATGATGTCCTCTGCTCTAGGGCAGACCTCTGCTTGTGTCTGCCTGTGAGCTTGGCCCTGGACCTGTGTGTGTGGCATGGAGACTCCTGTGAGCATTCAGATTCTGATGAACCAGCAGTTTCTAATCTGAAAAATATTTGTTTCAGTAAGTGTTTCCTGGCTGGTGCTGCTGGAGTATTTTTGTCTGTGCTAACAGTATTATATTACTGGGAGGGGAAGCTCATTCCTCCTAATTGTACTAAGCGTGTAGTGATGGAGATGGGAACCTAATTATCTTCATCAAATTGATTTCATTTTGGTTACCACATGGCTATTAGAGGAATGACAATAAATTTTGGTCTCTTTGATCAGGACTGGAGTTTAACCAACATTTCTAAAGTCATTAATGTGTTATGCCTCCCCCAGGCTAATGATTTGATTACCATGTAAATGTACTGAAGCCAAACACTTCAGCTATACATTATGGATGATGGATAGAAAGTTTTGAGAAAATACATGTTGTACTAAGTACACTGGAAACACAAAGATGTAAGATAGCTACTGGCAGGCAGGGAGAGACAGAGAATTGCAGAAGATCTCAAGTTGGAATGGTCCCATAAGGATCATGAAGTCCAGCTCCCTGATTCTTGCAGGCCTATCTAAAACTAAGCCTAAATTTACATGAGTAAGAGAATCATCCAATTGTTTATGAAAAACTGCACTGAGTCTTTGTAACTTATCTCTTCTTATGACTAAATCCTTGCCCTGTAGGTCTGTTGATCTCTCTGTGAGATCAGAGAAAGCTGTCTCAGTCCCTCAGGCCCAGAGTGGTGCTGTTAGCTGATGTAGGAACAAAGTACACCCAGAAGCTTTATTTTAGATCATTCCTGAGCCTAGAAGTGTTGAGGAACCATTGAGAGTCAAGTCCAGCTCCCACCACTTTGGATGCTTCCCCATGGCTTGCCTGTGTGATGGGGACTGAAGTGCTGAACAGCCGCTGGGCAGAAACTGGAACCTCTGTCTTAGCCTTTGTCCTTATGTATCTGCGTATACAGTTATATAATGCCAAGAAACTCTGTGATTTTATCTTTGTGAGGTTTTAGTCTTCTTTTAATGATATGCTAAAAAATATGGGTTCTATCCTGATATGTGCCTATTATAAGAGATGTGTATATAGTTGTTACTAATGTGCTATAGCTATCACATAACACAATATGAAAGATCTTACAGTTAAATATTCCACAACATATTGTAATATGTTTTATCTTAAATCCTTTCTGGCTTTCTGTCATCCTTTTTTTTTCTTTCCCAGGTCAATTTGTATGGAAAGGAAGTACTTTAGTGCTTTAGCTCAGGAAACTGAGGCCAGCAGTTCAAATTATCCAACGTACTCTTGCCACCAGGCTGAGTCACCCACTGTGCTCCTCATAGGTTTTTTTGTCTGAAAGTGCTGCAAAACCAGGATTCCTCAGCCTTCTCAGGCAATTGATTCCTCAGGGCAATTAAAGAAATTGTGGTACTTGAGCTCATCAGGAGCTTTGCACACCATCTGTAGCTCACCAAGGCAGAGCCTTTCTCCTCACCAGGTTCCACACTGGTGGGTCAGGAAGGCTTATGGAGGAGGAAGGTGTTTGCCCAAGGGGTGCATGGCCTGTCAGAGGCACTTCTCATCTGCAGGACTTTGCTGTGGCCACCTTGGCACTCTGTGCCTCAGTTTCCCGTCAGGAAGGGACCAGCATCTGTACTGTTTGCTACTCTGGTAAGGACAGGGGATACACTGGATGTACTACAGCTAAAATGGGTCTATCTGGAACAATAAACATGTGTGCTATTCCAGTGTTATTTAAGTGCTGTTCAGTTATGTGTTTTCATAGGGAGGGGCAGGTGGATGATCTGAGGGTCGATAGAAGGGGCAAGGGGACCTGTAGTGTCACCGTCACTGCACAGAGTGCTCCCTTCACCTGCCTTCCTTTTAGCCCCCTCCACCATGTTGTCTACTCTGAAAGCATATCCCAGGATAAAAGAGAAACAGAAGGGTTCCAGGGGTTCAGCAGGATCAACTTTCCTGCGCTGAATCACTGGGCACCTGCCTGGACTCCAGTGTTAGGGATCTGGGGGCAAATACATTTTTCAGAGGCAGTCCTGGCTCAAATGGAAGTGAAACTACTGCTTAAACATCAGGACGTACAATCTTGTATCCCCTTTTCTGGGACAGGAGTCACTGCCCAGCTGACGGGCCACTGAGCACCAATGTCCTAGCTCAGCACACAGAATGGAGTACTTAAGCAGAAGTATATAAATATCAGTATATAAACATATATGTATATGTGTATATAAATACAGGTATATATGCACATATGAACATGCACACATGCCAAAGCTATCAGGCCATGGGCAGCAGAGGCTCCTTGGATACAATGAGGGATTTTCCCTTTGGAAAGCAGACCAAAGGCCAGCCCTGCCAAGCTGGAGGCAGCTGGGTTGTTTGCTCACTTTTCCTGGGCAGCTCCTGCCATTTCCCCAGCACAGGCTGCAGCTGCCAATGCTGGGAAGAAGGATGCGAACGAATGAAGGGCTCTAGTCTGTTAATTTATATTAATGAATATAAATTAATGCAGTTTTCTTTTCTCTGGCTTGCAGAAATTAAAGGCCACTATGACTCATAAGCACGATCTATCTTATCTCTGGTGGCAATAACATGTTAATCACCTCTGATGGAGGGTGAGGAGCTGGCACTCAGGGCTGGGTGCAGGCAAACCCTGCGCAGTTCTACAGCTGCTGCAGGCATGAGGCAGGCAGCATGTGGCAACCCAAGTAATTTCCACACCCAGCATCTCTGCAGCAACCTGTTCCTGTGTGGCTTAGGATCCCTCTAGCAGTAAAAAAGTCAGGTTAGGGGGTAGAAAATGTCAAACTATGCAACCAGTAATAAGAGTAACAGTTGAACTATTGCAAACCTCCCTGTAAAAGATGCAGAGAACTGCTTTGTTTAAGCTGTATTTTTAGTTTGGTTTACTGTTTCTCCATGTGTTGTTCTACATTTATCTATATTAGCAGCAGGCACTTGGCAGTGCTGGCAGGGGAACACAAAAGCACCTGACCTCAGTGGCACTATGGCTCTGAAAACAGTTGATTTGCGACATCATTGTCCATTTTTCTGCCAGGTAAATTTGTAATGAGAGTTGGCAAGGAGAACAACTCAGCAGCAAAAAAAATATGAGCATGTTTATAGAAAATTAAGTTGATCTTATGGACCTGGTCCTGGGACAGAGGTGCTTCAGTGCTGTGATGGGGGGGAACCACTTTAAATTTTCCTTTTTGTCTTCCCAGGAAAGTTTGTCTAATCTTACCTGCAGTGACTGAATAGAGCTTTTTTTTTTTTTTTTCCATGAAAACTGTAGGAAGAATGACAAAAGGGGGGAGAAATTAGCAGCAGGACTAAAGTATGTCACTCCCTGGCCAATCCCATAACCACTAAAATGCTTCACCAGTTTAATGTCATTTCACAGGGTAATCTTCAGGCAGCCTTGTCTGGAGGCACTCGCAGGCTGATTCGGCGCCCAGTGGTGCAAATCATTGAGTTGCTCTGTGAAAGCACAAGGAGAGGGAGTGATGAAATATTTTCATGTACCTTTTTCCTGTGACCTTAACCCCCAATTCCCTTCATAAACTGAATACTGCTCAGGTGCACTACTCTCAGTCCTTTGAAATCCTTTGCATTTAGCTGGCAAATGAACAATCCCATACTGTAGTGAGCCAAAATATATTTTTTACCTTTGACTGACATTTTTGGGATAGAGTTATCTCCACATCCCTCCTTGATTGAAAAAGGGGTTATTTTCACAATGATTCAGTCTTCACTTTTGCCACAGTTCTTCAAGAGAGACCAGCAGATGATGAGACAAATAGATGTACAATTTAGCTACCTCTGATCTCTGCCTCACCTCTTAAGTAACTGCAAAAGAAGATAAAAGAATATTTTAGGAAAGCTGCACATAGAAAACAGAGCTGAACTTGTACAGCAAATGTTCTAAATAATCAGAAAGGTTCTTCAAACGTATTTTCCCTTGTTAGAGGGTCAAAGAGGTACTGGGTCAGAGGAAAAAAAAAATCTGGTAAATGCTGAGCCACCTCAAGGAAACTCTAATGCAAAGGCTCAGAGGGCAGTGATATATGATTTTGGTTTTCCAATGTGTACAGAAGTGTCAGGGCTAGGAACAAAGATTTGGCAGAAAAAAGGATTCACATGGGCCTAATACTCTTAGCTTTCAGGTTTGAAACATGAGTTTGGTATTTACCTATCTCTTGTTGCCAGTAAGTTGTCCCTTTCGATGTTTTCAATGGCAGCAAAATTATGTTAATAATGAACTCCTTCACCAAACCTCTAAAAAGGTACGGTATATGCTAATTTAGTCAGGCACTAAAAAGCTGGAACAGCTTTTTTCCAGAATTTGAAAATGTTCACATTAATGCTAAAAACAGGTCAGTCTGTAGCATATATAAAGAGAGAGAGACAGATACTGTATCCTTTTCTTAAAGCCTGATAGTATCACTACTCAAAAGATATCTTTCTGTGACAAGGAATAGTCACTGGTTTTTATAATGGAGAAACAGAAGGTTTTGTGGCTTGCAGATACTTTGACTGCCCATGCACAGACCTCTTAATGCAGGAGCCTGGATTCCCTTCCATCAGTAGGGAGAGGCCAGATCCTTGAGAAAAAAGTTCTCCACATCTCTTTGACACAGTTTTAAGTGGAACAAATCATTTTATGGAGACACTTTTCTCATTGCAGGGAATTTAGGAAATGGATTCAAGCTGAACACCTATGCTCCGGGTGGATGAAGTGGTTAAGGTGAAAATGATCCTGGAACAAAGGAGGTTTTTCCTGTGCTGTGAGCTGCTGCCTTGAGGCAAAGTGCTTCCTCCTCTGGGGGTCTTCACTTGTTCATCTCTCCCTCACTCCTGAGGGTAAAATCTGGACAAAATCCTAAGTCTGCTCTGTTCCCAGATGAGCATCCCCAAACTTTATAAACGATGTTATCAAGTCCTTTTTGTTCTCTCTAATGGCAAAAGTTATTAAATTATAATCACAAATAATTTAGCTTTTTCTGTATATTGTGAAATGATATAAACATGAGACATATCCTCTGCACACAAGTGCCTGATTTTCTGGGGGCTACAATTCTTGCATGTCCCTTTTGCCAGCAGCCTGAGGGGTTTATCAGTTGATAATCTCCCACTGAAATACGAGATTTAGGAACAAGTCCCACTGTTCTATGTCACGGTCAGGATTTTAGGAGCCTGTGGTGTAAAAGGGATGCTGTTGTTATTCCTGAAAATACTTCCCTTTACCACTGAGAGCAGGACATGAACAAACCCTGTGCTTTAGAAAAAAACAATTCACTTTAGAACCCACAGTAGAAATGTGTTGTCTTACAGATATAAGAGTTAACACCCTTAAGTGAGTAAAACCCCCTGAATTTATTTGTTAAAATACAAAGATATAAAAGCAATTAGTAGCAAATTAGTCCTTTTTTTCTGATATGCCAAAAAATATGGGTTGTATTGTGCCATGTAAGGTAGGGCTATGTGTAGTTGGGCTGGTGATGCTGGAAGGAGGGGACCTGCACCTACAGCACTTCCTTCAGGGTGTGTCAAACACAGCCTGTGCTAACACCTGAGCATGACTTTGAGGTTGTAAGAGATGGAGGGCACCAGTTAGTCTGTCAGAACTGGTCAAACCTGACAACATGCACCATTCTTCACATTGTTATTTCTCTTTGTGGGAGGTATTTTTTGGTAACATTGTGAATAAAGGAAGGAGCTGCCTCCTCTTGGCTTGGATCATTTAATGGCATTATAGGCTGTAAAGGCATCTGTTCAGGGCTGGAGGAGAAGGAATAGGACCTTTTCCTTTCTGTGTCAGAACAAGGCTGCAATGGTCTGGTGGAAGTAATTCTGTATTGCAAAGGAAGTTGATAAAATAGAACATAAACTTCTCTAATAGAGGATTTAATTACCAGGAAAGCCAGGTTGAATAAAGCATTTGAGCAGAACTGTTTCATTTCTGAAAAGGCAATAATTATTAATCCCCCTTTCCCAAGGCCATGTCATTTATTCAGGAGGCCTTGGAATAGTAAGAAACTATGTGTCTAAATGTGTGCATTTTCTTGTACATCTTTGAGTTGTTTGATTTTTTTTGTTTGTTTGTTTGCATCCAAGCAGACTGTCACTATCCTTTAAAAATCTCAGATTTTCTCTGACTTTGCTCAGATTTCCAGCTAAACTGGTCTACCCACATGATCAAGCTGAAACCAGCCAAACGCATCAGGTCTCAGGGCTGGGCAATAGGCACGATGGTAATGAATCAAAAAGCTTTAAAAGCTCTTAGTTGTTTCATTCTTCAGCACACAAGTGTGGCTATCAAGGTCTAACTGCAGCAGGACTTATATTTAGTTTATTTCAGAAACAGGCACTTCTGTGATGCCCTCTGTTAGTCAATATATCTGCTTGTTCATGTTTTATTCTGTTGTTTTCCCAATATACAGTTGAAAAAGGAATAACTGGGCCTGGTGATGCTGGGGTGTACGCTGTAAAGTTTTAAATGAAGTTCAGGTAATATTTACTCTTTCAACTTAATGAGATAAAATGTGGAATCCATCCCTACAGTTTGCCCTAATAACTGATTTGTAGTTTGTGTCATGGTGTGTGCCGTGGTCAAGTAAAAGCTACTGCTCAAGGCAAAATTCCACCATGGCTGTGATGGAATTGGGTCAGCTCACAGTTGTGGGCTTGACATTTCTGAGTCCGAATTCCAGCTTGCTAACTATTGTGAGCTCCTTTCCCAAGGGAAAGCTGTCAACAGTTTCCTCGTTTTCAAAACATCTCTCTCTGTTTCTCAAAACAGGTGAAGTAAACAGTGTTCCCTTTCCCATAACAACTGTCCCCAGGGGTTGTTTCCTATTCCTGAACCAATGGAGAGAAGTGTCAGTCCCATGGACCAATAATAGACCTTTTTAGGGCAGCGTGTTATAAAAGAAACTGTTGGAATTGTAAATGAAACCTTCTTTCTCTTCTGACAACTATATGGAGTCAATCTATTTCGTGTTCTACTGTAACACACAGTGACTTATTTTCCACACAAGCAACTTCACCTTGCCAATGCTTTCTTCACCCTGCTTCTCTTTATCCTGCCCCAATACCTAATGACATAGATCCAAGCTGAGGAAATGAAACTGTAGCAAAGTCTTAGCTTGAAAATAAAGCTATGCATTGCCCCTGCTGGGGAAGGAAACCCATGGGATGGTCTATGAGGGTCTGGCACTGACTTCTTCAACATGAGCAAGCAAAGACCTGTGGGGCTAGTGAGCTGATGGGGCTCCCTGTGAGTTGTCAGGCTTGATTTCACCTTGAAACCAAATCTTCACAAGGAGGCACACAGGAAATCTCTTTCTTGAAATTTTTTGCTGTTGGTGTATTCATATGTTCGTAGTGGCTGCTGAAAAGCTTTGTCTGTTTTGGTAACACCAGTGACCTCTCTAAGGACTGGCAAAGGAAAATCATCTCAAGGTTAAACATTTGTGGGGATGGTGTTGTTTGGGCTCAGTGTGAGTTTAATCTGCTGTGGCTGAACACTGATTGTTCAAAGCAAGAACAATCCAAAGCCACTCCATCAATGAAGCAGAAATCTGCAGAGATGTTCTGACCTTTTGTTCTTCACTTCAGTTTTCTTAAGCAGCTTTGTGCAGCAAGTCCCATGCAGTGTGGGTTTGAAAAAATGTATTAATTTATATTAAGAAAGATCTTTGAGAGTAACCTAGAAGGATAGAATTAGAGCTGTATCCAGTTCACTCTTCCAGGCAAATATTGTGACCCTTTATGGCTTCATCTACATGAGCAGGCACATCCCTCTCTCAATACAAATGTGTGGTTCCCACAATGCATCACATCCAAACTGAACAAGAACGTATCTGTAGACCTAAAGTAGGTGTGTGTAAAAATACATACTAGCATTCTGGAGCACATTCCAGTTGATGACTAAGTCATAGTGAAAAATGGTCAATAAACAGTGAAAAAACAATTTTACTTGGCATTTTATTCACTTAACAGAAACATTCACTTATCAGGTATCACTGAAGTGCAATTTACAGAACTTAGCAGCAAATTCACATATGTAAATTCAGATTTATTTTCCTTTGTCGTCTTTTTTGTTTCTTTTCTTTTTTACAAATATTACAAATGTACATCCATTAGTACAGTATTGCCATTCACTCATGCATGTTATGTACAGAATCTTCACTAAAGAATTACTACTGAGCAATTTTTCCTTTGCTTCAGGAAATGCTGTGTGTAGGTCATGTGTGCTTCTGGGATGGGGTCCCATCACACTGTTGTTGCACATAATGAGAAGAAGTAGATTATTTAAGGTCATATTCAACCCTAGTGCCAGCAGGTGCAACTCCATTGAGATCAGCTGATGCCCACTTGCAGTGGGGACTCAGTTTGGTCCTCAGTACTAAACTCATTCTGGCAGCTGAATCCAGGGCTGCATTTATGTGTTTCTTGCAACAAATGATCATTCAATCCTGCCACACTTCTTTCCTACGTCCTTAAAAATAACCAGGCATGATGCTTTGTTGTCACAGTAGCTGCAACACCATCCTGGTGGAAATATTATGCATTAGTTGGGTTGACATCATGCCATGGCTGGAGGAGGATGGGTGAGGGCAGGGAGATGTAAGGAAGAGCCATTGAGGTCTCATGTGTGCTAGACAAGGACTAGCTCGGAGAGGAAAGGCAGGAGGCATGCTTCCCCCTGCCCTGTGGATCTCTGCATGAGAAACCTTGTCTTCCTCTCTGGCTGCCCTGTGGTTTCTCTCCCACAGTGGGAGCAACTGGCGCCCCTGGGGCCACCACTGCCAATGTCCCCTGCAGCCTGTGCCACACCTCCAGGCGTGGGCTGGCCCTGCCCGCTGCCCCTCGGGCACATCTGCTGCCCAAATCACACTGGAGGTCTGCAGCGACAGCTGTGTTAGAGGACAGGACCATGTACAGGTACCTGGAAGCTCCAGAAGGTGCCACAAGTATTCAAATGTTAATCAGAAGAGCTGTCAAAGTGGTGTAAGTATTGACAAAGTGGTTACCACAAAGTGTTTCCTTTATTGAAAAGTCTCAGGTTTTTGGTTACTTTTTTTTTTTTTCTTTTTTTAAGCTATTTCTACTCTAAGGATATTTTTTAAAATATTTTTGGTAGTTAATATGGAATGTATTACTTTGTTGAAAAGGTTTCTGGAAGGGGAGAGCTTTGTTTTATCTAATTTAAAAATTCTAGTTTATCACAATTGTTTTATACAAGACACTATAGATACATCTTGTAGTTTATAATCTAAAAATAAAATTTCATCAAAATACTGTAGCTATTCTATTGTGGGCATCAATAAACAATGTATTTACTGTATATGGCTCTCCAAACATGATAAACCCTATACAAAGAGCATCTATCTTTATTGATAGGAACAGTTTCCCCTGTAAAGGAAATTACATGGAAAAATATGAGCCTTGTGTTGTTTGAAAAGTAACTCAGCTTGACAGTTCTGAGAAAATACCAAGACAATTATCACAAATCAGTAGCAGCATGTTATATACAGATTTAAAGAGAATCACAGGAATAAAAAGAAAACAGTAGTTATATACCCGCAAATCCTGTCATCTAAAAACCCAGAAACTTAGAGAAACTTAGGGCATTTGAAGGTTGGTTTTGCAGTGGGACTATCAAAGCTCAGTTCTCCCATGCCTGTATCTTCTGCATTCTGATGAAGTTTGGGATGGTTCAAAGATGAGATTGTATCAGACCCTGCCCAGTTATGAACAAAATATTTAAATGTTGGGTGATACTTGTCTCCTAAGTCAGAAACCCCATCTGCTTTTCAGGCTGCAGATGAGCGTGAAGAATAATAATAACACTTGGCATTTACACAGAGCTAGCATCTGAAAACTCATGCATTGAGTAAGACCTTACCCAAACCTGTGATTGTATCTGCTGTGCTTATGTCAATTGGACTGTGTGGAGAGGTAAAACTCACTGCAAGAGTGACACAGTCTGTCTTACATTGTTGCATATGACCAGAGCATTTTGTTCCTGCCAAGTTCCTTAGATGTGAAGCATCCATTATTATTCCCATTAGAGAGGTGGATAAACTGAGGCAGGGAAAAGCCAAGTATCAAACATGCTCTCTTGTTTGGGGATGTCTTATTTGTGGGTACCCGACCCAGAGATTGTTCGGATGCATGGAGCATCCTGAGCTCACACCCACTTAATTCAGAGCTGCGGGTCATCAGAAAATTGGAGATCTGAGCCTCTGGGTCCTGGCTGCAGCCAATCTGACTTTAGGTAGCTTCCTGAAGATCCAGAGCCAGCAGCATGGTCACACTGGTCCTCACTGGCAGCCCTGCAGAGCCGTGCACCTCTGCCAGCAGCACAGGGGTGAACTGCCCCTTTGACAAGGACCTGCATCCTGGCTGATGTCTGAAGGGCATGTGAGATGAACTGGGCCCAGAGAAGTAAAATTTGCAGCATTCAAATTGTGACTAGAGTTGAAGATTTGTTGTGAAGTGATTTGTCCAAGGTTTCAGAGGGAATAAGTGTAAAAACCAAGGGCATCCTGATGCCTGGCTTTGTGCTCAGAGCCAGCAGTGGAAAAATTAAGTTTAAAAATGCTGCATTTCTTTGAGATCCAGATTTTTTTGTCACAGATTTAGGCAGTTTACAGGATGATTTTTGCATAGAGGTTAGGAACCTTTTTTGGTGGATGATTATGGATGCTCTGAGACCTGCTGTCATGCTGTGTGCCTGGGGTACTTCCATTTCTGCTCACTATTTTCCATTATTCAGTGATGAATTTTGCACTGATTGTATGAGGGAAAACAGAGGTCTGTTTTGGATCAGAGAGGTGGCCCACTAACACCTCAAATCAGTAATAAACAACAGCAATAAACAATAAAAAGCAGAATCTTGGTGGGGTGGCATTATAATTTGGGCAGGTACATTCTTAGGAAGGGATCACGAAAAAGCAGTTTTTTAAAGTTGACTTCAGTGCATCAGACACATTTCTACTTATGTATTTCCAATACAGGATTAAAAGCAAATATTCCCATGGAGGTTGCTGTTAAATCTCAAACTGCTTCAATTCTCTCCGCTCATACGTCCTGCCTTGCCGTCTCTCCAGTTGGTGTGGTCCAGTCATGTAGAAAAGGTGTGGAGTGATTTACACAGTTAGTAGGAATTGATCTTGCTCTGGGGGTTTCTTCACCCACGTGCCCAGGCCAGCTTTCTGAAATGCTTTAAACAGCTGCTGCTTAACAGACTGGTACGTCTGAGCCACCAGCTTTGCCTCGCTGTACACTGATGGCATCTCTCCATGGCTTGGTACTCGTGTGCTCAGCTGCAGAACAAAAATCAGGAAAGGGGAAAAAAAATAATTAAAAAACCCCACCAAAAACGAAAAAAAACCAACCAAACAAAAAACCCAGCTAATGAGCCAAATGAAACAGGAGGCTTTGGTAGCTGTATAATTTTCCTGTCTACATTTCATAAGCAATCACTGTGCTTTGTGTGTTTGCTTTTGGTTTAACAACCAGAAAACCAGGGAAGCAATAAATGCAGGTTTTGAGCCATTGTGAGGAGAAAAGGGGTGAAGAGCTCTGCCTTGGACTGGGCACAGGCAGTAGCAAGTCTTGGTGTGCTCTACAAAGGCAGAATGCTACTTCTCAGTTAAGATGATTTTTTATCATCTTAAAACTGAAAAAAATTCCCTTCTGGAGATCTTTAGATGTGCTCCTTTAAAGAAAGCTTAGCCTGGGAAGTGCAGCAGCTCAGTGCTTCCAAGTGATGCCCAGACACAGAAGAAGAAGGATTGCCTTCCACACTGTCCCATTTCCCCTCTGTAGTCTGTTATTGTTGGGAATGCTGTGAAACATGTCCAGGACAGGCAGAAATCAGGATCAGGGTTTGTGCTGGTGTAGGAAATCTAAGTGCTCTGTTGGAACACTGGAGCCACCCATGAGGAGCTGCCTTGAGCAATGGCACATGCCCAGTGCCCCTGGAAGGACATGCAGGAGGGAGCACCCTTTGCACTGCAGAAGGACTAAACAAACTCCTCTGACCTGCCCAAGTCTCTACCGTGCCAAAAGGGCAGGGAAAGGCACCTTCAAGGCAAGCTGGATGAGCAAACAGCTCTTTTCCTTGTCTCTATACAGGAGAGATGCTGAGAAGCAGATTAAAGGAGAAGGTGAACATGCAGCCTGCAATGAGCTGCTCCTGTCTGTGTGTGCCACCACTCTGTGGGGCTGTGCTGGCTGGAGCTGCACTGGCCCAGTCAGCAAGGGAGGGTGACATTGCCAGCCTGCGTGTCAGTGAGCCACAAAGCTGGCCTGACAGCAGTGGCTTCACTCAGGCTGCCTCTTTGTTCCCTTTGCTCCCCAGAGGTAGTGATGACATTATCAAATCCCTCATTTTGTCAAGGGCAAAGTGCCCTGCTCAGCCACATGTTACTCTCTCCTGCTCACTGCAACCTCATCCCTGGTGTAAACCAGAAGCAATCCAGCTCTCCCAGCCATAATTCCAGCCATGGCCCCAGTTTTGTTCCTGTGAGGACCCCTCCATTCTGGGGATGGCAGGAGTGCTTCTTGCCTCTCTTCCCATCTGCTGTGCAGGAAATAGGCTGGGACCTGTGTCACCACACTGTGACCAAGCCCTGGGCACAAAGCCCAGTTGGTCTCCTGTGCTCCCCACAAAGCTCAGGGTTGCTGCTAGGACAGACCATGCCACTACCTGGAATGGGATGAATCCCACCAGCCTCCTCCCCTGTGGTGTCCTGCAGAGCAGAACAATCCCCTTGGGCTTGTGCTCAAACCTGCGCATGCTGCAGGCTCCTTCGCCTTCACTAACCACTTTGTTGGTGGAACTGTCCCCAGACTCCTCTCCCCACCATCGCTCTGTCTTGTTTGTTTCCACTCATTTCCCAACAGGAAAGAGGAATTTGGTACTTAATAAATTCTTTTCTCGTCTTCATCTTCTCCCACTCTCGGTGGGCCGCAGGACAGGCACTGGCAGGGCTGGCAGTGCCCCAGACCCACCTTGCCATGCAGCCTTGCCCAGCGGGTGAAGAACAGGCGCTTGCAGAGCCGCGAGGGGCTGCCGCAGCTCCGCTTCCCCGTGGTGGCGTTCAGCACCTCCAGCTCCGCGCTCCCCACGATCCAGTTCACGCTGAAGCCGGGAGATTTTCCGGGCTGCCGAGCGTCCGCCTGGCTCACCCCTGCAGACGGGAGAGAGGGGCACCAGTAAGGTCCAGTGCTCACTGGGAGGCTGCTCCTGGGCTGCTGTGGCACAGGAGATGCCCTCAGTGAACCGCTGGCGTCGTGCACTGCACGTGCTCTTGTCGCCACTGGTTAAACATTACCAGACCAAGTACCTGGGAGAGATGTAACTTAGCAATTCCTATAGATTTTTTTCCACCTTGCAGGCAAACCTTCCATTAGCCTAAGGGAAGCCTTTGGATTGGAGTGCGAGCTGTTGACAGCAGAGGGATGGTTGCTTTCCAAAGGTTGAAATCTTTCACAAAGGCTTTAATGGGATAACAGGTTTTTCAGAGGAGCTAAGCAGTACAGTGCTTTGGCCATGAGTTCTTTCAGGTGAGCTTCCCACAGTCCAGCATATTTGTCTGCTGTTAACTCCTGGGGCCTTTGCTGTGAGGGGATGTCTAGACCCCAGGGGATAAGAAAATACAAAACAATACACTTCATCATCACAGAGAGATTATTAGATCAAAGTTAATAACGACCTTGTAGACATCACAGACCCACACAGAATACTCTTGGTCCCCACCTTGGGTCTGCCTGTGAGATTCCAACCCTGTACTGGAGCTGCAATTTCTTCAACTGCTAGTTAGTGTCCTAACGGCCATATTTGGGACATCTTTGACTGGAATGCATCATATGCAATTTTAGACAGCTGCAATAAGGATGTTTACAGTCACCTGGGATGACTGCATGACCTTAGTATCATTCACATGGCCAATTTTGGGCATCTGAGTCACATACTGTGCCAATGCCCTCATGGGCGAGATCTCCCTTGGCTCTAAATGCAGACCAGGGCTACAGGGTCAGGTGTGGGTGTATGCATGAGTTATTTTTAATCAGGTAAATTTCTGTCTCTTTTTAACTATTTAGTGCAGCTCAACCTTTCCATGACTCCTGTTGCTTTTTCATCTCTTGTACCTGAAATGGGGGAAGGATTAGTCTTTGCAAGAAAATCAGAGGAATGTAGAAAGTGGTTGGTTTATTTTCCAGCGCAGTACAAATGCAAACAAGTGAGCTCTGCCTTACTCTGCTCATCAGTACATTTGCAGTGAAGAATCAACACTGGGAGCTTCCAAGGCTGGAAAACGCGGAGTGACCTGAAGCAGTTTGAATGTTTTTGAAAACATGGACCTTGGATAATGTGTCTGGATCCAGTTGCTGTGTCCCTCTCTGCTAATTCGCTGCGTGGGTCACTAGCCTGCAGACCTGGACAGCAAGAGCCACTGTGGTGAGCAGCAGGAGGGGACTGTGCTGGTGGGCAGGAGCTGCCTGGCACAGCCACCCCAGCACAGGCCAGTGCCAGTACTGGGTCTGTGCTTCCAAATGGCAGCTCCAGCCTGGAGCGTCTCCAGCAACGTCTCATGTTTGCCCTGCTTTCATTCCTGCTGGATGGAGGGCAGCAGAGAAAGGTCCTTTGCATTTTCTGCTGAGAGGGTTTTAAAGAACTTTTGCAGAGAGCAAGAAATACTGATATGGGCTGTTCAGAGAGAAGGAGATGAAAGAAAAGAGATCAAAGCCCCTCCTTTCCAAAGTGCCCTTCTTTCCCAGGATCTCATTTTCAAAACAGATGCACACCATGAGCACCTGCTGGTCTGAGGCAGAATGGGAGGAGATGGGAGCTGGTGGGAATGCTGCGTCCATCACTGAGTGTGTTGAGCTTGGAAAGCTCCTGAGAGACACCTTGGGAGAAGTGGAGGGCTATGCAGGGTCTGTTTGACCGGGATGCTGCCTCTGCAGGCAGCTGCTGCATCCTGCCTGGAGCCTCTCAGCATCATGAGGAGCAATGCCAATGAGGGATATGTCCCCTCTCTCCCCTGTTCCCTCTGCCCTGGGAGGGAGCTGCTAGAGCCAAATGGGACTTAGCATGCACAGAGAGAGAAAGGTGGCCATTGAAGGGAAAAAATTATATGGCAAATTCACTTTGTATCGGTGACAAAGCTGGAACTGCAGAAATCATCTCAGTCGCTGGGACTGAACTCGCTACCAAGTGTGGAAGAGAATTACAGCTAAGTCATAACCTCACCCAGGATTTGTAAACACATTCATGTCGTATTAATACCTCCTTCAATTTTTTCCCCCTGAGATAACAGATCAGTCTGCATCTAAAACTCCAGTTCACCTAGGCAACAGGATTTAAACTGAGAGCTTGAAAATCAGATAGCTCTGCAGCACTGCTCGAGCGTCTCTACACAGAACAAGATGCAAACAGATCAAAATCAGCTGTTTGACACTATGCACCACTCTCTGTCAAGATAGCACCCAAAAACTTAGAGGATTTGAGTGCCAAAAAGCATGATAGCAAACATCCTGTCATGCAAAGTTGCTACAGGACACTAAATAAATGAAAATGTTGTGAAATCCCTGACTCAAGGAAGAGAAGGAAAGGCTGCACAGAGGGGAAAGCAGGTTGTGGGTGCCTGTCATATAGGGGTTGTGAGAGTAGCCCAGGCTGGTTCCAGTGCCTGGAAAGCCCTCTGGGCCTTTTTGGCTTTCATGCTTTCTCTTTCCAGCTATCATATATAAGTACATGTATTTACGTAAATAGAAGATATTTTCACATCATTTTCTGAACTCAAAAGAAGAGGTTTTAAAGAAAAAAGCATGACAGTCATAACAGACAAATATAAAGCATGGATATATTCTCTGATTGTTGATATTTTTATTGTTTTAAAAGATTCTTCCATATTTTTCTTTTGACAAATAGTTTTTTTGATTTATTTAGAAAGTAACACTCAAATAGTCTAGGTTACTTTCTCTCCTACAAAGAGTACAACAGAAGACAGTAGGATTTGAAAGAAAAAGAAAGGTTTTTGCACAAATGATACGAATTTGAGTACTGTGGGATGTGAACTGAAATCTGTTCTCTCTCTCCCAGCAAAACCTCATAACCCATCAGGATACCCTTTAAAACAGTCTCAATCTTAAGAGAACAGGATATAAAAAAGGCATTTCTTCTAAAAGTTACACCCAAGAGTAATCTCAGTGGAAGAGGGGAGTTCCGTCTGGCTGGGACTGGTAGAAAACTGAGTAGAAAACCTCACTGATTATTTTTCAGTGGAGCCAAGGAGTTAATTTCAGTATACCTCATCACACACCATGGCTCCCTTCTCCATTGGAATGTTTGTACTGCTATGATCAAGTGGCAAAATAATTGACACCCTTGTAATTTAAGGACTCCTGCAGTTCTGGGCTGGTCTGATGTCCAAGACAAGTGTAGGAGGCGAAGTTGCCTGGCTGAGATTGTGTAGGTCTGGTCTCTAATGCACTTGGAGAAGCCTTTTCTTGGTGCCCATCTCCTTAGTCACTGGATATGCTGCTGGCAGGGTTTCCCAGGAAAAAGGATTGCAGCATAAGCCTCAGCAAGGTAAGTTTCAGTCAGCATCGCCTCCCCGGGATTTGTGGGGGGAGGGAAGATTACAAATAATGGCATTAGAGACAAAAACAATGCAGAGAAAGAAAGATTCCTCCCACCACTTCTCCTGGGCTGAGAAAAACCCACAGACACGACCCAAAAGTGAAGCAAGTGCTTTTCCAAATAGAAACTTCTGGAAGGAGGAAAACAGTGATGAAACATGCAGATATTTAAAGTAACACAAGCCCCCTTCTGACGCATTTCTTATTGCCTTGAAATCTCTGGCAACAACTGTTGGACGTTCATACACACACACACTGGCCAAGTATGACCTTTTACTCTGCAAGATCAACCCAGCAAAGCAATAGCTGCCCTGTGGTGAAAACTCTTATAAAATCCCTTTCTGTGTTTTCAATCCTTCAACATTTGAAGTGGGTTTCCCTGTACATCCTTCAGACACAGGGAAATTGTGTGTGCCTTTGATCTTAATGTATGGGTGCACTTACAGTGTGTAGGGCTGGCACAGGATCTGCCTTCCCAGTGGGAGATGCAGTGGCCTTGGCAGCCAGGGCTGTGTTGTCAAAATAACAGCCAGATTTGGTAAATGGGGAGATATCTCCTGGCCTACAGTGCGTTCTTTCCTCCCTACCACAATGTCATGTGGGAAGGAAGAGGAGGCTGAGCCATGCCCAAGCTGGATGAGGGCAGGAGGGACTGGTGGGGGCTTAAACTGGAGGAAGCGTGTGGATTACAGCTTCCTGCTCACTTGCATCGCAGTCTTTGTCCAGCTGCACTGAAGAGTTAAAAAATGGAGATAAGCTGTTCAGAAAAGGATAAGCCTTTTGACCTGTTCACCTTACAACAGACACATGCACATTACACTTGCCAGATGTACTAAACCACACAAAACCTGAGAATTTCCCCAGTGGCTAAACTATCACTTCTGTCTCATCCAAACAAATTTTGTCACAAGGACATATTGAAAAAAAAAAAAAAGAAAAAAAAAAAAGGGTCCATGAAATAGATAAGGTATAAACCAGCACTCTTCCAACTGAGGAACTCAGAGGACTTTGAAGGGCAATGGGCTGCTTCACTAAAGTGTTCTGACCTCCCAGCTCTGTGAGACTGACATCATATTGATGTCTCAGGGAATACTCCCAAAGAACAATTATAAAAGATTAAAATAAGGATCTAATCCAGTGCAGAACTGGTGTCCCTTCGCATTCACATGCCTCATGAGGACTTGAAGACAGTTAAGCCTAAAATTTACTGAAAGCTTCCTTCTGGTTTTTAGAAATGTTTTACCTAATCATACGTTTTTTTCCACTCTGAGTGTTCAATGTACAGTGGTTGTTTTCCTAGTCAGCTTGTATCCACTAATGATCCTTTTCTGTGGCTGCTGCTAATGAAAGAGGAACTAGATTTAAACACATTGGTTTCTTCATTCTACAAATTCATATTCTTCAGGGAAAAAAAAAAGGTGTGAGTTAATAATGGTCTACTTACAAACCAAAAGCATTGCTGTTGGTTAGCAGCATGACTAGAGATGGGAGGGGGGATTATTTGTCTTGCAGGCAGGTGTTTGCTTACCACTGAGAAGCAGCTGATTGCGCCGGTACGAAGCTGGCAGCTGACCAATGTCTTCTATCCTATGGCTCATCACCCGGGAAAGGTGACCAGTGTGGTAGAGGCTTCCCACAATGATGCTGTGCAAGTACAGGGGTTCGATGAAGGAGCTGAGGAGGGCGCCTTGGAGCCCAAGGATGTTCCACCTGAAAAAAAAAAAATTCCGGAGCAATAAGACACATGGGTGGAGGAATGACCATACAGGAGCTACCCTGGGAAAATCAGTAAATTCCAGCACATGGGTTAGAGGGATGAGGGAGGAAAGCACTGTTGGGTTATTATACAGCCATGGGCTGATAACCCCTCCAGGAGGATTTGAGATTATTGTGCTGCTATTCACTTAAGGGATGTATTTTTCATCTTGTATTGCTGCAAACAGAGGCTTCTTATCAAGAGGTGTTCTTTCTAAAAGCATTTTGTGTTTGATGGATGTTCATTTAGCATGTCTCTAGCAGAAATTTTATTTTTTCCCTGAGTCTATAGTGTTTCACTTCCAATGGTAGAGCTAGAATGAGAGCTTTTGTTATTCTACCTTTATTTGCTGCTTGTCATACATAAGTACCATCCCCATGTCATACAGCCAAGCTAACACACGGCTTAGGAGACCAAAATTCCCCCAAAATCTTTGAATGTCTCATAGGCTGACATTTCTTTGCACAAATGACCATGAAGATATGAAGACATCCATGAGAATTAAATCCTGGTCCTGAAGAGGAAAAAGAAGAGAAGACTTAGGCTTTTAGGAAATTTATTTGTAATTGATAGCTTGACCTTCTCTAAAGTGTTCAGAGTGATGGATACATCTCACCCTGTTGCTGCCTTGAAGGTGCAGCAGAATGATGCTAGAAACCTTGGGACATTCCAGCTGTTGATGACTGAGACCTCCCTGCTACTGGTGGTGGAGTAGTTGCCAGAACAGTTCTGCATTTTAATAGCCTATGAATTTTTACATCAAGCCAGGCACAAATATGACAGCATGCTTGCCTCTACGTTCTTCAGGGGACAGCTAATTGGTTAATGAGTGGAAAAATTAAAAAAGGGAAAGAAGTCATGATGCGGTTATCTTCTTGGCAAATCTATTTAGCTCAGCTCATCTAAGAATTTGTTTCCCACCACACAAACGCTAACAGGCTCTCTTACACTTGGATAACATTTTTACGTAAGTTGAACACTGTCAATCTGTCTGAGTAGTTTTGAGTTCAGGAGTTCAAACTGAAAATGCTTCAGAAAATGTAGTTTGGAGAGCATATTTTAGCTCATTAAAACCCAAAACACCGGCAACATTTGGAACTTGGTAGCTGACTGAAGGAAAGGGTATGAGGTGTCTGCTATATAAGGCATCATCCAGTGGCTGCCATGCTAAATAACGTGTTTAAAGCAGAATTTCCATCAGCAGCAACCATTATGGTGCTAATTTCTTACATCATTGTTCTTTTCATTAATTAACATTTCTCAACCGTAAGTGCAATTATTGCAGTGCCTCCGTACTGTATGTCTCTTTTCATGATTAATAAGGAGTCATTATATTTCCCTTTCCTGAAGCAGTCAATTAACACGGAATACTTTCCATTAATTACTGAATGTTTAAAACCAGCATGCTGTACCTGGAGAGCAATCTGCTCTAGGAACCTGTGACACCAATTGCTTTTAAAAGTTCTCTTTAAATTTTATTCCAAAAACACAAGCAATTTAGCTGGCTGTATTAATTTGCCTCCGAAGCAGGGCTGTGAATGAGAAACATCTTTTAATCTCATGCAAGAAAAGGCAGCCATCTGGCTGCTGAGGATTTCGGAGTCAGACTCTCCCTGTCTCCCTCTGTAAATGCAGGCCATTAAAGTAATGTGTTCATCTACATAAAACTCAAATGAAATATAAAAGGTAATATTTATATACAAACAATTTAGTCCCACAATTTAAACAGTCATTGGTTTTATGAAACATTTACTTTAGTCAATCAGATTTGCATAACTTCATTTGGGGAAAAAAAAGTGTGGTCATTTCTGCAAATAACATTACTTTTAAAGGAAAGAACTAGCTGCCTCTTTGAGTAAATAACTTATCATGATTGAAAATTAATAATGCAAGCTTAAGAACCAGAGCTGAATTCAGCTAACAGTACTATACTTTCAACCAGCATTTAAGGTAAGCAAAAAAATTACAGATATCTTTGTCCAGATGGAAACTTGTAAGATATCAGTGCTGTTTTCAGCATTTAAAATTTCCTTTAAAAAGCCTTACATATTTGATTGAAGGAGAGAAGAAAAGCAGCTAAATAGAAAACAACATATGTTCAACAATATTGGGAGTTCAGCAATATGCACATCACAAGAAATCATCTGAGTTTTATTTACCAAAATAAGGGATTGTGTTCAGGTCATAAATTATAAGGTAGTAATGATTGTTTAATTTAAATGCATTACAAGGGACCTGCCTTTTCTTTAGAGATATTTCTCTACCTAATTCTCGACATAGTCATCCTAGTATGAAAAGGGATTCAAACGTTACGAAATTACATTATTGGAAATCACAATATAAGCATGACCAGGTCTGACCCCTATGTACTGAAAGCATTCCATAAACAGGAATTAATCCTTGCTGTGCTCTGGTAAGGTGAAGTCCTATTTTTGCACCCTGGGGAATCAGGGCAAAAAGGGAGTAAGATCTGCTGAAGTCTCTAAGAATTACTGGTTTCTGGATGCAATAGTTGTCCCTTGAGAGAACCCTGTTTTCCCATTCCAAAAGAAGGCACAGGAAGGTGTAGGGGCAACGAAGCTTTTGTATCAGCCATGGTGGGTTTTGACCCCAGGATATAAGTCTGGCTCCAAGACAAATTGGACAGAGCAATGAGACTAAAAAAAAAAACCAAACCAAAAACAAGGGAGAATAGACCTATCAAAGAACACGGCCATAAGAGCAAGTCCTGCCTGATGGGTAGAATGTGGTGCAAAAAGAGACTGTCCCAGAACCAGATGGCATCCTAAACTAGCAAGGACTGAGAAATCAGGAGAGGTGCTGACACTAAGAAGGCAATATTTGGTGGGGACCACTGGGCAGGTCTTTTTGAGCTGGTGTACCCTATGTGGTGTGAAAAGGGACAAGGCTGATGGCACTGCCACCTGTACAGTGGCTACTTCATGGTTCAGCACTGGTTTAGCAGCATCTGGTCAGAGAAATCGGATGAAGGAGCAAAACAGGAGCTTTGCTTTCGAATCCAGCCCAGGTTGTTCCGAGTGTTTAGATAGTTGTTTCTCTCCGGAAAACAGCCCCGAGCACATGAGTGAGTCCCACTAACTCAGCACAAGTCCTAGGAAAGGAGGGGTCCTGTACTGAGCTGGCCAAAACCAGACCCTTGCACTGCTGCTGTTGTCCTTCAGAGCACAGGAAAAGCACATTAATGTTGGGGAAAATTTTCAGTTTCTCATTTTGCTGCTGCTCTGTGGATGAAAAGGCCTACCTTGGAGGACAGCCAGCTCAGTGTTGTGCAGAAACAATAGATTTTACAGACAAATATTTGGGGGAAGGTCTTTTTTGTCCTGTGTATTGTTCATCCCTTGACCAACACATGACTAATGTACTGACTTGGTCCTTTGATATATGAACATCTATGGAATTACTTGTAGGTAGATGGTAGGGAAAGATCCATTTGAGCAACAGTGAAGCTATCAATAAGGGTGTTAATTTTGAAGAAGCTATTTCTCTGTAGCCTAATTTAGGTCCATGAAAGTAGCTGTGTTCCCATCTGTAACAAAGGGCTTTCTTCAAATGTGGCTTTTCAAAATAAAATTATTATTCAAAGCAATGCAGTGTTACATTTTGGCTTCTCAATATATCAAAGTGACTTTTCTTGCTATGAGGAAATATGCTGGATCATTCTGAATTTTCCTAATTGTGCAAGATTTTAAGGGCTGTTTTCAAGGACACGCATCTCTCTAATAACTCATATGCTATGCACTCTGTAATAACCCTTCCAATAAAGTGAAAATCAACCCACTGCTCCCTTAGTCACAGATCTTATTTAAAAATCCCCAAATCTTCAGCAGGCAGGATAAATAAAACAGAAAGTCTACCCTTTTCACTCAAATATGGGAGCTTTTGGAGCTTTAAATGGAAGGAAAGTATACCTTTCCTTTTGTTCAAACAGCAGATATTACGGCACTGTTTACAAAGACAAAATCCTGCATCCAGTTTTCAATATAGATAATCCTTAAACAAATATATTTTTGCCTGTTTGTCAATCACGGAACTGCCAGCGACGAGCTGGGAGGCATCCCAGAGCAGGCAGCCTTTCTTTAATTAAATGCCATGCTGCCCCAGCTCTGGACAAGCAGCAGGCAGGGCATGGCCCCCCTCCTGCAGAGCCCCCCCAGTTCCCATGCTTCCCATGCACAGGTGTGCAGGGAAATGTGTTCCCATGTCATAACCACACCACAGCTTCCACATGCTGGAGCATCAATCACCTCACCACACGAGCTGTCTATGGCCCCCTGCCTTGGACCAACAGAAAAAGGGATGATGAAAATACTGAGGAAGGGATTTGGAGGCAAACCCAGGGGGATGCAGAGGGCTTCAGCCTTGCTCAGGTCAGTACAAGGCTCCTTGCCCATTGCTGAGACAGCCAGAGCTCCTGTGTTTCTAGCATTGATTCGGACATGGTTAGACCTGAAGGCCAACATTTGAACCACTTTGTAACTGAGATGTGGAGAAATTTGCCCGATGCTTCAAGCCATTTCAGAGAACTGTGTCCACCTGCCATGGATGCTCAGAGACTGAAGTGTCTCCTCAGGATCTTTGGAAACCTTGCCCACTACAAAGCATTGCTGATAAATTTCAAATCTTATTTTGATACAGCTTTTTCTAAAAGACTTTTTTTTTTTATTAAGAGCATTAAGTCTTATCCACTTGGTGTGTTGTTAACCTCCTGTACCACAGTTTCTATTACCAATATTTCCAGCTATGCTTCACACAACATAAATTGTTATTCAGAGTGGCATGTGCTCAGCAGGACACCTGCGGTGTTCCTATTTATACGACCATTTAGCTATTATTGGTTTGGAAACTGGAACTAGTGCATTCGTTTTTGATCTGTATTGTAACAGTGGGTGGTTTATATATGTTTTCTGGAACATACCTTGTGGTGAAAGATTGAAATTGAACTCTCAGTCACACAGAAAGGGGTTAAGAGAGAGAATTACAAACCGTGTGCACAAATCATCTCTAATTGAAGATCTAGCTGTGTTAATTGATTTTCATTTGCATTAATATGTAGCCTTTGAAGTAGCTTTTCTTAAGAGTTACCTTGTCAGGCTCAGCCCTCTGTTAACAATGGCTCTGGTCGACAGGCTAACACTAAAATAGATCTAAGAATGCCAATTTCTAACGCTGACTTTGAGTCTTGCATTTTATATGCTACATTTAAATACAGCTTAATGTGCTCAACTCATCTTATAAAATGCTACTTCAGACTCCCACTGCTAAATCCTGAAACAGTGCCTTAAGGCTACACTACCTTGTAACACTCTGAACATATTCTCAATAAAAATTCCTTCCTATTCTCTAGCTTGTGGTCCCAAATAATCCACAAGCCTTATCCATAGGACATGGGTAGACTGCTCATGATGCAATACAAAGTTTGGAAGTCCTTTGTTACCATTTGTGTTGTTTTGTAGGTGAGGTTATTTAGACATTCAAGGTCTTTTTTTACTTCTGAGCTGAATGAATTTTTTTGTGAAGTTTGAGGAAGTAGATGACCATTAACCTCGTGGCAAGAAAATACACAGTCTTTTAAAGGTGACCTTTTGAGAAGTGGTAGTAAGAAAACAATTTTAAGGCCAGAGCTTATAAAACAAACACTGAATTCTAGCTTTTATGTGCTGTTTAAAGACCGTGTTTATGAGGATTGCTCCCTGCAAATCCTGCACAATGCAAAGTACATTTCTCAGCCTGCATCCTGCAAGGGGACTCTGAAAGAGGACAAGCACCTCTGCTCATCCATTTATGAATAAGTTTATACAATCTTCGTGTGTGTAGATGCAAATTTGCTGCACAGAAGGCTGGCCCCTCTCTAAAGTAACTACATGAGATCAATACCTAGTGAGCCACAACGTGCTCTGCCCTGGCCAGGGTGTGAGGTGTCCAGTCCCCTGGCCAAGGTCTTATTAAGGAACAGGGTTTGGGGAAGAGTAGGCGCAATGCAGAACCCTCTCCTGGGACACCCAGACAAGAACTAATTTTTGGAATAAACCCTAGTGCTGAATGCTTGCACCAAGATCCTCAGAATAACTTGCACACATCAAGGAGAGGTGGTGACACGGGACCTGGGAACGCCTGCTCGTGCCATGGGTCTGCCATGCTCTGGGGAGCTGTGGTGGCCTCCGCCCTGTGCTGCCAGCACCTCTGCCATTCTCTACCAGACCACTGGCAATGGCAAGCACCCGACCTCTCTGTGCAGCTACACAGAGCTAGGCAGAACACCCGCCTATTTTGCAAGGGTTGACACTGGGAGAAGTAATTTCTCTAGTTTTCTGCATGGAAGAAGAAGGAACCCAGGTGCTGGTGATGAGATAAATAAACTTGATGAGCTGAGAGCAGGGAACGGAAAACTTTAATCAGAAGGGAGGTGTGTGTGCTGCTAAATTTGAGTTATGGTGGGCCCAGAGGATGAGCCATGAAGGAAGGAGACTGGTCTGAAGCTCAGACAGTGTCTCCATGAGTCAGAGGACAAAGTGTGTCAAAGGGAAGGTGGTTTCACTTCTCTGTGACAGACTCTGAATTTCCCTTATAGGTCTGTCCAGATGGACTTAAGAGAAATGCATAGATCTGTGATATTTTGCCCAGACTTTCATATTTCTTCTGCTCTAGGAATAAGAAGCAGAGACATTTGGAAATTCTGATTTTATATATGCAACCGTGTGAATTGTTACCTGCAAATCTGTTACCAAAATCACATGTACACACTATATGCTGTGGGAAGCCAGCAGGGAGGAGATGCTCAGTGCTGGCCTGGCTCTGTGCACCTGGAGACCATGTCACTGAATGGGACACAGAGAGCCAGTGTCCCTGAGGCCCTGAGGCACCAAGGGGGTGCTGCAAATCCCACCCCTGCAGCTGGCACATATCACCTTAACACATATCAGTCCTGAACATTTCTGAGGGTCAGAGACAGAATGTAGTGCTGAGCCTCCCTAACTTTTGGGTACTGTGTTTAGATCCTCAAAGAAGAGCTGAGCTCTAGAGATATCCTTGTTTCTTTTCCCCCTAACTGTGTGTGTTCGTGGGTGTGTGCGCATGCCTGTGTGTGCGCTTGTGTGCATATGACAATTTTCCTTCAAACATTTGTCTGCTCCCAAACAGCGACAGACACTGCAGAGACTTCCATTAGCAGCAGCATTAACCTTGCACTGACCTTGTAATAAGCAAGGTATGAGCTAGTCCTGTGTCCAGCCTTAGTGTGACAGGGAGATGAAAGGAGGTTTAATTTGGCCCACTGTATGAATTTTGCTGTCACAAAAAGCCAAAATTCTCTTGGGGCTGTAATGTCTCTGTCGACATAAAGGTTTTAATATAGGTTATGATTAGCATCAAGAAAATATGAAATGACATAATTTTTTTCCCCAAACAGATGATTATTTTCAAAATTATTTTTCCCATGTTATTGCTGCATTTTTGCAAATGTATACAGTGTATGTTACAGACGAGAATGAAGGTCAAAAGGTGTTAATGTAATAAATGAACTATGGGCTAAAAAATGTGGTTTAATTGTAAATCCTATGGCACTGAGAGCCTGAAGACTCCAGCTGCACTGTGAGGCTCACAGAAGTCATGTGTGTAAAAGCTGACTCTCTCTTAGGGTGGTTTATTTGGGGATTCACAGACCCCGGACTTTAAATTTACACATATAAATGCATAGCTTTTAAAGCCAGAAGGAACAACCGAGATCTAGTGTAACCTTCTTTATAATGAAGTTGCAGAATTCCACCTCGTAATTCCCTGCCTGAGCCAAATAAAATGACTATTCATACCAAAGGAGCTTGTGCTTTAATTCAGTGAGGGAACAGGTATGATGCCAGGGTGTTTATCCTGAGATCTCAACAAAGCCACAGAGCCCAAATAATGCATACCGAGCATTAAATTCTCTCAAACTTGTGGTGATAGTAATAAAAATGGCTAAATGTCTTTGAATAACAAATAAATCTGATTAAACCACTCTCTGCTTATAGCTTTCCTGTGAGCAAGAAAGAACATAAATCGTTAGATGCATGATTTATAGAATATTATTCATTTTTCTCAGTAACTCAGTGCGTTCTTGGGTCTTTGATATTCTGATAGCAATGTCCTTTGCAAATAATGCAAAATGATGTATATTTTAGCAGCTACTGGCTAGATTCTCAAGAGGAAACATTCTCTAATAGCACAGTGCTCCTGAGGGACTTTTACAAGCAATAAAATCCAAAGCATACAAGCGAGATTTTTTTTGTCAAATCTTGCTTATACAAACACGAATTTCAGCTTCAGAGATCTCTTTTCTTCTCACTGCAAGACAAGCCCAGATAACGTGCAACCAGATTCCTGCATCCCGCAGACATTTCAAGAGTCAGCTACCTATGTGGTAGGGCAAATATTTGCAGTCTGAAAGCAGGCACAGACACCACCCAGTGATCTCTCCAGTGGGACAGGAGTGGGAAAGTGCCTTCGCAGAGAAATCTCCTTTTCCACTGAACTCTCTTCCTGCCTCTGCTCTCTGTGACCAAAGGGGAAGAAGGCAAAATACAGTCCTATATGTGCTGAAACAAAGGACAGGTGAAGAAATATTTGATTTCTCCCCCTTACACCTGAGGATAATAATGATAAAAAACTATCATAGATGGCATTTAATGTAGTAAACTGAAATTTGGGATAAAGTATAATGTAAATTTTCTCAGCCTCTTTTTTAACTGCACCCTACTGGTGCGAGTAAGCATACGCTGTTGAAAGCAGGGAATAATGATTTTTTTTTTAATCTATAAAAATCCCAAGCTCATTTGAATTACATTGAAAATAAGTAATAAAAAATTGCAGGTTTTCTTACAATATTGAAATAATACTGTCAATGATGAGAGCTGCAAATTTTTTTTTATCTTGGAAAAACTTTGTGGTAGAGTCTTTTTTTTTTCTTCACAGACTTCAATGCTGTTTAGATGTGTGTCAGCAATGAAAGGATTCACTCAAAGTGCTTAGCAGATGTGCTTGGAGAAAACCCAACTCCTGAGACTATGCATTACTGTCAACATCCCCATCAAAAGGAAATGTAATGGTGTTTGCAAAGCTGATATTTAATTCACTGGCTAATGACATTCAAAAGCACAGAGAGTGCAGTATTTCTACTCTTGAACTTAAAATTGTTTAGTTTTTTGAGTCCCTGTGACTCTGAATTTGGAAAATCCAACTGCATCTACATGCAGTGGAGGAGATCCACCGAACACAGTTTGGGTTTTCTGTTGTCTCCTTATGAATAAATGAAAACACTACAGCAGAAATTGCTCTTTATCCCTCATGCAAGCACAACAGTTGTGATGATTACACTTAGCAGAGGGTGGATTTTGTAGTTGCTGGTTCACTTGTACATTTTTGTGACAAAATGGCAGGCTTTGATAAGTTGACAGACTAATTTAGCTTTGGTAGGTCATTCAGTTAAAGCTAAGAGCAGAATTTATGCATTTGGATTAAACAAAATTTCTATGATTTTTTTGGAAAGATTAATGTCTATGTTGGCCTTTAATAATTGGGCCAAATTCTTGACTGATGTAATTTAACTGAGTTCTTAGGCGTGATATTCCAGCAGACAACTTGATCACAGCATGTATGTTTTTATAGCTATAATGTGATTTATTTTATACATAAAACTGCATCTATAGATAATGTACATTTTATATATATATATACATGTATATATATAAATTATGAAGATAAATATACATATATGTGTAGATACATACTAATAGTGCAATAACTGTGCAACCAGGCACATACATTTTGATTTTGGTTTGTGTTAGCCATCACTTGCTATTAACACCCTAAACTGATAATGGTGAATATGTATGCATTTTATTTGTCACCAGGGAATAATTATGAAATATTTACTTCATGAAAATTATTCTACATAAATATATGTTGCATTTACAGGACAGAGCAGAAACCCACAGAGGGGGCTGTGACATGAAAGTTCTTCAATGACATTCAAAATAGTAGAAATATTCCTGTTGTCTTCTGGGGCACTTCATTCAGTTGGGTGCAGATGAGCTAAGTTTATCTGTATGATAGTTGGTTTGTAAGATTTGGGGTAAATGATCCAAGAACAGCAAAGTGGATGGATGTATTTTATTTGCACAGTGAAATTCTACTGGCAAAAAAAGCTGCAAAGACAGTTTGTATTTTTGTCACACTGTAATAAGCAATTAACGACCCACAGAGAATTTGGGAAAATGTCCTATTTACATTCCCTCCTATTTATATGGTCTGCTTTTGCACACAAAGGAGGTCTTTGTTTCCGCAGGGCCTGTCGGCACCTGCTGCCTGCTTCCCACTGGTCTCCATAATCCTCTGTGGCATCGAGCTTCCACGTGCCAAGACTTTTGCCATGTATATCCATCACATACCTGGCGATTTTGTCTGTGCAGGACATGGTGATGAGCTGCTCTCCCAGCAGGACGCCGTCCCACGTCTGCGCTGCGTTGTGACACCGGACAGGAATGGTCCCTTCTCCAGACTCAATCTTGGTCCGCAGGTGCCCACGGTATTTCCTCACTATGTGCTTGCTGCTGTTCACTGGGCAAAATTAACACAAGAATGACAATAATTTAATATTTTTCGAAAGGACCTGAGAGGCTGCGTTGATGCCATAGCTTGCATTTGCAAAACACGTGGGAAAGTCCTTTAGGTTGGATGAAAAATTAGATAACAGCCCAAGAAAGCAGTGCAGTGCAGAAAAGAAGATGCTCCTAGCATGGTTTTCTTTTCACATCAATCAAAGCTTACACAAAGCACACACTGAGCTCATGTTCCCCTTCTATTTCCCCTATATATTTAAAAGAAGATAGGCGCTCTGTCTTTTAAAGAACCAGTACAATTTCTCGTTTTAGGATTGAGTTGTGATGGATGCATATTTGAAAAAGCTTGGTTCAATGAGTGTCATCAAAGACTCAGATGCATGATGCAGACCAGTCCAACACTTTACTGTGATATTCAGCGACATTTCCTGAATAATTTCAGAAGTGAGGTTTTGTTACCATAAAATTTCACTGAAAAATTCTGAAAAGCGAAAGGGTTATACTCTGGATCAAAGGCAAATCAAAACTTGCTAGTTGTTCATTGCTGGCTGAAATTCCTCCTACAGTCTCCCTGAAGTGAGGTACTTTCCTTGTACTTGCCTGGTATTGTACCAAGATCTTTCATCACTTCTGTGACATTATATATTTGAGTGCAAGGCAGTGGCCCCTGGAGTGGCACAGGGCAAGCAGCTAAAGCACTTGTCCTGTGCCATGATGAACTGAGTCCTGCAGACATGCAGTAAATACAAGAGATAATGACATTTCAAAAGCACTTCACCTTCATTATTATGAAAAGAGAAAAACTGAAGTTCATTATCAAAATCATTCTTATTCTCTTTACACTGCTACTTTACCCCTGGGTATTTTGATGGTAAAAAAACAAGAAGGAGCAGCAAGGAAATCCTCTGGGTCTGCTCACTGCCTCACCCTTGGAGCGATTCACTGGGGGTCACCTTCTCCCTGAAGCAGACTTTCCACAGTTTCCCTCTAGCTCAAAGGAAAATAACATAAGACAGTACACGATGGCCTCTGTATTCAAGGAAAGGACTGCTGCATTTACAGGCATGAAGTTCTTGCCCATATTGCCAGCTGTCCTGTGTATTTTTCCATGCCAGCTCCTCATCTGGACCAGAAAGCTTCTACCTGTGAAGGTGATGCTCCTCAGTCCTCAGTGGGCTGTGGGGCTGAGTGCTTCTGCCACTGAGCAACACCAGTGTGTCAGAGGCTGTGGAGCTGATGGCACCTCTGGCTGTGAGCAGCTGGCTCTGTGCACAATCCCCAGTGCCTGTGGAAGCAATGCATTGAATGGCTGCTGCCAGTGGGTGGCTTGCAAAAAGGGAGAGGAATAATAAATTGCTTCAACCTATTGGGATTAGCCGAGGCAGCAAACACGTGTAGAGCAACAAAGTCAGCTGTGACTTGCCAGCACATGGGCAGCTGGGCCCCCAGCATACGTTGCCTCTTCTCTCCACTCCTGCTTTTTAAGAATTTAAGATGGGGGTGTGTGTGTCAGCAGTGGGCTGGGATAGGTATCACATGGGTTGCTTGGCCATGGTTAAAACCAGTTTCCGCTCAAACTCAATCTCCATCATATACAAAACATTATTTGCAAATACTGTTACAGTAATGCTGCTACAGCATCTGAGTTTGGGGAAGAGTGATTGTTGCAGTGCCGCCCCCACCAGCAGCCACGTCATCCCAGCAGCAGGGGATGTGGGGGGTCCTTGTGCCCAGTTGTCAGCGCCTCACAAATGGAGACACTGCAGTTGTCACCTGGCTTGGAGTACTGTGGCTTTTCAAACTTGGGTTGGGGGAGAAACTGGGAACAGCCGATGGAGAAATATAAAAAAATTAATAAGCAAAAATGCCAAAGTCTCAGAAATGTCTCGGACCCCTCTGTTCTCAAAATTTCTGGTTGTGCCAACACTGTCAGGAAACCATTTCCATGACCATGTGTGCTGATCCCTTGCACATCCCTCTTGTCTGGGATGCTAAGTGTAGTAGTATCATTCAGTGGACACTCTTTGGACTGTATTAGCCACCTGGGAACTGGTCCGTACTTTTCCTGGGACTCTGTGAGGAAACATTTTTAAGAAACATGAAACAGTGGTGAGCAGCATTTTTTATTATTAAACCACAGAGTTGTGGTAAAGGTACCATGAAATTTGGACAACAAAAGTAAAAAGTGATCACTTCTGCTTAGCAAACACATCTAAGTAAAACATGATCATTTCTGCTTTGCAGACACATCTGGCTGAACAACAGTGAGAAATGTCTACCAAAACCACTTTGCCTTTATCTGCAGATACTGAGAACTGATGGCACAGCAGAGCAAGATCTCTGCCAAGGAAGCAGTGAAGAGTGACTCAAGAGGCTATTGCTGTTTTGGCTGGTGGAAAGTGTAACTTTAAGCAAATCGGTTCTCTTTTCCTAAGCTTTCCCACAGGTATAATGAAGATAATGATGCTTCCTTCTTATGTAAATTCATTTAAAGGCACTGCTCAACAACTATTTATGAAAACCAGATGCTATCCTTCCAGGAAAGACCTACTACAGGAGTCTACCTGCTAGAAATCCCTCAGGATAAAATGATTTTTTTACTGTTTCCTTCACCAACTTTTAAGAAAAATATTTTCTTTTGTTACACTTTTCCCATTTCCCATCTCTCTAGATTCTCCTCTCTTACTCACCTCCTGCTCTGAGCCTCCCCTGTAGGTGCCTTGATCTCTTATTCTCTTATTCAAGCAATTCAGCATGTTGATACACCCACATTTCCCATACATGCAAAGACACATGTAACTGCTAGAGAATTCTAGTGACTGCAGTATAAGATGAGCAGCCCATCATTTATGTGGCTTTGATTTCAGTGCATAAATGTTACCTCAGTGAGGGGAAAAGCATCCCACAATATGCTGACAAAGATAAGGTGTGAGTTAAGGGGAAAAACATAGCAGCAAGATTGCAAACAGCTGTTGAGCAGCTGGGGAATTTAAAGCATAGGCCAAAAATTTTTGGGGAGAGGGGCATGAAAGACATCTGTGTGTTTGGTGGTCTGTTTATTTAATTTGTCATTTGTTTATCTGATCTTCTCAGGACCGAAGGAAGTACAAAGGCCAAAGCACTGTACATCTGGTTGTTCTCACAGCATCTCAACCCTGGACTGAGAGTGCCAGAAACTGAACAATAAAGTTTCTAAAAAGCACTTGAAGTGTGCAAGTGCACTGATAGTCTCTGTTTCTGAATGCTCATACTGACTCAGCCATGTGTCCAGCTTTGCTCCCTGCCCCTGCGCCCTGCCCAGGGTGCAGCCGAGCAGCCAGCACTGCCTGATAGGATTCAGGCATTTGTGGCCAGTGTACACTCACCCCAGGACACACTCCCACAGCTCTGATAAGGGGTTTTAGCTGCTCAACTGCTGTTAAATTCAATGAATAGGGTGTAACTCAAACCTCACGCCGTGCTGCCTGTCTCAGGCTGCTCACATTGCTGGGCTAGTTGGGACACATGCTACAAAAGATCATCTGTGGCATTTATATAAAATACTAATAACCCAAAGCTCTAAATGCTTTCAGATTGCCAATGATTAAATAAATCCAAATCTGCAACTGGAACACACTGAGTTCTTTTTTAGCATGTCATTAAGTAGCACAGGAAGATATAACCAAAGGAAAAGATGAGGCTCTCTGAGTTTTGCACTGAAGCTGCAGACAGACTCCAGCACATAAGCTGCTTGTCAGCAGTAAAAAATGTGGTCCACTTACCGGTACAGCCTGCTATGGATCATTTTAATGCCGTCTCAGAAATATATTTATTTATGCATCTTAAAGTCACAAACTACAGCCTACTGCTCTTCTGCCGTTCAGTATGATCAAAACATCAGTGACTATAAGTATTTCTGATCTTCATTGTGCTGGTTCTCCAACTGCTTAATCTCAGCTAATTGCAGGGGAGAAGGCGTCTGTGGATGCCACTTCAACCAGAACAAAATGTCAATTCAAATTGGAATTCGAAAAGACAAATTTAAAAATCATTTGGAGTGGATTTATGATGTGTGCAACACTCAGATGTGGAAATTACTCCTGAGAGTTCCTAAAATAAAAAGGTGCTGGATTAATTACTGGATTAGAAATGTACACAGACAGGTGCCTCATATTTAAAAATCGGTGAAACCCTCTGATTTCAAGCCTCACCCATTATTTTCGTATTTGCTCCAGGACCCGTTCTAGCTCATATGGTAATGAAAAAACCACTCCATATTTATTATTTAGTTAAAGAGTGAAGAGGAAATGGACGGTGATTAAACAGAATCACATGAGTAAGGCTCTGTCTGAAATCTTGCATGACTGCCTTAGAGGTTCATTTTCTGTTTCCCTGCTTCAGTGGAGGCTGTTCTTTCTTCAGGAGAGAAGAAATAAAACAGCCTATCTTGCATTTTTTTCACTGCTGGATCCTCCCCTCCTCAGCATGGTTTATAAAGCTTCCTTTGAGCAGTGTGAGACAAAGGGGTGGAAAGAAGAGTGTTAACATTTGACTGCCTTTATATTTAGATGGTTATTAGAGATGCACTTTCCTCAACCAGATGCTGACTAAATGTACAGCATTACCATTTCTGGAAGTGTTGAAGTGAGAATCACAGCACACTGAACACTTTGGATGTGTCTGCTCTGCTGGGTAGAGTGGCTGGTCAGATAAATCCCTGCCGCACTGTGCTTTGGTGACCAGCACAGAGCCAGGGTGAGATGCTGCAGGCCGGCTTTGGAAAACAAGAAACTTGAGGGGTATTTTGAAATAAGTCTGAATTCGTGAAAAGAAGGGTCTACAGAGCTGCCCCTGCAGTGGCTTCAGGGTTGTGTCCTTCCCAGAAGGGGACACAAGACCCTGCCTTGTACAGGTTAAACAGGATAAAAGCATGTTGAGATGAATCCCTAAGAGTCATTACTTTTAAATATAGTCTGTGAGGGATATTGCATCTGAATGCAGTTCAAGGAGAGATTTGCTTGCTCTCAGAGCCATGTGGCACCTACCATGTTGTAGCAGATTTCACTTCGGATCTATGGTTTGGACAGTATCATTAAGCCCTATATACAAATAAAAATGCTGAATATGTACTTTATGTGACAATGTACAAATCTGGGACACTTGTAATTTTTGGAACTGAAATTAACATTGGAGATTGAACTTCTTTACCTTTTTCCTTCTCCCTGCCTCTTTCTTGGCTGAAATACTGTCTTTGGACAGTAGTTCCTAACCTGACAGAATCCATGACCTGACAAATGATGTTCCCTTTGGCAGGATTATTATTTTTTCTTCTTTTCACTAACCTTCAAATAAAAAAATTCCCTCTTTCTACTTCTTCCATAGTTTTTCATGTGCCAATAGTTTGTAGTGATGTACTGAGAAGGTATGATAGCAATGTCAATTTGGCCATCCATAAATTATAATACGTGGCATTTAATCCAGAGGAAGCAGAGAAGAGAAAACTTGAAATTTGAATCCACAAGAACAGAAAAGTACTGAATGCATTATTTTTCCTTATCTGCTTTAAGTACCTATTAATTAAATAATTATTTTTTGACTGTATTGCGGTGTTAGAGACAATCACTGTAGGAAGGATGTAAGAATGGTATTCTAGCATTTTAAAGTTTATCAAAGAGTGTTTTAATGAAAACTTTTCATTTTGGTCCATCAAAATACCTCCATATATGATTACTGAGAGGAAAAATTTCATCTGTTCAGATAACATTGTACTTTTACAATGAGTTTTCATTATTTTTGTAGATTAATATGAAATGTA
This sequence comes from Donacobius atricapilla, assembly GCA_013397315.1. NCBI lineage: Eukaryota > Metazoa > Chordata > Aves > Passeriformes > Mimidae > Donacobius > Donacobius atricapilla. Next base: position 1,704,350 of record WBMY01003777.1, read on the forward strand.
TTGAAAGCTCATGCTAGGGAGAGGTGCCAAAATATTTTCACTGAACCTATGCTAGAGCAGGGTATGACACTCTAACACATGAAATCCATTTTACCATCAGACTAACTTCTAAGTAAGCCCAGACTCTCAGCAGGCTTTAATACCCTGAGAGGAAAAAAAGTCTGAGAGAAATAGCTCAAAGCCTACAAACAGGTTTTCTCTAATATCTGTCTTCAAGGAATGCCTGGGATCAAAATGTGAGTAACTAGTTAAAATTCAGTTTAAAACAATTTGCTGGCAGCAAAGTCATGCGCAGCTTCCTCTGAGAGTTATAAATTGCTGTTCCAGGCAAGGAGGAACAGCAGCACTGGGTCAGGTGTCAGGGAAATTCTTTGTGCCACCTACAAACCCAGGCTGTGGACTCCAGCCAGCTCTGGAGTGGCAAAACATTAATATGTTGAAGCCAAAAGTACAAGATTTATCAGTGGGATTAAGATTCTGTGCATGTGGCAATCAAGGAAAATACAACTCAAACACTTCAAGATTATTATTTTTAATTACTAATTGCTCCTCTTGTGTCAAATCAGACATGTCCTGCTGTGGGTTTGAAAGTGCAGCTGCTCCCACAGAGCAAAGTTTAGAGATCTGGCAAAGGGCTGTAACAGGGCTGTGAACTTTCTGATGAGAAGACTTCTGCCTCTGAAGCCTCCATCAGGTTTGTCACCAGGCAGAGAGGGCCACTAGCTGGTGTCCAGCAATGCACAGCTCATCTTTGACAGTGTGCAGAGATGCTGCTTGTTCCCAGGTCAGCAGCTGATCAAAGCCAGTGGCTGGAGGCTGCACGTGGAGCGTGAGATGCTGCATCCATCAGAGACCAGGGGGAACCGGCTATTCACCCATGCCCTAAGCTGTGCATCATTGTATCAGTTTCTTGTTAATGAGAAATTAATTTTCTCAAATTAATGAGAAATAATTTTCTCTTAAAGCTAGGCTTTATTTTTTAAATAACTTTGTGTGAAAAATATATCAACATCACTGGAATTGCCTATCTGATGACAATTCTCTCTCCTGCCATGTTTTAATCAAGAAGTTTACACAAACATAAAGAGAATGTGTTATTCATCATAACCCTCTTGCTTTTATCAACAAAACATGCTGTTATTCATGTGTCTTTGGGATTTTGTTACAACTGGGAAATTGAAATTTTCAAGGATGATTTAAGGAAAATGTTGTGGAAGAAGTTAGCAAAATATGAAAACAAAAAATCAACCCCATGAGAGAGAAACAAGAGCAATCTGTCAATAATGTTGACAGATTTTCAGCCACACTGTGGTTGGTATGAGTCTAGAGAGGATGTGGTTCCTGATGCATCACCAGATATATTCTAATTCCGCTTCTGGAGCTCTGGAGTCTTATGTTCTTTAGCTGAAGAAACTAAATCTTGATCACCAGAGAATGATTCCTGTTGGCTTTAAAAATCTGGGGATTAAAGTTACTAAAATGTTCTGAATAATTTTATAGTAGCGCATAGAATATACACTGTTTTCCATTTTGGCATTCTACTCTCATCACTAACTACCCTTCCTCAGAGCTGTGATTGCTGGATCCCTTTTATTCGTATTTTGCAGGTATATAAATAGAAATCACCAGAGTGATGTGAGTTGCCCCAGACTGGCTAGAGAAGGCAGCTTGCAGGATCATGGTAAGAGTTAAATTGTTTGCTACTCATAGAGATGCCTTCAGATTTCACTCCTTAGACTCTAATAAACTCCCCAGAAGTCTAAAGACTGGAAGTCACATGAAGATCTTAACTGGACCTGGAGCTGCCTGATAAGCTTTCTAAAACTCATAAGCTGAGTTTTACCTGTAATTCCCACTCAGCGGAAGGGCAAATTAGACTAAATAAGATCTGAGTGGGTAGAGTTTTCACCCACAGAGATTTTCCCCAACTATGGTTTGACATTTTCCACCCAAAACGCCTGTGCCTTCTTTAGGTGCATATCTTTAGTTAGGCTATGGGATGTTGGGGTGGAATGGGGGAATGTCCAGCAGCATGTGGTCTCTTTTTCCCTGCTGCAGAGGGCTTTGGAGACACCACCATTCCTTGGGCTGGACGGATCTTGGGACAAGGAGCTTTTCTTGGTGAAATTTTCTACTGCTATTCTGAAAACTTCTCAGGCATGGTCTTTTGCTGATTAATGTAGCCTTTTTATCACATCTGAACATTGCATCCAAATGCAGTGTTTTACAAAGCAGCAAAACCCATAACAAAGCAGAATCAATAAATACAGTGCAATGCCCTTTGGCGATTCAAGCATTCTGTTAAAATTAGAATCTGATTATAGCGGTGGAAACCTGTTTTCCTGAATCCTAACAAACGCATTTTGCTTTACATGAAAGCTTTTCAAAGCTGTGGCCAATGCTGGCTCTGAGCAATCCATAGTTTTTCAGCATATTCTTTCTCTTTTCCTGGATAGACACACACTGCACTGACATATACTTCTAAAAATCTTATTTTCTACTTTAAACTATCCCTGAAACAACAAAACTCAAATAAGCAAAAGCAGCCAAGAACATCATAAGGAGAAGGAATTGGGACATTTTTAATGCATTGTCAAAGGCAAAGAGTTTTCTCATGATGTGTCAGTTCTGACAAAGTTTTAAAATGGAGAGTTAAAAAAGGGAGCTATCTAGCTCAGCTGAGAGGGAATTCACTGATCCAGGAGTTGGGAGACAAAGATTCAAGTTTTTATTTGATTCTGAATGGCCTTGAATGAAAAAGCTTACCCTGAACTAGGCATGGGAGGAAATGAAATAGGGTTATTCTACCCCTTGTTACTGATGACCAGGAGATATGAGAAGTATAAGATGCAATCCCAGTTTCACACAATTATTTTCTTTTAAATTCTGCCTGACAGGTTTTGATTTTTTTCCAGCCAGTCAGTACTTTTGAGACCTGAAAACTGTCCATGAAATGAAGTTGTCATTCACCAGTCAGCTTTAGCAAAACTTCACTAAGAACCTAACTACCCAGCCGGGGGAGATTAATAATGGAATATAAAACAACAGCAAACTTTTACAGGTTGATTAATTGTACTGAATGCTTCAGGACTCCAATGTAGTGAAAGAAGAGCCTCTTTCCAAGGTGCATCCTGGGCTCTAGCATGATAATACCAACAATAAAACCATGAGTGCTTTCACACCTCTCCTAAGCCTGGATGCCAGTGGTTTCTCTGGCAGGTTAAGGGACTAGAACTGACCTTTGGGATTGGCAAAAGGTTTAGCATGACAAGTTGTGTAAGGAATCAGACCTCTCCTTTGGGTTACCAAAAGTGATGGGATTTCCAGACATGTGCACCATATATTTGCAGACCCTCTGGCACTGCTGCTCTGTCTGAGCAATGGGTCCATCTGAGCATCAAGATGCAACAGCTGCTGCTGCAGCTTTTCCCTCAGGTGCCTTCAGAAGGGCTCAGGGCTCACAGCAAAGGGCTTGGGCCTCTCACTGTCTCCATTCTGGTACCTCTGACAGGAGTTTCCCCCCTGTTTTCCATTCTCTCCCTTCCCCGCAGCCTTGGATGAGCAGAGAGTGAGTAGGAGAGGCTGGGGGAGGAAAAGCTTCTCGCAGCTCTGGAGATGGCTCCAACCAGTGCCTGCAGGTCCTGTGTGGGTGTTGTGCATTGGAAGAAGCAGAGGGGCTTCACTCCTCTTGCGAGATTCCCCACCCCTCACAGGCTTTATGTTGCTGTCTCTCACCCACTTCCCCATCACAGCTGAACATCACAGACCCACTCTCCCTCAAACTTTCCCATCCTCACTGTGGCCCTCCTGTCCCAAGGTCCCACTGATTCCTCTCAGCCACACTTTCTTCTCCTGAAATCCCTTTGCCCACTTTCCCCAGAAGAAGTAAGCTCCCCCACAGTGCCAGCATGGATTTGTTTTAGATGCTGGAAAGAAATCTTTGAACTGTCTGCAGCACCACTTCCACACCTGTAAAGCCCTGAGCTAAATCAGATCACTGCTCAGACCTGCAGTGCTTGTGGGGACAGAGGACCACCACAGCTGGGCCGGGCTTTGCTGTCATCTTTCCCATCCTGACCAGGAGCACACTTCACCTCTGCTCCAGCCATGGGTGGCGTGTGTAAGTGAAGGAGAGAATTAAGAGGGAGAATTAAGAGGAGACTGAGGGAACTGTCCTGTGACCATGCTTTCCCTACTGAGCTAACTTGAGTGAAAGCAGTCGTGCTGAAACAGCATTTCAGTGGCCCGGGAAGATCAAGTTAGAAAACAGGGCAATTACATATAAACCTAGTGCCTGCTAACAGTCCTGAGCAAGGACACAAACGCCTTGACAGACCAGCCTTTAGTCAGCTGTAGAAAGTTGCTGCATTTTCTCTTTGTTTGCTTTGTTAAATTGAGGCTGGGTCAGTGCACAAGCAGAAGGGGCCACTGCTACCATGGAACGTGACCTCAACGGAGGTTGACAAAGGGTGCTGTGCTCATACTTGAACCCAAACCTTTTGGATAAGACCCAATTCAGTCTTAATGAAGTGAAAGGACAATTTCCTTCCACTTTCTTTAATACTAATTCCCTAGCCTATGAAGTAATGTAAGAGCCTCTTGCTGTATCTGCAATTTCTGCAGTGTCCTTTATATGACAAAGCAATCTGGGATGACCACAGTAATTCATCCAGTGCTAGGATTATTTCTCCTGAGGCAGTATTCAGCACTACAGCCTACAGTGGTGTATGCATTTTTTTAGTTTCCTGTTACTTCTGGGCATGGTTCTCTATGATAATTCTGTTCTGAGATCCCCCATGGTATTGTTCTGCTCAGTCATATGAAAAATAGGAAAAATAATGCACCTTCATCCCAGTTCCACAGATGGGCCATTCATCAGCATAAAATCAACTATATAGCCTAGGAGGAAGCTGCTCCATGCACCAAATAGCCACGAATTTCCAAGATGGTTTCCCAAGCTGCATCAGGCCAGCAGCTGTGTCAGAGAGATTCAATATATGGGAGTATTTGTGCAATGGGAACAAAATACATAGTGTCCAAGTCCAAGGGATGACCTATGGTTATCGTCAATTTTTGTAATGGCAAAGTCTATCACTTTGTTAAAACCTGAATTTTCTTGTAGTTCCAGATATCTAATTTCTTTTCAGATCACTGAGTTACTTAGATGGCTCTTCTTGAACTGTTTTCCCCTTTTACCATCTACTTACAAGAACAGATTCTGTCCATTTAACCAAACATGGGATTGGCAAAAGGAAGGCTGAGAGTTCTTCCCCTTTACATGTCCAGAAATGCTCCCCAAATCCAATGGTTTGGGGAGTGATCCTAACCCAGTTACTGCCATAAGCATCCTTATTGTATTTCCATCCTAATAACTCCCTGCAGGACACTGAATGCTGAGCTCTGGGGCTGAGACTTTCACAACAGAATTAGGAGATCATCAGGCTCTTTAGAGGGTCTCTGTGTGAATCTGGCCTTCTCCAGCCAGTCTGCTCAGGATATGACTTTCAGGTATCTGGTTTGGGGATGACACAACCTGGGTCAGCACCATCTGAACACAGAGTGCTGAGTTACTGGTGTGAGCAGGGCACCCCTTCACAGCAGCCCTGGATTTAGGGGTTAACAGAGCTTTTTTTTCTGAGGGTGGAATGGAAAATCCAGCAGCCGGAATCACAAGCAGAGAAAGCACAGGTCTGCCCAGTGAAAGCACACTTGAAGTAGAGAGCACAAATGTGTCTTTCTGGGTACTCTTCAGCTCCCCAACTCCCTGAAAACTGCAGTGCACATCTCCTCATCACATCACCTACCAAGACAATGATCTGGCTCACGTGGTCGCAAGCGGGTCCTGCTTAGATGAGAGTTCTGTCAAATGTGTGTGCATGAGAGCTTCAGCACAGCTGTAGGTTAATAGACAAGCAGGAGAAAAGCCCCATGTGGAGCAGATGCAATGGTGTGTTTCAGACCTAAAGGAAGTGTGGGATAAAACAGGAGCTGGGCTATCAAGGAGTCAATGGCACAAGGCGATACAGCATGTTAGTGAGAGATAGAAAAGCAGCCCAGGGGAGAAGAACTGAGACAAGGCCTGGGGCAGATTCTGTCTGTCTCTTTGGTGATCCCTATAGTGAAAAAGAGAGAGCACAGCTCTAGAAAAAAAGATGGACAATGAGGTAAAATACTGCCAGGGAAGGAGGAGTGGGGAAGTAGAGGATTATTTAGCTCAAATTTTCAAGCAATTCATTTTGCTTTTCAAGAGACTTTAGAAAGCAAAAAAAGCCAATGAGTCAAGAAGCACTAAATTAGCTAGGATGGTGCTCTAGCAAATCAAGGGCTTGATTATTCTGTGGTTTGCCCTAGATTTAGGAGAAAGTGCAAAATATGCAACAAATACTATACGGTGAGCTGCCCCCAGGGCTCCACCTCATGAGCTAGAGTACATGTGCCATAATGGGAAAAACCAGCCCCCTTAAGGGGAAACCCATGTTAACTTGATGCTGTGATACTGCCCTTGAGAGAGCTCAGAAATCCAGATATCCCTGGCTCAGATGCACATGAAGGGAGAAGGCAGTAGAAAGGGAGATGTCCCAGGCCCCCTGACCTGCAGCACTGAACAGAAGGATGGGGGAAACTGCATCTGTGAAGGAGCAATTGGAGTTGTGAGGACACTGGGAACATGCTGCCTTTTGTCATATAGCTGTGCTGCAACCTTGAGGTTAACCTTGAAAAAAGGATGGAAAGGGTGTTTGAAAGAGACTGGAGAGAATGAGCCAGGACAAACCCATAAAAAGCATCTGAAACCCCCTGGGATTTCCCAGTGTCATATTCCTGCAACACCATTGACCTCGGCTGGTCTCCTCTCCTGCTCTCAGCTGCTCTTGCCTCTTCCCCTACTCTCAGATTCTACCTTCTTCCAAAGCTCTGACTTCACTTCCTGTAAGCTCGCCCAACCTCCTGACCTACAGGCACCAAAAAAGAGTTAGAAAACCCCTCCCTGTTCAAAGCAGCCTGATTCAAATGGATATTTTCTCTCTTTCAGAGCTGCCTAAGGATGGTATCAACAAACAAGTCGGCTTACCTCTGATTCAAGAAGGCCATTTCTTCAAATTAAAGTATGATTTTATCTCTTTGTCCCTAATCTCTTACTTTCCTGCATGAAGCTGGTATGGGTGTAGGCTCCCTGGACCTCTCCTCTGCATTGCAGCTGTCAAGACTTTTACACATGTCACAAACTTGGTACTCTGCTCTATCCAGTAAAAAGTAAGCCAGCTTACATCCTCCCTTACCAGAACAAAGCTCATAAGAAGGAAATGTGAGGCTTCCCTGAGGGTGCTGGAAAGACACGGTGGATAATAGGAAATTTTTGGAAGGAGATTTGAGAAGTGTATTTTACTCACTCCCTATATTGATAAAGGCTTATCATACTCCTTCTCAAAACCAGGAACCACATGGTGAGACACCGTTTTTAAATGTTAATGCATCTTTAGAGAATAATCAGTAATGTTTGATGGCTTGTGCTAGCTCTAGGAGAGGTTTCTTTGTTGTTTAAGAAATGAAACAGCATTCATCTGGAGTTTCTTGTCATTACTGGATGAAAGAAAGGTTATTTCTTTAGGAAAAAAAAAAGAGGAAAGAGAAGATCTGAATGATAAACATTATAAAATACATATCTTCCCAGATGTCTCTGGGATAATGTGAGCTGAAAGGAAATGCTTATCTCACTGAAGGACAGCTTTTGGCAACATGGCTTTCTACACAGCGCTAAATTATTTTAAGAGCACAGGACAAAGGTAGAGGGATCTGTTTAAAAGAATGAATTACGAGCCAGGTGTAGCGTCTCTTCAGGTCCTGCTACTGAATCACTGGGTAACCTTGGCTAAACCACACAGACCTTTCGCTCTCAGCTTCTGCTTGGGAGAATAATTGGTGTAATACCCAACAGGAAAATTATTTTCATTATTATCTACAAGTTTACGGTCTGTGTCATGTACAGCGTGATTATACATTTTTAAACACAGCTTGTATATCTTGTTATCTACAGAAGCATTCCCTCATTAGCTGGGAGATTTATCTGGTCTTTGAAGAAATCCATGAGCCAAGCAGGGTTCACCTCCAGGGCTGGGTTCAGCTGCATATAATCAGGCAGCACGGGCTGTCAGCTGCCCAAAGCACCGACTTCCTCACGCCAAGAAGAGCAGAATCCAGCCTGAACAGCCTCTAGTTGCTCTTGAGAATGGGCCACATTTTAAAAATAATTACAGATTTTGGTGCTTCCAATTGTGATGTCAGCTAAGGAGTGCCCCAGGAAACCCACCTTCTGGGAAACATGAGTGCCTTTAACCAAACATAAGGCCTTTTCAGACATCTCTTGATACACCCATACAGTGGGAGGCCAAAGATCACTACTGTTTTTCATTATTCATAAGCATTCCCTTTTTTATTTTTAATTTTGATTTAAGATGATGCTGTGTTTTTTCATTTTGTTAACATCAGGAATTTGTTGGTCTGATTTTGAATTTTAAGAATTTACTTGCTTTTGTTCATTTTATAAGCCCTGCTGACACAATGCAGAAACCGTGTCAGGCAAGGAGACCAGATTTCCTTCCTGAATGGGTGCATTCTGCTTTCTTGCCCTAGCAAGCTGCTGTTTCACATGTGAAAAAAAAATCTAGTTTGGGCAGAATAATACTTGATCATTAATAAATAACTTATACAAATAAGAAAGCACAAAGGAGTGAAACTACCATCTGATGGATTTGACTGTGAGGAAGCGAGGTCTTTGTGTGACCTTGGGTGATTAATTTTACATTCCCTCCTCCATCCATTCTTTTGTCTTGCCTGCCTCACATTCAAGGTAGTCAGGGCAAGGAATATTTCTGATTTAATTTGGCAGCCAGCACTCTGGGCTTTGCAGCATTGTAAAATGCATGTATGAGGAGCAGTAGCTGGTGCAGAAATAAGAGCATAGTGTGTGCCTTCTGCATTGGATCATGGGGTGACAGACGTGATAACAAGATCTCTGGAGTCCCCTGCCCCTTGCTGGGGGCATTCCATGTGGCTAGGCAGGGACAAAGCTGGCGCAGTGCGGAAGCAACAAGGATGCGGCTCTGCCATGGCACGGCAAGGACTGGGACATGCATGTTTGGGGAGTGATGAGGGGACAGTGCTGGCTCACAGTGGAGATAGGATTTGTCATCACAGACAACAAACTCTGTAAGTCTGTTGGTGGCACACACTGGCTCAAGACCGGATTTATCTCATTTGCAGGATCACCTCTAGAGAAGAAATCCCTGGAAAACCATGTGTTTGCTTGAATGCCATAGGTATGGTTCCAGGGACTCTAAGACTGACCCGGTGGACTCCAACCAACCCACCTGCCACGCAGCGACTATGCAGTGTATGTGACATAGGCAGGATGGCTTCAGAAGGATCCCTTCCATAAGGGTCTTGCCATTATTTGCTGTTAGTGCAGGTGATATTTGGAGAGAGTCTGGATAAACAATCAACACTACAGATGTGCTGTATCTCATATCATATCATATCATATCATATCATATCATATCATATCAGTGCTCTACTTCAGACTACAGCTGCTGCAGCCTGTTTTAGTGAAAATGGAACCCTTCAACCCATACGTATGCTGTGAACCCTGAGAAGAGTCTACACGTCTCCAGTTAGAGCCCTGATCCTCTGGTCCAGCCTCTGGCCATGGCTTCAAGGATCTCTTTGATCATGGGGATGCTTTCCAAAACACTTATTTACTATTAGGTTTGTATGTAACAAGCAGGAAATGTAGGGATGTATTCCCCAGCAGAGCCATGCAGCCCCAGGTGTGGGGAGCTGCCTTGCCCAGCTCTGACTTTCCCTGCACACAGGACCAAGCACCAGTTGCACAGACAGACACACACTCTCTAAAGCCTGTAGTGCTTTTGCTCTCGAGTGAAATGCAAAGAAAAAGAGCATGAAGGATCTTAAAAGAAAACAAACCAAAAACAGCCAAAAAAAGACAAAAGGCAGACAAAGGAGGAGAAGGAGAGGGAAGATGTTTCCTTACAGTCGGTTGTGATTTCGTAGGGGGAGTTGAGGCGCGCATCTCCGCAGGGCGAGGTGCTGACGTACAGATGGAACAGGATGTTCTCCCGCAGCCTGAAGCCTCCTTCTTTTAATCGCATGAAGATTGAGCGCTCCCAGTCTTCCCGCCGTTTGCTATGATCACAAAAGAGGTTCCAGGTCATTTGTTACATGCCAAATCAGAAACATTTCTGTGTTCTCTCTCTCTCTCTCTCTCTCCTTTTCTCCCTCTGCTTGTTTGTTTGTTTTTTATTAGCACCCGGCATCATATATTTTGCCTAGTGATAAAAAGAGAAAAAAAAAAAGAGCTTCTGCAGGTGAAGAAATGTGTGAGGGAGGTCAAAACTGCCAAAGGGCTTTTGGCTTGCTTACCTAAGATACATTCTAATGATAAAATGTGGATTTTTGAAGGATAACTCTCCTTCCTCACATGCACGGATGTATAAACACACTGATTTTAAAGTGGTTCTGGTGCATGAAAAAATGAGCTCTCTTAGGTTCTCATGTGAACACATCAGCTGTGCTGATCACAATGCCTGGGCACATGTTAGAATCCCATTAACATCAATCACCACAGCTGAGATGTGTGTTCATATGCTCCACTGAAAAGGGTCTCTATTGAAGCACCCAAATTTTATGATCACTGCCAGCTCTCCCTGCTCCCCAGGTGTTTCTCTTTTCCCCCATTCCACCACAGCCCCCCACAAATGCTCCACCTAGGCCAGCAGCGTCCTCTTGCTCACTTGGCATTTTTGGAAATCAAAAGCCATCTTAAGAAGCGTGGACAAAACTTGTGCGGCCTTTTCTCAGCTGAGTTGAAAAAGACACTTATTGAGATGAGGCTTTTATCTTTGCACTGGTTCAGCAGCTAGATGGGGATGCAGTGCACATATTCCATTAGCAACAGCTGCCCGGGAGGCCAAACCCTCCCAGGGCTGCCGTTTGCAGCAACAGCACAGCATTAAAGGCTCTGCTGCTGTGCAGTTCCTCCGAGGAGTTACATTTGAGAAGATATGGGTGATTTCTCTGACAGACAGCTGCCTCTAATATGTGTATTTGGTCGATGGTCATGATTATAATTTTGAAGGGGAAAATGTGATTGCTGAAATTATGATGAGACTCCTTTCCCCTCTGACTGCCTGGTCCTTCTCTCAAAAACTCAAGGGTCTTTTTTGGAGGAATATCTCTGAACAGAACAACACCCGCAGGTAATGATTTTCCTAGGATGCTGTTAATAAGGTGGAATCCCACCCGTTTAATTCACTACAGGACAGCCCATTAACCAAGGCTATTTCTGCCTGTCTCTCTGCCTCCTGATAGTGCAAACAGGGGTGCTTTTTACTCAGCCTTTGAGTGAGTCCTTGGCTTTCATCCAAGCTGCCTCTGCCTGTTTTCTCCCAGTGCAGCCTCTGTGCTATTGAAGCTGTTTGGCTGTCACTCTTCCATGGTTTGGGTGTTTTGTCACATTTTGATGCCAGGATGCGTTTGCTGTCAGGAGGAATTTACAGGCACATTAGCTCGCCTGTCAGGGACAGGGAGCCACACCGTCTGCCGAGCTGGGGCTGCCACATGCAGCTCCTTCATTTTCTGCTGGCTGTGGTGGAATTTCCCAACTGCACTAATTATATTATTGCCCTCATACAAGCCTCTGAAATAATAAAATCTCTGTAAGTCCTGCTGCTTGGACTTTAGAGCAACTGCAGATAGTTTTAAATAATTCACTGCAAAATCAGCTGGGAAAATACAAGGCTGTGCAGTCCAAATGCCTGCTATTATTACATTAAATCTCACCAGAGTGTGGGGGGGCAGCTAACTGTACTTGGAGACAGTTGCTATGTAGAGTTGGAACAGTCATGCTTTGGGCTGGATTTCAGGAGTTCAGCTTCCATCCTGTTTTCAATGGTCATTGTTTTTCACTGATTAACCTTGCTCTCTTACCTCTTCATGAGCACCAACAGGGTCTGTGGCCAGTGTGGCTGCCAGGTTAGGTGATAGACAGCAGCTCTAAGAATAGTTGGCAGGGCTGGAGGGCAAGGCAGCTTGACTCTCTCCTCCAGCAGGCTGAGGTTCTTCATAGCACACAGGGTCCTGACCTGCCTTTGGGATGGTTTTTTAGGATCTGAACTCAAGCATGAGACTCATTCCTGCACCGCGGCTGAAGGCTTCACAACAAAACTCAGTGAGTATTGTTTAAAAAGAGTTTGGGTTGCAACACCATCTGCCATGGCTTAATAAAGATTCTTGTGCATCGGATGTTTTGTGTATTTCGAAATCCAGGGGGACCCAGGGATCTTGTAAAAATGGTCCAGGTAAAGCATGAGATGCACTTCTGTAAAGTCACCTCTACTCTAGCACCAGTACCCCTGTGCCTTGCCTCTGGGACTGGTGTTTTGAACTGTGAGAGGGAAGATGACTTTGCAGTAGCTGTTCTTCACTATGGCTGTCCTTTGCACAGCCATATACAAGCTGCACAAAGCAATGGAGAGAGAAGCCCACACTGAGCCTACAGATCCCATTCATCCAGGGGGTGTCATCAAAGTGTCATTTCTGCATGCTGGCAGTGGCTATAAGAGCAGAATTCATCCCTAAACCTTTGCCTGTTATGAATTTCTGTGGGAAGTAGGATTTGAGGCTCATTCAAGAGGAACATTTAAGAATGTGCTATATTTTAATCTTGTGCATAAGTTCATTATTCAGCATAACACATGCCCATGTTTTGAGCTGACTTCAAGAATATACTTAAGCACATGCTTACGGTTTAATATATATTAAGCATTTTGATGAAACAAAGTCTGACAAGTAGAGGAGCTGTTTTTAGCATGTAAACCTATGTACAGAAAGTTTCTAGTACTACATACTACAGGAGAGCATCCTAGAGAAACTGTCATCAGGCTTAGTAGATGTGCAACAAGCAGCTGATTTTCCTGGAAAAAATAACTTAACTAGACTTGATTAAGACTATTCCTTGCTTTTCATGTCTAAAATAAACAGTGGTTTGCATCTGACTTGCTGAAAGAGCTTACCTTCTGGTAAAATCATCTCCCTGGCACCTGAAGGGTGCAGCAAAGCTGCAAGCCTACTATGGTGCTGACTTATTTTAAGGATACTCTATTAATTTTATTTCTGTTTAAAAAAGAAGAGTTGTATTTTCCTTCATATTGGCCAGTTGGTATAAATAATACCTGTGAAAATGATGTCTCTTTTCCTACCACCATTGCAAGAGAATCAGACTATCGTATTTGTGTGCTTTTTGGTGGTGATTCTTAGGAAAAGCTTCTCAAAAGGTCTTTCTTGTCCTTCTTTTGAACATCAGAAAATTTACGTCTTACTTCTCATCTCTTTCGTGAAAGTCTGGAGAACTGGAGGATTATGGTTGTCATAAAAATGAAATCTGGGAGGGCTAAGGGTTTTAATCAGACTGGTTAGGAGCTGACAGGTTTTAGCTGTGCTTTTAGCTTTTATTTAACTCAAGCTCTAGACAATGAATTGTTGAAAGGAAGTTTCCTTTTGAAGTATTTCTCACTCTTGCTTCTTAGAGAGGATAAAGTTCCCATTCTGGAACTCTTTTCCACGAAAAGTCAGGAAAGTCACACCTCTAACGTTTAGCAATAAGAAGAGAAGGAGAAAAAAGGTAATTTGCATATTGCTGCAGCACTGGCTTGTGGATGGAATTGCTCTGCAGCTTAAATATGTGAAGAAGTTTCTGTATTCTCTCTTTAGAGAAATGAAAAAAAAAATTGCCCCAGTACATGGCAGTTCATCTCACCCTCAATAGATACCTGAACAGGTCTGCTGAATTCCACCTCAGAGATGCCCATTTCTCTCCATTGCTGATCAAAGGAGCCTTGGGGATCTGGGTAACACATGACTGCCAAGAAGTAAATTAATTTCAGTGAATCCATGTCTCCTGGCCATTAGTTTTATATCCTGGCCCTTGTTTTCTCCAGCCTGCTTGCCCTTGCTCTTAGAAGCTGTCATGCTACACTCATTCAATATGTGTTCAGTTTTCCCTGAGATCAATCATAGTATTTGTAAATTCTGGAAAAGAGGTTCTTTTTCAAAGACAGCATCACGCAGAAAAAATATTTCTTGCACGGGAAGTTCCTGAAATCCAGCTGCAGAGACCACTCTCAGCAGGTAGGCTTGGTGGGAGGAAGGTATGTGGAAAATAGGAAATACTCTCCACAGAACAAACTTGCCTGTTCCATGGTGAATGACAGAAAATTTAAGTTCTTTGAGTCAAGAATGATGCTCTCAAAAGAAAACCATCCTTTTGGTTTCAGTTCATTTATGACTTTTTACAAAAAACCCTGGGTGAGGAGTTTCATTTGTGCTAGGTTAATGCAAATGCATTACAATAGCTTTGTGTTTCCCCCAAGCCTGAGGAGATGGTGTACTGGTAATCCCAGAGGAGCTGATTTACCATGTCTGTCCGAAAAACTCTGTCCTTATAGCTATGTGGCAGTATCATGTGTTTTCTACGTGAAAAGGAGATGTATCTCTTTTTCCAGAGAAAAAGGAGTAAATATGATTTTAATGTGCAGAAAATGCATTTTTTATTTCATTTTGAGCTCCCCCATTTTGTCACCATATGACAAAGCTCCCAGTGATGGCAGAAAACTGTGCATAGCAAGAAATATTAAAATGGAAGAATATATCATAACACATATTTTTGCTTCCCCATGGACTTTGAGGAACCAGAACTGGATTTGACAATAAGTTCAACTCTGTCATTCAAAGGTGCTCAGCCTTGACAATTTTGGTTGAGATTTTTATGTTGTGTGCTAGTCAGGCAAGTGGTGGTGCCTGGTCCTGGCTAAACAGAGAGTGATTTGAGTTTATTGTGAACAGAGCTCATGTTGCACTGAGGATTCTCTTAACAAAAGGCTGTTAACATTGATCCAAATAAAATAATAATATGACTGAACATGTTAGGGAGGTGGATCAATACAGTAGTTTAAGATACAATGTTAGCATTTTTTTCCCAAGAGACCATAGCACGGAGCAGGGCTGCTACACTGCTGAAAACATAATAATTTAGTGTAAACTTGAAAGCAGTTCAGTATGAAATAGAGAGAATATTGTTTTCGATTAACCCTTCAACGCTCTTGTCCCCTTTTGTTAGCCAAACCCAAGTACTCAATATACTCTCTTGTCTTCAACTCCAGCTTAAGGTGAAAATAGCCATTATTCCTGTTACTGTTGCTTAGGGGCAACACTATCACGGCTTACAAGAACACACAATCCTGCTTACATCAACCCTTGTGTCTGTGACCGGATGCAAAACCTGAAGTCAAAGGAAGTTTTTGCTCTGAGTTTAATGGCCTTCAGAAAAAGTTACATGAATATGCACTCAAGAATGGAGGGCAGAAGAATGACTTACAGAGAAAGAGGTTTTTTTGTTTGTTGTCCTTCATTTCTTAGTTCCTTCTATATAATAAATGCCACCTCAGCTTCACTTCTGCTCAGTTTTTACATCATAGGATAATTCAGGCTGGTAAGGACCTTAAATCTCTATCCCATCCTCTTTCTCAAATAGTTTGACAGATTGCTCAAGGTTTTATGCACTCAGATTTTGAAAATTACCAAGATGGGAGAGAGACCGCACAACCTTTCTGAGTGACCTGTCCCACTGTTAGCCTATCCCCAAGAGGAAATTCGTCCTCATACTCAGACTGAGCTTCTCTCTCTGTTTCAGTGTGTGCCTCTTGTCTGTCACCTTCCCATTGCACACCTTGGTAAAGATGTCAGCTCCAGTGTTGCTGACATGCTTTGCTGGCTTTGCCATCTCACCTGCGGGCTGACCAGGTCCAGATTCACCACTTCCACACTGCCCGAGTGCTCTGGCCCCTGAGACTCTGGGTAGACTCTGCTGAGCCAGTGTCAGATGGCTGATGTCTTTCCTTTGGGGCACCCAAAACTGCACAAAGTTGTGTAGATGTGGTGTAATGAGTGCTGATTAGTGGTGAATGCACACATCCCTTGACAGACTCTTCACAGGATCCTGCTGACCCTCTCTGCTGTTGGGCACACCACTAGCTAATGTCCTGTGTCCTGTCTGCCTACAAACCCTGTCCCTTTTCTTTCCTTCTGGGTGGAAAGGAGGAAGGTCATTCTTGCCTCCTTTGGTTGCATTTGTCCTTGCTAAGTTTTCTGTCAAAGCTCCTGCTGGTCCAGCCCTCCAGCCTGCTGGGATGACAGACCAGCCCTCAAGCATAGTGACTGGTTCTTCCCCCATTTTGGTGTCCTCTGCAAAGCTTATAACCTAGCGCTACATAACCTCTTCCAGATTGCTGATAGACATGATCAGAGACAAGGCAGCATTCTGAGGTACCCCACTTATTACCATCTTCCAGGCAGTGTATGAACCATTAACCATTTAAATGGTAACAAGGTGGATTTGGCTGAAGACAGGAACAATAATTCCACTGTAATGATTATACATGCTATAACATTTTAAAACATCATAAAGAAGGAATGAGTGATAGCATCTTACACTTTGGCACAAAGTTTACCGTGCTGTTAACACTCATTGGTTCTCTAGTGAGTCAATGAAGATATTAATGATCAATAAATCATTTCTTTGAGATTTTCCAGCAGCAGCAAGGAAGACAGGGAAATGGCTGCATTAAGCAAAATGACTCCCTTCAAGTCTCTGGTCAGTGAATGATGCTAATAAGCCTGCACGTAAAGATTTGTACAAAATCATCAAGCTTCATAAAGCCCAGTTTATGAGTCATATCTAATCGTTACTGAAAGAGAATCAGCTGAAGTAAAGCAGCACATGACCCAACACTTTAGACTACCTAAATCTCAAATTTTTTTTGTGCAGCGTATTGTTCCTTCATCACCTAAAGACTCAGAAAAAATGACATCAAGAAACAAATAGTTCAGTTGCCTGGAGGATGGATCTGTTCCACTGAAGGCCATATAACAACCCCCAAAAATCAACAGAATTCAGTTACCTTAAGTGTAGCTCCAGCTGTGAGTAGAGGAAGTGAACAAATGCCCTTCTTGCCACAATTTCTGCATGGCAGTCGTTGACGGCAAGCCCTTGGTCATTTATGTATTCCCCATTTATACATTTGGTACCCGATGACAGCACAATAACCTGAGCTTGCCTGATGTCCAAACCTGTAGGAAGAAAAAACAGAAGTGTTGTGAAATTGCTGGGGGTGAGTATGATATCATGATTGCTGAAGTCCTCACAGCACACGCTTTGATGTGGCAGCCAGATAGCTCTAATGGGATGCTTGTTAAGGTGATGATATGGCCTTTGGAATATGCAGGAATTTCACATCTCTGTGTTATTAGAATAATAAGGTCTATATTTCAGTCTTGCTGCTAATTCCAAGATGAAAGCTTGCCATGAAGTTTACTTG
Source organism: Donacobius atricapilla (assembly GCA_013397315.1). Lineage (NCBI taxonomy): Eukaryota > Metazoa > Chordata > Aves > Passeriformes > Mimidae > Donacobius > Donacobius atricapilla. The sequence goes on from WBMY01003777.1 coordinate 1,721,794, forward strand.
TTAAATCAATAACTACATCATAGCAGAGCATATGCTGTAGGGAGGTAATAAAGATCTCCTGCAGTGCTGATAAATGGCCAGGTTTTTATGAGCTGTTGAAGACATTTTCTGGTGGGAACACATACTCCCTCTAATGTTAGGTTTCATTGCTGTTGCATTCTAAGTACTAAATAAAATGGAAGTAATGCTTCTGGGGCTGCTCTTTAAAAATCATAGAGAAAATATCCCAACAGATTTGACTTGCAGTCCAGTTTCCTTTCAGTTTCTCCAAGAGCAGCTACATCAGTGCTCTTTTCACTGTGGTCTCAGGGATGGAGCATTTATCACCAAGACCACTTTGTTCATCTGTTGCTTCTCCACATAATGGTGATGGCAATTGAAAGATGTCCCTTACTTGGTCCAGACAGACTCCTTCTAGGAATAAATCCTAATTTATTTGGAGTTGGTTGAAAATGCTTAGAGACTTCAACAGAACCTGGGTTTCACTCTATAAAACAGAGCTCATTCAGCCCTGTGGACAATTTCAAAGTAGAATTTAGAATGAACTGAGCTCAAAATGAAATTATCTTTTGAAAAACACATCTCAGGACTCATCTCTGAATACCAAAGAACAAGGGAGCAGCTATTGGGAAAAAGAACTTTTTTTGCCTGATAGGTGCTTCCTCTAGAAGTGTCAAAGTAGCCTCTGAGTGTACGGCTGTGCTTGACACGATGGCTGTGTGTAGGCAAACACCTGCACAGTTCAGCACAGTGGCTCAGACTGTTGGTGCTGCTCTGGCTGTGCCCAGGTGGGGCCACCTGAGATGCCCTTGATTGATGTCCTGCCCTACGTCTGCCTGCTGTCTGGGAAGTCCAGGAGGTTCTCCCCATGCATCTCACATGGAAATCCATAAAAAGGCATAAAAAGTGAAAACAAATGCCCATGTTTAGGCAACTGAATCAAGACCTCAAAGTGTGATAAGTCAGTGATAAAGACAGGTCTGAGACTGCAAATACCCATAGGAGGAATGGAAACAATCTTCCTGTGGGCCACGATGATGCTGTTTCTATGGTATTATTTTAGTTTCAGAAAAGCTTGGGCAATAATTTTATAGAGTCAGCAAAAATATTTTTTTTCCTCTTATGAGGTCTATTAAATAGCAGAAAAACTGGAAAATTGCAGAGATTTTTTTGGCTAGGCATGTCTGGGGCCACGTTTCCTTATAAAAGCTATTGGTGTTAAATGACAAAAGAGCTGAATGGAGAAGGAAATAATATTTTAAACAGAAGGATTGGTGCTGCCAATGATTTCTCAGTTAGTAAATACCATCAACAGCCCTTCATAATCTCCACACAGCACTGGGGTTAGTAGAGGATGACATACTGAAACACTGTTGCTATGCTCAATGAGTATAATTCCAAATTATATCAAAATTCTTTCATGCCTGTATCAATACAAAAGCTACATCAGTAATCCAAAAGGGGTAGTAGTAATGGGGCATTGCAGCATTTTGGCATTTGTAGGAGAGGTGTAAGTGTTGTGAAAAATTAATTTAATCACATCTGAGCCCCTGGTTGTGAGACTCTCATACAGAAGTTGTTACAGGTACTGATGACAAAGTACACATCACTGTATGCCTGTGCTGAGAGTTTAATCTCTATTTGTTATAACAGATGTGGTCCTAAAAAAGTATTTTGGAGTATTTATTGGGGAGTAAAAAAAAGAGCTGGGAATCTTGAAAACGCAAGAAGTGAAGACGGGAACACACTGGAGAGGAGAACAAGCCTTTGTGTTTATTCCAGTTTTATTACTAGGTAAAATGTTGAGGTGGAAAAATTACTCATTCCCTACAAAGAAAAGTGCTTATAGTCTGTACATTAAAATTGCTTTGCTTTAGGGTCACTGCTTTTATGAGAAAAATAATAGGTATCTTAGACAGTGACATGTCCATCTAGTTAACAGTGTCTTTCACATGGACGAACATCAAACATTTCATGGGCCACTGCCTGCCACTGAGGTGTTTGAGCCCCACTCAGCATCTCAAAAAGCAGTGTATATTTTCCTCAACAGTATGTAACATTTTCCTTGGTTGAAGGTCCATGAAAAGAATCAGCTATTTTTTTTTGTTCTATTTTATTTATTTACCACTGTGGATAGAGCCTTATTTACCTCAGCACAGCAGGAGTGCACCAAGAGGCAATTCCCTCCTACAGAAACCCGTGAGCCTCTCTGTCTGCCCCTGAGGACCTCCATCAATACTCCTCAGGGCAGTGAGACCAACTGCTTCCTTCTCCTAACATCAGCATGCCCCTGGTGTGCCTCCTCCTCTCCCCCTTCACCTCGTAGTCAAAGCACCAGGCTCTGAAAATACAGAGCAAACCACCTGGGTAAGCCCTCCTGCTCTCTGGGATCTACACCTTCCTCATCCCTCAATCAGCCCAGTACACAGTGTGCTGTCTTTTATTTTTTCAATCATTTTATCCACAAATAAATATAACTCTTTTTCTCCTCTCATATGAGGGTAAGCTGATGAATACATTCAGGATTTTCTGTAAGGCCTGGATTTATTCACAAATGAAACATAAAGGCACCCAACACCTATCAGATGCAGCAATAATATGAATCTCTCTGATGTTGTTTGCTATCACAATGTCCACCTGCACAGCAATGCTTGGGGTGTCCATGACTGGGTGAATTAACTCCATATGTTGGCTTTCAGTGATAGGGGGCCATGTGTGGCAACAGCCTGGGGTGTTTGCCAGTCCTGGCAAGGTGCATGTGTTTGCAGAACATCACTTAGATACTGCCTGGGGCTGAGAGGCAATGGCTTCCAAGAATTTGCAGAACCAGTCTGAGTGTTAAATATTAAAGATCTCCATGTATTTTCCATTTGCAGCGTCAGAAAATAATCCATGCTCCTCTATGCTCAGAAATACCCAAGAGTTATGTCTCACTGCTGTGGCACTTGGAAACCCAGGTGTACATGACTTATGCATTAGCTCTGAAATATTTACACCTCACTGGGGAACCAAATGGAGAAAGTGATCTGTGACCAACGTAGCACTGTTCAATGCTGCCATTGAGGGCACCCAGCATGATAAGAAATACTTCCAACAACCTGAGAGTTGTCTGCTGTGTTCAGGAGCATACATGCTAACAGGTTTCTTCTTGCATCCCTTGTTTGGTACATACACAGAGTTGGAGGTTTATCCCCTGTGTAATGTTTGATATTATTGCCAGTGAACATGGGGGGAATTTTTTCTCTGAGAACAAGACATGATGCCTAGCTGATGAAGGCAGATTTTAGCATTGACTAATCATGCTGGCATTTTAGGCAGCTTTTCCAGCTCTGGAGCCTAGATATTTGGTTCAGTGATTCAGAATTAATAGGCACTTCTGTACATTTGTCTATTTTGCATTAAAACCAGTAATTACTAACTCTTGTTATTAATGTTTACTTCCAGTTTTCTTTTGCTTGCAGAATACTTCAAATTTCTCAAGCCATTTCCATTTATGAAAGTCAAGCTCCCTCATAAACATTGATTAATTTATCCTCAGCCACGTAGCAGATGCAGATTGTGCACATCCTTGAGCCATGCCTAGGAAAGCTATGGCTTTGTGAGTGGCAGAATCTGACATGAAGAGTAAGCGGCACCACCAGTCTTATGGCACCTACCCTGCTTAGGGTTGTAGAGCAGGGTTTGACCCAGGACAAAGACTGCTCCCCACAAGACTCATGTTCTTACCGAGGGGAGTCAATCTTGGGTGAAAGGTCCAGGGATGTAACTGCATTCAGGTTATTTGACAAACAAGGAGAAATGGGATACATTATTATGACCTTAACACCTGACCCACTGATTATCAGAGTTCATGAGGCATTTCCTACCCTCGCTGCCTTCTGCAAAGTAATGTTTGAGGAGACATTAGGTTAAAAGTAACTAGTGAACGATTTATAACAGGCACCTGCATTACGTTTCTATTATTTGCCTAAAGACTTCTAATAGTTTTCAATTTGAAAAGGAAATGGAGCAAGGGAAAGGAAATTGGGAAGCTGTGTCAGCACAGTGGCTGGGTCCTGGCTAACACCCTGTTGTTGAGGACAGCTGAGAGAGCAGGGAGGGAATTCACTACATTTCATCTTGACAAATCCTGTCAATCAATTAGTTGCACTATAAAACAAAAATGTACACATAAATGGCACATTGCCTTTGATCACAGATTCAGTTTAATGATCCAGGGAGGTAAAAATACTTTCTGGTGCTCTGCTGAAAGCCTGAGCCCATCCTGGGTCTAGAACAGGAACACCTCTCACAGCCAGGCAGGGGGAACCCCTAATCCCCAACGTTCATTTTTTTTTTTTTCTGTTAGTGATAGTGCAGACTTTCACGTCATAGCTGAGCTGTTGAAAAGAAACTGGGTTTATTATAACCCATTTCCAGTTTGCTGACACCAGCAGGGAGATTCATTTCAGCTGTTCTGGATAACCAGAGTTTAGACGGCCGTAGCTGAGCTAATTGCTGGAGAAGGTCTTTATAGCCAAAGGAGAGGAATTTTCCTAGGAGGTGATTCACCTGGTCTAGTTTAGATATTTGCTTTTCGATAGTCTACATTACATCTCAGTATTGCCAGCTTCTCTTCATGAACTCTGATGACCCATAGACATCCAGAAGAAGTAAACCTTTCTACACTGTGGAGAGATGCTCTTAGTAAGAGTTCTCTTCCAAGCAGCAAAATACTGATCAACACTCCCCAAATCATAAGAGGGCAAGCAGAACAAATCTAGGGTCTTTACATTTTTTCCCTTATGTTTAAACTTCTTCAGATAATTTTTTTTCAGCTTTTTTCCCCCCACAACAATTAAGGATAACTGTGTCAATGTTGGTATATTCAAGGATGGTCATGTTGCCTTGAGCTGAACTATTACACCCAGAAAGCAAACAGGGCTATCTTCCCTATGTGACCTCCAAAAACACCAGGCCTGCAGCCACAGAGCCTGCAACAGAAATTATGCAGAAAGATGTTGCAGAAGAGAGAGTAAGCAAGCAAAAATATGAAGGTTTCCTCAGCAGATAAGCTGGATGTGGAGAACTGGCTGATATGGACTATGGTTATGAGCTGAGTTTTAAGTCAGTTGTGGCAATAAACACAAAATGCCTACAACCAATCTGCTTGGAGACATAGCTCTACCAATAAAACAAGCAAGTTTTGGCTAGTCTAGTCAGTGCTTACACTGATTTTAGGAGTTACTCTTCTAGTGGGATATGATCATTAGGACTTTCCATAAGAATGAGTTTGTAGCCTTGCATATTTTTGTGTCAGAAAAGGAAAATCGAAATCATGAGGTAATTGCAAGAGGTGTAGACTGGTACCTTCAATCAGCAAACTGAATCACACTGGCTGTGTATCAGAGAACTGCAAAATTCAGTGAGCCTAATTCACACAGAACAGGATGGAGCTTACGACTGCTAATGCCAGAATACAACTGGGATCACACTTTGCTTTCCCAGCAGCTGGCACGACACATAGCGAAGCACCAGTCAGTATGCAAGTGACTATTGCACTGCATGTTTTAGATCCTGCTAGTGGTAGTAAAATCTATCTTCTCTTTTAGCATGACACCGTGAAGACAGCTCACTGCTTGAAATATATTCATTTTAAATTAGAAAAAAATAATCAGAAAACTCAGGTTTGATTAATTAAGAAAACCCACAGCTCTTTTATTGGGTGGGAGACAACTTACACAAAATGCAATGCAGTAAAAAGGAAAACCAGAAATAATGATAGTGTAACATCAGCCCTTCTGAATAATTCATGGGATACAATTTCATGTTATTTTAAATGGTGCTGCTTGTCTCTCCGATAAGCAATAATTTTATGCTCTTTCTTTACCTTTTTTAACAAATCAGTCAAAAGGATTTTCTATTGTTATCTGAAAAAAAGTGTATTTGGAATAATTTTCAAGGAACCTTAATTGAGCTCTGATCACAGAGGAGGGTTGTTTTTTTTTAATACACTCTACTCACAGCTGAATAAGTTCAGATTTCCATTTCAGGTTTTTTTAGGGAAGGAAAATTTCTTGATGTAACGTACCACTGACAAGTCCTGCATTATTTTCTCTTATCTTCTTCCCTGCCAGCCCTATCACATTCTTAGAATGGCTTTAATTTTGTAATAAGAGATAGTCAAGACATGAAAGGGCAGTGATGCTGGAAAAGCTGCCTGCAGGGACGTGCTGTGGGCACAGTCCCGCATCCCTCTGTCCCGAGGCAGATCCTTGAACCTGTGCAGAGCCCTGTGGGCACTGCTGCCTGCCACCCCAGGAGTGGGCAATGTCCCACAGAAAATACTGCCAAAGAGGCAGAGTTCTTCTCCTCATCTGCTCAGGAAAAGGACACATTTCTCTGGAAATTGAAACCATTGCCCCTGTATGTTAGTGCTTACATGAGGGATAGGTCTATGGGTAGAAATGAGGGATGTTTACCCAGGTCCATCAGTCCATGTTCCCCACAATCTGGGGGTGCATCTACAACCCCCTCTATTCTGAGGCTTCAAGAGGAATGAAATCAACATCTATGTGCAAGGAGGGAGCTGAGGATTGGGAGGTTGGTGTGTGGCATGGTGTAGCTTGCTCTTCAGTTTTGATGCAGGATATGCACTCCTGACATAGGGAGCTCTGCTGTCCCCAGCTCTACATGGAGAACAAAACCACACTCACGACTAAAAAAGAAAAAATAAAAATGTGCAGCCATAAGAGAAGAACTGTGCACAGCAGGGATGATTAATAGTATGCATATATCAATTCACAGTATGCATTTATTTGCCAGCCATAAAGACTGCTGCAGCTCATTTTTTTCTCTCCATTTTCTTTTGTACCTGTGGTAGCAATTGTGGTAATCTCAGTGACAAACAGGAACCTGGGACTTCAGTGAGCACCCTGTCTGTAACCCCTAGCTCACACTGGATGTCCCGAAGAACACCCCTGAGATGGATGGGAGCAGCTGATGTGAAGTAGCTGACTAAAATATGGGAAGAAAGAAGCATGTTGAGGGCTTAGGAAATGGAATAGCCGAAGTCTGAACAAAAGGCAGATACACAGCTAGCAAATAATAGGAACAAAGAAGTGGCTAGCAGTGAGGTTACAGATATTTAGGGGTATAAATGGAATAGTCTTTGAAACACCGGACTTGGACAGTGATTTCCTTTCCTTACATCAAAATGAGGGTTATGTGTAACTGAATACATTGTATTTCTGTGGAAAGAGAGGGTGTAAAGGGGGCCTCTGAGCGACTCTGAGAGCCTCATATTTTCTTCTCTTATTAATGTGTTGAGTAATCCTCCCTCTGACTGTGCTGCCTAGGGAAAGCTATTCTTTTCAGGGCTCTTCATCTTCATCAGTGAAGGAGCAGGGACAGAGTCACAGTCCTCTCTACCCTGATCTCTAACCCCTCTGTGCTGGAAGCAAGAGCCAGGGTATTGTGTGAGAGTGTCTGTGGCTCTCCTTTCGCAGCCAGGCATAGAAAATTTTGCCCAGACCCACGGGGGTGGGCAGGAGTGGGGGGATGCACTTATTAACAAGTTCCAAATTCAGTTCCTCTGAAACAAAAATCCCTTTCTGACACAAGCCCATTTTGTACTGTTTGATCACACCATGGGATGCCTGAGAAAGGATTCTTGTGCTAATCCATTTTGCAAGATATTTTTGTGCAGGTCTTTCCATTAAACCTCATTCAAAAGGTGGATTTCCAGTGTGGAAAGTAATGGTGAGGAGGTTGCCCAAGTGGATGGGAATCAGAAAACAAAGGCAAGCCTGCTGGGGGCTGCAGAGAAGAGTGACCCAGCAGGAGAGAGTACAAAAATTGGATATGAACTATGAACATGGTTTGTGTGTTTCTGAGTATCTGAAAGGTACAACCCCCAAGGAGAGAAATGGGCACTAAATTTAGAGCAGCAGAACTGAGGTCCTGAGATGACATCAAAGAAAATAAAAGTCAGGCTGAATAACTGGTGAAAATTATTAACAATGAGATCCATTAGGCTAGAATGGTCTCCCAAGGTACTGTTGAAAGTCCCACTGTTAATTGATTAATTTAAATCTAGACTGGAAAGAGCACTTGAGAACAAACTTATGCTTACAGGGGGAAATGTACTGGACAACTTAGTGGTCCCTCCCAGCTCTTCCCTCCCCTCAGTGGACTAAAAGGATGAAATCCCATCAGCTTCTGAGGAGTGTGGAAGGAGCCAGTGCTGTGCTTGTGAGCACCAGTGCCCTTTACCTTCCCTTCCTTTACTCAGCGTGGGCTTTGGAGAGCCAGAGAGGGAGGAGGGTCAGTCAGCCCAGGCTCCTGCAAGCTTCACCCTCATACCATATCCTTGAGGATTTTGTTTTTTTAAATAGTGGCAGAAGCAAAGTCATTTGAGGGTTTTTTCCTTTCACGTGAATTTGAATACTGTTTTTCTCCTCGGGATGAGAACTTGCACATAATTCTTAATTTTAAAGCAGGACTGAACTGCACTTTGCTGTCATGTCCTGACTGCAGATGTCTGTGTTTCTCTAATAAATATTGTGCCACTGCTACATGAGTGTTAAGTAAATTGACAGTTTTAGATGCTAGTGAGATTCTAAATTGCAGTGAGAAAGAATGAAATCTTGAACATGAATTTTGGCACTTAAGCACAGGAAGAACTTAATTTTATGTGGGATTTTTGTAAAATTGTATTTTTTTTTTTTATTCTTTGGTGTACTTTCATCTAAAAAGATCTTTCTATGCATTTTACTAGGTCAGTAAAGTGAAAGCAATGGTTGCCAAGCCTTTATTCATCAAAGAAATTTCTTTTTTTAGGGTGAGATACACTCTTGGTATTGACATTGGGACAGCTTCCAGTTTGCCTTATCACAGAGCAGAATGAAAGTCTGACTTGCCAACTCTTAGCTTGACACACTTAGGAAAAAGAGGTACCTATTTTTAATTTCCATGTTTTATGCTAATTATTATACCCACCCTCGTGCCCAATGCAATTATATGTGAGGCAGAGCCAGGGCCTTGCCTGCATCCAGGTTTTGAGAGGTGTTTCAATCAAAAAAATACTTTGAGCAGCAGGAATGGGAAACTAAATCCAGAGACAGAAAATGTTCAATGAGGTAAAAAAGCATCTGAGAAGAGAAGGGAACCAGAGTGACCAGCGGGCACAGTGGGGAGCTGAAGCTGCCCAGAAGCCAGCAGTACAATGTGCTGGAGACACCTACAGCTGCTCCAGCTGGTGGAAAATGAGGGACTCAATTCCCTTCCCATTTGGGTCACTTTCCTGTGGAAGTGCCTGAAACTGCTAATATGAGAGGGGGGTTTTGTCCTCTTCTTTCTGAACCTGTGTCACCAAACAGTTAAGAGGATGGAATTAGGTTAAACAATAACAGCAATGAGAGGCTGTGTGTGGGCAGGTTGGGGCGCTCATCTCCAAAAGTGAAGCTCTGGTTCTGTACTTACTCCCAGCTGGTGCATGCATTTCTCCCCGTTTTTTTATGCAAAACATATAACCTGGCCTGGAGCGGTATCCCTGAACCTGTCTTTTTCCTACTCTGTGCAAGGCTGCAGGATTGTGTCCCATCTCATATTTTCCATTTCTAAGTAATGTGTCTTCACTGCTTTCTGTTCCTTAGTCCTTATATAACAGAAATCATGAAGAAACACTCAAAGTTGCTCTTGTAGGGGGAGTACTCACAATCCCTAAACCAATATTTTAATAGAAGTGATGGCTCTGGTGGGGCCAGAGTTTTAACTGCAAAACCTCAAATGTCCTTTGAGCTGGGATTTGGAAACCAAAGTCTCTTGACCTGCAGGAATATGAGATTATGCCCATTATAGGTGCACATTACAAAATCCAGGAATAGAGTTGCAGCTGTGGAAGAGGGATAGTCTTATGGAGTTCAAAACTATTCAGAGAGAATCTGAAGATTATTGCTTTAGGGTTTATAAGCAGAGGGAAAGAGATTTCTGAGAAAGCGTGACATATATGGTTCCTAACTACTTATCTATTTACCTATTTTAAAATATTTTGAGAAAAACTGTCATCTACTGGTGAAGTGTCAACCTTGACATATGTAAGGAGTCAATAATGTTTACAAGAATGTCCACAACTTTGCACCATGTCCCTAAGAGTATCAGGCAGCAGTAGGTGAAGAGACCTTCTGAGATCTTCAAAAGGATGTCAGCAGTTTGGGCACCCAATTTTGGTTTCAGAAGTTTCAATTCTCATTGAATCCCACTGGGACCAGGCTTTTAGCATCCATCTAAGTATGCAAATGGAATCTGGGAGCCTAAATTACTCCTGTGTCTCTCTTCCTGAAGGAATCTGCTCTGGACACTAATCTGTATATCATTCTCATTTTCTCTAACTGGTTTGGCTACTCAAGTGCAGCATGGGATGGAGCAGATTGATACTCTACATATGGCCTGAACGTTCTACTTTATTCTACTAGTTTGCAACTTTCCTACTATACTAAGAACTAGAAGTCAATTGGACAGCAGTATTTCTGATTGTACTTAAACGACAGGCTTTGTGAATCTTAATGTGACTGTAGAGATCCATGGAGACATACTGTCAACTTCACTTTTTTCTGTTATTCCACTTAGCAATAATTAAGATCCATTCCATGAGATACGGATGATAATTTACCATCTTTTATCACAGCATGAAATTTCTATTTAGGGCTCCTTTGTCCAGCTCATCTTTATTTCACACAAGATAACTGAGAAGACCTCATAATTTGCTTTTAACATCAAAATGATTGTCAGCCTTAAAATAATAATATATATATATAGAAGAGAGAAAATTGAAGCGAGAAATCAACTCATAATCTTTTTCTATGAATGTTACACTACCGTGAAAAGGACTGAACTTTCTTAATGCTTCATTTTTAACAGAAAGCATGACAAAAATTCCTATCAGTATTTAAACTGCTGAAATTTGTCAAACACAAATGGGGATATTGTGTTTAAATAGCAGTTTCATTTTGTCCCTAATGATTATGGGAGGTTTTTCTTCTTTCAAAGAGGACCTCAGCAATAAGAGATCATCTCTTTACTGAGTGACAGGAATTCTTTACTGTGCCTAGTGATTTCAGGTAGAGCAAAAGCCAAACTCTGTCTGTGGTGCCAATAAACAGTGTGAATGCCACCAGCCTCTAGACCACAGCACTCAGTGTGAGGCTCACACATCCCACCCTGCTCTGCCCTGCCCTGGGACTTCCTACCTCCCAGCCCTGGGGGACAGGCAGCAGTGCCACACTGTCTCCTGTGTGCTGGGAAAGGCGGCCACCCTGCCTGGTGAGCCCTGGTGGGACCACAGGGGCTCCTCCTGTCACCCCCCAGTCTGTGACTCTGGGCATCGGGCCCAGAAGGATGTGAGTGCTCTGGTATTGCATTCGTTGCCCTATGTTAGAAAATAGTGGCTTGCTTGTCCTTCATGTTTTCAGACATATCAACTGAGGTAGCAATAACAACAATATTGAAAACTACTTCTCCCTGAAAACTTTTCAGTAGAAAGATATAGCAGACCTGTGAGTCAAAATAAAATGTCCAAATTGCACCTGAGAGACAGAAGGACGGAGAGCTGGTGGGTCTTCTTTCCCTGACAACAAGAAACATCAAGAAACAGCTGCTGTTGAAATGCAATACTGGTTGATTCTGGCCAAGAGCCAAACACCCACACAGCCTCTCACTTATTCCACTCTCCTGTGGAACTGGGAAGAAACAGAAGGAAGGCAAGACTAATGGATTGATATAATGATTGTTCATGGTTGCTCGGCAAGATAGATGCCATAAACCCAGTTATCTCCCCCTTCCCCTCTCCCCAGATTTTTACTTCTGAGCACAGTGTCCTATGGCAAGAAATACTCCCTCCATCAGCTGAGGACACCTGTCCTGGCTGTATCTCCTCTCAGCCTCTTCCTCATCTCCAGCTTACTTGCTGGGGATAGGGATAGGAAAGAGAGATAAAGCCTTGACACTTTGCAAGCACAGTCCAGCAATAGCCAAAATGTTGGTGTTATCAACCTTGTTTTAGCCACTAATGCAAAAGATGATGAGGGAAGTTAACCCCTTGCATCACATGATGCAAGTTCTGAGCTGATGGCTTGTGTTTGACATGGTTCTATCCAGAATGTATTTTCCACAGGTGAACTGATGTTCTTAATTTACCATGTGTGAATTCATCATATCTTCAGAGGAATCAGCAGATCTACTGTGGAGAGTCAATGTGCAGTAAAGCAAGGGTCCTCATATAAATATTGCACTACAATAACCAGTATACTTATTGTTCTACTAGAAGACAGTCTCTGGATTATAGCTTGCTGTATGTGGAAGATTTGAATGCACTTCTCTTACTTATGTCTTACTCGTTAAACAATTTTTCTTAGGATGGTTCAAACAATTTTTCATAGAACAATCTTCTCTTCACTGTGTTTCAACCAAATTAGAATATGTTAGAGGACTGGCAGATTTCAAATGCATTATAACATTACACATTATAATTATTAAATAATTGACTTAAACTCTTCAATCTTTTGAAACATTTAGTTCAAGAGCAGTTATGTGAGTTTTTTAGTTATTATTATATTCAATTATGGTATTACATCAGATAAGATCACATCAGCTGGTATCTAGTGTGGTAAATTGCTCCTGCCTAAGCCAAAATTTTCAAGATTATCTTGATTTCTGCTAATCAAATGTTTTGAAAACTTACTTTCACAAAAAAGCATGGAGATTTTAATTGTCATCACAATGCAGAGCAAAACATTTCTAAATGCTTTGGACTGCCTGTTTCACTGACTAGAAATTTATTACTGCAGAACATTCTCAGTCTGTCAATAACATAATTTTCCACATTTTGTTTCTTTCTTACGCATTGGAATTTGCCCCAGGTGCTACAGCATAAGTCAATTACAGTGGCCAAATGTAACTCTCTTTGGTTTCCCTGGGAAATTGAAATGACAGAAAAAATGTCAGAGTTCAGGAAAAGAAAACCAATCTAGCACACTTCTATTTTGTCTGTAGAGATCTTGCATTATCTTAACAGCAGTTATCACAAAGTCCCATTGTGCTCTTTACTGGCTTTGACTGAAAACTGTACAAGCAGAGATAAATCTGCCTCTAGTCAGGATGACATTAAATGAAAATGAAGGTAAAAACAAATCAGTTTTTGTTCACTTATGGTGCTGAATGCAACAAGACATTTCCAGATTTTTGTTGATGTCATTAGTAAATTGTTTGCAGCGATCTAACACAGATTCTGCCATTTTTATCGTTGTTGTTAAAAACACAAGGAATTGGTACCCATTTGAGTGCTTGATGTGGAAAATCTGCCTGTGTCACCTTTGAAAAGTGTGTGTTGAGGTCCTTGCTACTTCTGGGAATGATGGTGAAGAAGAGACCACAACTTTAGTACAGAAAATAATGACACAAATGGCAGATGATTCATCTTGCCTTGGTTGGCTGAGATTCTTGTGCTGGAAAGAACTCAAATCATCCTGGAGAATATACTAAGATAAGGATGTTTCTAGCTTTGCAACTTCTGTGAATCACCTTCTATCTGTAAGTTTCTTTTCTGGGTTCCACAAAACCAGTGAGATATTGACAAATTGGATGGCTGACACATTGAACAATTTAATGAGAGGGAATTCAGAATTGAAAAAGAAGCCTTGAGGGAAATAGTTTGTGAATGCAAGTAAAATATTTTTTCTTAATGCTGACTAAGATGAAATATGAAACACAAAGTGAAATCCCACTAAGGGCATGGGACCCACCAAAAGAAACGAACAGCATAAGGACATTTTCAGCCCTTCCCTAAATAAGAGACATAGCCCCAACTTCCCAGAAAGACTAAGAAAGTCTGGAAGTGCCCTTTTCTTCCCCTAGCACTGCATGCACTCAGCAGCCATGACTTTGGGAATTATGTCTCCTTCCAGTGGCCATTATTCTCATATATTGAGAGGATATATATAATAATATATAATAATGGGTCTTTAATCTGCATCTTTGAACATGTAGAAATAAGGCTGCAGTGGCTCAATCATACTTTATGAAGCTGGTCCAGATCTGGGCTAAAGAATGTAGGAGTAGTTCCTTGGCAAAGTAGAATGGGATGAAATTCCTACAGGCATTTCTTACAATTCTTACACTGAGGAAATGTAACTTTCCCTGTGCTCTCCCCCTAAATGTGGTTAAAGCAACAGTTCTTGGCTTCTGTAGCTTATAAAAAGCATATTTAAACATTCTTCCTTGTGCTTCTGCTTGGAAAGAGCTCCTCTAAATAAACTATAGCACTTTGTTTAAATCTGATGAGAGCCGCAGTCCAGGTATCTGACAATGACAAGGCAGCTGTTATGCTGGGTCTAGTGTGCATCTTTCACATTCCAAAGTCAATCACACTTCCTTTTTATTTCCCTTCATACTGAATACGATTACTTATTCTTTTCACATCAGAAAGGAGATTCTCAGTACAGGCTCTGTGGTTGGAAAAGATCATCAGAAAATCCTGTCTCCATTCTGCTGTCTTGCAATATTCACAACTGTCCCTACTGAATCTAGCTAATGTAATTGTTGAAAGGAAGGAGTGAGACAAGCCTGGATGAATTATATATGCCTTTCCCCTCTGAGCTTATCCTCTTGTTTCTGTACTGGACCCACTGCTCCATGTGTCAGAGTGAGAATGAAGTTTATGGAAGCATCTCCACTGCTGACATCCTCATAAATACTGAGGTGCCCCAACTGAGGGGTGCTTGCAAAGAAAGACCAACTATGCAACCATTCCATCAAAGCACTAAAGATTTCAACATAGTATGTGTCAATCAGGAGTCTTAACAGGAGTGAATAGCAAACTTTGGCCCTGTTGGTAAGTATAATTATTTCCCATGGTTGGAGAAGAGCAGAACTAAAATTACACATACTCTGGGTTTGTTTCTTTTGACTGGAAAGCACATTTGTTTCTGTTGCCAGTCTAAAAGTTTATGGTAGCCTTGTACAACAAGAACATAGTGTTTTCAGACCTATGAAAGTAATTAATAAATAATAGTACTTTTATTGATAGATAACTCTCTCCCCCATCTGTAAGGAAATTCAGAGAGGGCTGCATTTTGTCCTGTAAACAAAGAAACCTAGCAACATATTTACGAATAAATCTTCAACTCTATTGCCAATATTTTTGTGTGAACTTACTTGAGGTATAAATATTTAATGCTTCTTTTCACTGCATTACTATTCATTTTTCTGTGTGGGAGTAAAGTCATCCTTCAGTATTGTGAACCAGATAAATAATGTATTACTTAGTCATGAAAAATGCCAGAGGAAAATAAATGAGACTATATCTTACCTTTGGTCATCACAATGCCTGCAAGAGTTTTGTGGCGTGCATGCATGGAAGTGAAATTGTCTGTCAGTTCCTGGAACTTCTGTGCAACCATTTGGTATATGGAGTCAGCAAAATCCTGAAAGAGACAGTCAGAAAGAATTTTTTCACTTCTTTGATTGAGGACCCTGGGCATTTCTGCAGATTAGTCACCTGATGTCATCTGCTGAGAGGTCCACTTTAGAATAAAACTCCACCTATCTGTGCAAAGATAAAACTAGTATCCCTCCTTCGACTTCCTAAATCATCCTCAGAAATGGCAAAATCAACTGCATGAAAGCTGGGACCCATATTGACTAGGACTGGGGGTAAAGGGAGATTTAGAGGCTGAACATTTTTCCAGTCTCTTAAGACATTCGTCCAGCACCAGTTCACAGGAAATAAAAGCATTTTATCATAGTAAGCTAAAGGGACCTGTGTCCTACAAAACCACTTATTTCTGTAAGCCCACTGAAAATTTCCATCAGCCCACTGAAGACTGACAGCTGAGTTGAGGCCTGGTTCATCAGTATAAAACACCTATTTCTGCATTCAAAGTGAGTTTTTAATGACTCACAGCTACTAAGACAAAGAAATCAGCTCAGGAATCTGTCAGAGGAATCACCATGATCTGTCCTGCTTTTACCTTGACAGGCACTGGGATGATGGGGAATCTTTGCTTGCATATCCTACCAAAGATGTTGCCTGCAGTCCATGAGCGTGCAGTAGTCTGGGAGGGACTGGTCTGCCATGTCTCCTGAGCATGGCTTTTTTTTTTGAAAGGTCAAATTTTCCCATGAACTGGGCACTGGAGAGGTGTGGTGTGAACCCTCAGGTATGAATGAGTCCAATCACCAGGGAGAGTCTTGGGAAGCTGGTTACTAAAACAGAGCAAGTTTAAAAGGTCTAAAAAGTGAATTCTGTAGACTCTGCATGGATGAGCATGAACCTAAACCAGCTCTGGTGCTCCTGAGAACACCACGACTTGGAATGATTCCCTGCTGCAATGTTTGGTATCTTTTCATTTACTTAATCTCTGCTCTTTGTTTTGCACTGAGCCTCTCAAGCATACATTAGAGATAAGTCAGTGGAACACTCTGTGAGCATGAGTTGTTCTTAAAGGGCTTTGCAAGTTTGAACATAAAAAAGTAATACCCAAACGATTTTTATTTTTTTCAGACATATGATTTCTTGTAGAGAACCAAGCTGTAACTGCAAATCCTTCTGGAAGAAACTCCTGGGAGCTGGAACTTACTCTGGGGAGCTGACAGAGACCTCCTGACATCCTGAAATCTGGCTAGCCCCAAGACATGGTGACTTTGTTGGGGAAAGTGGCTCAACCAAACAACAATTCCATTTTTTTCTTCTGGTGTTGGGATATGCTACCTGGGGGAGGTCCTGGTAAAACAAGCCCCCTTTAACTCAGTTTCATTAAGTATGTTCATGGCACACATGGAGGAGAGCCTGAGTCTGATACACAATTTCCCTCACCCTGAAATATCCACAGCCATGTGGAAATAAGGAAATGTATTTAAGAAGATCATATTCATTCTTTTCCTCCCCAAACTGTTAATGGCAATGAAAAAAAGTTGGTGTAAACCAGTGTTTTAAATTGGGAGAACACACAGCTATTTTTCGGAGGAAAGCAGGTTCTAACTCACAAATATCAGTAATGCTACTGCCATTAAGTGCCTCTGCAGGCTGTACACCATATGTTTCTACAGTTTGTTGTGGAAATTCAGCTTAATTTTAAAACATTATTGTGGCACGTATATAAAAAATCTAATTAAATGAAACATAACGGCACTTAGGCAAACCCCTTTTCATAAAACCTGGAATATTTTTTTTCTGTGTACAATCCTTGTAAGTGATTGCAATTTGCTCAAATACATAGAGCACAGGATTTCTTTGACACAATAATTTTTCTTTGTTTCTCTAAACCTAGCTTTCCAAGGTACTGTTCTGGGAATAAACCATTTGCCCAAAATACAGTTTAATATAACACGGAATAAAATATGCTGTCTTGTTGCAGAAGAAGAAAAGAGGCATATAAAACCTTTCTGGGAGATGCATGCAAAATTCCGCACTAGAATTAGATGAAAACTAAGAAAAATTATCAAGAACAGTTTGACAGTTCCTAAATGGAATTTCACTTTCACTGCATTTATAACTCTTCTAATCTAATTGTCCACAATCACCATGTGAGCGAGGTACTGCTCATACAGTGCTTCTGAAGGATGAATTTTGGGTCAATTCTCATTTGTCAAGCATCAAGGCACCCTTGTGATATAAATGCAATTATAGTTGCTTTACAGATGAATGAGTGAAGGCACTAAAAGGGTGAGGGACTGGTCCAGGGGAATAGCACAGAGCTGGGCACAGCCAGGTGTTCTGATTTCCTGATGCTCTGGTTAAGTGCTCAGTGCTGGAACACTGCCTGTCTTTCATAATATGAAAGTTTGTTTCTCAACTTGTTTTCCCTGCTGAAGAGTGACTTCATCCATAATGGAAAACTAAAGTGTATTTGCAGAACTGATCTAACTGGGCCCCATATGTTGGACTGAAAAATCTGATCAGCTTTATTTAGACTAGAAAGACAGGGTGGGGGGGAGAGTGTCTCAATAAAAATATCTGCACCATCATTTAAAAAAAGAATCAAATCATAAATTTCATCTGCTGCAGTACTGCAGTCCAATCCATGTCTGCATTTCTAGTGTACCCTCCAAATTTGCATCCCAGGGCATTTTGCGCTCATTAAGAGTTAATTAGCTCAGAGGCACATACAATTCCTAAAAGAATAATTTAAAAAATGCTAAACAGAACAAATAACTTTTAACTTTGGATTTAGAAATTCCCCATAGTCAGAGCTTTCTTTACTTCATTTGGCAGTAGGTTCCAAAGCCAGAGAGCAAAGAGACTCACTAAAGGCGAAATAACGACATGACTTCAGATAACATTTAAGGGCGATAAGAAATTCAGCATTTGCTGATCTGAAGGAGTGACCTGGGACATCAAAGTACAGCAAATCCATTAAATATGAAGCCTCTTAACTAAAGTAAGTCAGGCGAACATTTTTTTGTCTCGATTCCATTGCCTAAAAGGATGCCAGTGAAACTAATGGAAGCAAACGAGTAACAAAGATGAATATATGCAGGATGCTGGAAAAACAACCAAGAAGAGTTTCTAACCTGAGAGGTCATTTCCAGCATATCATATTGCCCTAAATTTCCAAATGGATATTCCAAAATAAATTGGAAAGGAGGAAAAGGAGCAGTTTATTTTTTCAGATGGAGAAAAAAAAGGAAGAGGTGCACGGCTCAGCCCCATAAGAGATTGGATACCCTGAGGATTGCTCCTTGTAGTGCAGCATTAATTTCAGAGCTTTGAGTACTCCGGCCCTGTAAGTTGGCCCAGTGGCAGAGCTGGGTGTGGCATTGGGCTCCTCACCTACACTCATCCATGCAGCACCCTGCCTTCCCTCCAGCGCACACCAGGGCAGCCATTTGGTTTGACCTAGTTCTGTGAAATTAAATCAGTGACAGCATTTCTGCCTATTTAGAACCTTTAGCCTGGTTCTCACTTCTTCTTAGGAAACCTTAACTGGTTACAGACCTATCTAATACACACAGGATATGGTGGAGATAAGAGTGGCTAGATTTATCCCTGCTCAGCTTAGAACCACAGATTTCATTCCAGATATTCTCTAGCTTTACTTTTAAACAATAATACTAGACTACTAAAAGATACATATCCAGATGGCTATTCCTGAGGGGATACAAACCAGAAAAATCCAACTGTTTATGGCTATTGTGAGTCTTGTTGAACTTTTAGGATCCAGGCTAGACTATATTATCGGCCATCAGAAATAACTTATAAACCATATGCAAAAGTAATGGTTCTTTTCTTCTATCAAAACAATCTCAGAGAAAAGTTGTGTTTGGTGATACCACAGTTCCTACTGCCAGATATGAGTGAAAATAAAAGTCTCCATCTGGAGTAAATACAAGAGCCAAATACATCTTGGCAGCTTCTGAACAGCTATCAGGTTGGTAGAAGAAAAAGGGAAAAATTCCAAAGATGAGGGAAAAATAAGAGTAGAAACTTACCTTGTGAGAGAGAAATTCAGTACAATTAATAGAGGTGCATGCAATTGTTCTGATCATGCAGAGAAATTGCAGTTTGGGGCAGGGGGACAGGGGTAAAGAAAGCAAAAAATATATGGTCAGTCAGAAATCTGAAAATTTTTCCAATATACATGGGAGAATAAATATGCTTCTTGAGTCCTGAACCTAGGAGGGACTTATGCCTAGGGGTTTAATCCCCTTGGAACACTGGGGTACAAACCACCACTGAAAAGTGGAAGTATCCCTGAGTCTTAGATGCTCCAGACAAGGCTCAAGTGGCAGGGATGGGAGCTCAAGCATGCGCATATCCAGGCCAGGCAGGGTGAGCTCCATCACTCTGGCTTTGGGTGGATGTTGGGAGTAAAAAACATGACTAAGGGGAAGAACGGACCTTCAAGGTGCTGAACCTTTTTAAAGATCTCCTGCTTTGATTTACCTGCTATCAAAATCTTTTCACAGGCCCTCACATATATTCTTCTGTACAAAAAATAATTGTCTCAGAGACAAATGTCAGTCTTGTGAATACAGTGAGTGAGACAAGTAAGGCAAAGAAGACTGCTTGACCCCCATCCAGGAGCAAATCTTCCCTAGGTTGCATTCAAACCTTGAACATTGCCTAAATGCCCTCTGCTTCTGATGGAAACAAGTTTCCTCCTCAGGCAGCTGGCAGAAAAAAGAAAGCATAATGCTGAATTGTTCACTGAGAAATCCTACAATACTTAATGAGCTGTATTTTAACATATACAAGGAGTCTGGAAAGATGAAAAATAGATGTCATTACTATTAAAACTACACTGTGTTGTCTGAAGTATTCATCTGTCCTTGATTACTATATCAAATTACTTGTGCTATTCACAGAGGAAAATCAAATTTTAGATCACACCATTACAGAACCAAAAACTTTTAGGGATTTCTTGGCACTAATATTTCAAATGGTATAAATAATTAAATGTGTTCAAGTTTGCAATGGAAGTCTTCAGGGTAAAACTGACATTCAACAGGAATAGTAAGGATATTAAAATCAATAGATTATAAAGGAGAAAGCCTTTAGTAAACATTTTCTATTGAAATCCTGTCTTAGGGTTTATAGGGCTGAAATATCAGAAAGGTTAGATTTGCATATGGATGGGAAGAAATTTTCTACCATACAGATATCACTCAGGATTCTGTTTTTGCTGTCTCCCAAGTACTTTATTTCCAGAATCTCACTGACATTTGGGGGCTAAATGTTGAACACGATGAATGGAGATCAGGTTGAATTAAGTTCACAACACTCTTCACAGATAAAAGGAGTTGCACACCTAGTTCTTTTTGCTGTCCGAGAGGGAAACACACACTCATTGACAGGGGGTGTGTGTATGTTTTTCCTGCAGAGAACTCTCACTGTCTAAATGGGAGGGGAGGAAAACACAGCACAGAGATCAATCCTGAAGAGCTGCTCCTGGTCAGGGTATATAGCAAATTGCTACACAACACATTTTTTTTCTTCCAGGCTTGTAAATAAATTTTCTGTAGTTAGTTGGAGATTCATTGAGAAGTGATTGTACCCTCAAGCCAATGAATTAGTCAGGCTCTTCCCAGGTACTACATCACCTTCAAGATGCAGCCTTGAGCAGAGAAATAGCTGAGGGTCGTGGGTTGTCCTCCATCATCAGTCTTCTGAAATCAATTTAGTGCCAGAAGCTCCCCCAGCACAGTGGAGAGTGCTGAACAAGGACCTAGAGGAAGGGAGGGGCAGGATGACCTGTGGACAGAAGGAATGAAGGAAGGAAGGAGGGCAGCTGGTCGCAGGCAGGGTGCTGGAGGCTGGGCTCATTCCTTGCCCTCCTTCCTGGTGGCCTTGGTGCAAATCACTAGCTTTGCCATAAGCCCTCTTTATCCAGAGGTAGAAGGGGACAATTTTTACCCACCTTTTAGGGAAACTGTGAGGCAAATGGCACTGTCAGTGATGAGGCTCTCTAAGAAGAGTCAAATGAGGACTTCTGCAGTCCGACTGGAGGCCACAGTCCACAGCCTATCGTAACTCAGCCTTCCTTCAGTGTGTGCAGGCAATTTGCAGATTATTACTCAAAGAACAAGGCGCTGCCAAGGAATTCATCGTGGTTCTTTCCTTGAGATGTGCAGTAATCATTTCTCTCTGATCATAACTCCTACAGTATTGATCATTATGTCCAGTTCTGGCTTACCCCTCAGGGTCAGTGTATATGGGCTTTGTTTTATCTTAGATGGCAGTGGTTTTGTCTGGCTGTATGTTTCATTTTAGCTGAAGGTGCTGATATGTCCTGTGTACATCCTGATTCAGAGAGGTCTTCTCAGTCATGCTTCTTAGAGGGGGATGTGGCGTGTGCTGCACGAGCTGCATGTGGCAGCAGCTGGGTACACATTTCCACATGGAGCTTTTAATGAAAACTCCAATAAAGCACTTCTGACACTAAGTATTCTCACAGTTTTCTTATCAAGATTGATGAGGAAGATCAACCAGTCCTATCGATTCAGTCAAAAGAATCACTTTCACCACCCTCTCCCATCTGTTCATAGTCCTATTACAAATGTTTTAGCTACATATGATGCCGAGCTACCTCAATTAATTCCTTATTTCTGTGATCATCAAATGTCCCAAATTTGCTCTGCATTTATGAGGGTCCTCAGTGGCTGAGCTGACCTGGGCAGACTTGGCCAGCTTGTCCAGACTGTGCGATCGGCTCCTGGGCTCAGAGCGATTATTTGCTGTCTACTTCCCTCTCCTCCCTCACCCTGGCTGGAGGCTGATTGCTCTGCTAATTTCCCAGGCCCCACAAAACATATTCGCCTCCACGCTGTTGCTTCTATCATTAGTGATCATTTACTAAATATCAGCACTGTGCTGGCTGCTGTGTGAAGCAGACTTTGAACATAGTCCCTGTGTGGTAGACAGAAGAATGATGAAACACCCCAAAAGATACAAGAATGGGATTAAAAAAGAGAATTCCTTCTCTCACCCATTTTTCTTTTGTGCCTCACAGTAAACTTAGGGCTTTATGAAAATGATAGCACTGCCTGTGCTGGAGTAGGGAGGGTACAGCATGCATGGAAATATTAAGATGAGAATGGGAGGTCCATTCTTGGTAAAACTTGGCATTAGGTTTCCCAATGACCTCTTTAGGTTTTAGATTCGACCCTATTTTAACAAATGGGAAGTCTGCTAAAAAACATGTAAACCAAAATTGATGAATTGTTCATACACTCAGCATATGTTCCAGCAATGCTTAAAGGCTGTAGTAGGTTTCTCACTTACTACGTATCTTGAGTCGTTAAATGCCAGCTGAATGACCTCCACTGCACCTGAAACTCTTTTACTAGGGACCACAAAAGTCTCC
This sequence comes from Donacobius atricapilla, assembly GCA_013397315.1. NCBI lineage: Eukaryota > Metazoa > Chordata > Aves > Passeriformes > Mimidae > Donacobius > Donacobius atricapilla. The sequence goes on from WBMY01003777.1 coordinate 1,744,632, forward strand.
TGATAAAATTTGTTTTAAATATTTTCAGAGAAATTTTTAGTCATAACTGGCAAAAATATACTGTTTGAAATTTTCTTAAAATATTGAATTTTTGAATTTTTATACAAAAATACCAAGTTTGAAATGGGGGAAACACACCCCAAGTTTTACTATGGTATTTGGGGTGATGGGAAGGGACAAATTTAGAAACTAAAAGCTATGATGCAAGTTCTTCCATAATGAAAAAATTTCTGAATTTGTACCTGAGTACCACTATGGGATCCTGTAAATGAGATTAATCAGTGTTAAACATCTCAAAAGAAATGTGTAGCCACAGTAGGAAGTATAAAGATCAAAGTGAAATTTATTCTACAAGCTCAGTGAAAAAAATTGGTCTGTTTTCTCAATATATCCCTTGACTACAGGGAATCAATCAAACAATATAACGTATCTTTTTATTTGTTTCAGAAACCCCTGGAGTGACTGAAAGAAAATAGAACACATAAAATAAGCATACTATTGAAAAAGGAAATGCTGTCAAATCCAAATGCCTCAGCTCCTCCAAAAAATTAAGGTTTTCTATTTAGTAGAAAAACATTTTGCATATAGGTTTAATTAGAATCTTTAAATTTACATCAGTGTGCTAATGCTAGGATGCTAATGTATGGGCCCCTCTATTGGAGGTTGATTCATTGCTGTCTGCATTCATCTTGCTCTAAAGAGATGCTACCAATAGGTAGCATTTCAATGAATTTAGAGGAAACAAGCTTTTCCACTGACATGAACAGTTGTTCCCTAAAGGAGGCTGAGCTAGGTTGCCAGCTTTGCTCCTTCTGCATACAGCTCTGATAATGAAGAATGTCCACACCAATTAAGTCAATACTGCACCTGCTAACAAACACCAGAAAGGAATTGTTGTTTGTTTGCCTTTTTTTCTTCTCTTTTACCGATCATTAATCCAAAAGCCTTCTTCCTAGAGAGGCACACATAAGACTGGTTGCAGTGCTGAATAATTCAAAAAATGAAGTAGGGTTTGCTTTACAGCCTTGTGCCTGCTTTAGGACAAGCCTCAGGTGTCAAGCTGTTGTACACTACAGATATTAAATTAGCACCAATGGGTTTTCTTTAACGTGATAAAAGCTCTATAAAGCCACCAGAGTCTAGGAATAGCTAACTCTGTAGCAGTGCTTTTATGGACTCTATAAACCTAGATTTTAGATTCATATTATGAGTTGCCTCTCTTTAATAAAATCAATCTTTTATCTGAGAAACATCTTTTCAGTTTTCAGTTTTCTTGCTTTATCTTGCTTAGGTGCATTAAAATGAATATCCTTTGGAAGCTGATGGTGGCAAAGCCCTTGTCACATATAATTGTCTTGGCTGTTCGAGGTCCATTCTCTTCCCAAAGCCTAACCAGTTAGCAGCTCTTGGGTAAGTGCTCAACACAGGGAGAGAACAATGCTTGCTCAAATCCCTTGAGCATGATTTTGAAAATCTACGCCTGTGCGTTTATGGCTCTCATTAATGGTCTGGGCTATTAACTGCCTTTCCTGTCACACATGGGCTTTGTTAGATAAAGCAGGGAGCAGCCAGTGTCCAAAACAAATTTAATCTATTCTGAACTGCTGATCCCAGCAAGGCACGACACAACTCAGCTTTCTGAATCACTGCAGAGCAAGGCATACAATACTTTGTGTGGCAATTACTATACAGACATTGGATTTTTTCCTTTCTTGTTGTTAAAGATCTTGTTGTCATTTGCTGTAATGATGCTAGAAATTTGGCTGTAACTTTGCTAATAAACTTGGCTGAGAGGGGTGGTAAGGGGAACTACATTTTTTGTTACCTCACCCTCCTCTGGGTTTCTTCTCAAATGTGTAACTAGCAGGAATAGTTCTCATCATCCACGGTGGCTTTGTGCTAGGAGAGGCAGAATCATGATTTAACCTGAATCCCAATTGCCACTCAGGCACCCTCAGAGCCATTTGGGACTGGTGTGTGCCTGGTGCCAGAATCGAAACAGCCCTTCCCTGATTTGCTAAAAAATCAATCCTACTTTTAGCCCATGTTCTAAATCCCAAACATTGCTGTCCCATCACCTTCCCCTCTATCTCCATTCAAGAAACCCCTAACCAAGTGTTCACACCTAAAACCTGAGAATGTAATTTTTAAACCTTGTGACAATACTCTTGGGCAAAACCTGTTGCCTGAGCAGACTCGCCTTAAGCAAGAACTCAGGAACATGAGGCCATGAGGCACTGTGTGGGCTGTCCTCCACAGGATGACCTTCCTTTGTGACCATTCCTGTGACAGAGGTGTAAAATATCTGCCTGAAGTTAAGTGCAATGTCACAGTTTTCAGTTAGAGCTCAGATTTTTTACAGCAAATAAAATATTTTAGAAAAATTTCTCACCATGGGAAAGTTGTTTTAAATGATTCATTCTCAGTGGGTAGTAAAATAAGAACATTTTGTGAAGAATAAAAGGAATAAATGGATTTAAAAAGTAATAGAATTTAAAATTATTATTTCTATTTATTTACGTACTTACAGAAAAATATCAAAGCAATTTACCCACAAATTGACCAAACCCTATAAAATTTATGTAAGATATGTAAATATATTTATTCCCATCAATTGATCATTAAATTGAAAGAAAATCTGCTCCAATATTTTGCTCAGGTAAGTCAGCGTCAAAGTCAAGAAATGTACAATTCTTCCTCTACAGAAAGAAAGGAAAAGGCTAACACAAATATGAATACATTTCTTTTACCAGCACACTATATTTGAGGAATGATACCTCAAAGTATCTCTAAGGGGTCTGGCATTACACATCTGGGCTTCTTTTTACAGCTGTGGGGTAAGAAAAAAATCTCCTGAAATTCAGACAGCAATTTTGGAGAGAAAAGAGGAATACCCAGCTTCATACCCAGCTCTCAGAACATATAAAACTGTCTCACCAACCTGTGTTTCTAAGGTAATCGCTGGTTGTTAGCTCACTTCTTAAGCTGCACATAACCTAAAGGGCACTTCAATAAATTACTTTCAGCATGTTTCTCTCTCCTGCTCTGCTCACAGGGATCCTCAGCCAGGAGGAGCTGGCACACAAGCCTTGTGCTACCCTTTTTAGTCTATGAAACTGCCCTGCCAAAACCTGCACAAGGGGGGTGTAGAACACAAGGGATACACAAAATTCTTGGACTCAAGAACTGATTAATATGGACAGCAAGGTAAAACATTCTGCTTGGAATTTCTGAATATAATACAAGAAAATAAGTGAAGGATTTCAAGGCTGTCTGCCATTGAACCTTTGTCTCCTGTCTTTCTTCCTCTTTCTTCTCCTATGATTGCTGTTTAACCATTTTCTTCACTTCTTCTGTTGAGTGAATCTGTACTTTGCCTCACAGAGGCATTGCATAGGTGGTCTGGAAACCCAGACAAACTGTTATACAAATCGAAGGCTGTCCAGTTTCTGATAACACCAAAACTAATTTATTTTTTGTTTATACTCCACTACCTTTGACAAAGCTTCCTCTAGAGATTTATATCTCCATCCTTACTGCCTTCCAACTGTTTGTCATTTTTTTTGCTTTGCAACTGACAAAAGAAAAAAAAACACCCTGACATCAACCTTGGAAGAGGTACTGAGTACAGAAGGAGTTTTTTTCAGATGTGATAAAATCTTGCCTAAAACCATGTCCAACCTTTTCAGCAGAAAGTCCAGATGGCTTTGCAGCCTGTACAACAGACTTTATTCACTGATGCTTCTCTAAGTGTCAGCAGGGTGTTGTCTTCCAGAACTAGTAAATGTGCAATGAAATGCAGCTCTGAGGGGAGAAATAAACACAAACAAAAACCCCTCTTACTTAAATCCCCCTGCTTCCTCCCAAAAATCAAATTAATATGAGAATTTCAACACACATCTGACTGAAAGTTCCCTCTGGGTGGGGAAAGGCTTTGCAAACAACTGGAGGTGTAAGGATGAGGTCGCGGTTCAGGCGGCTCTGGGGTGAGCAGTGATTTACACTCTCACTGCTGGCCTGGTCACCCTTGCCTGCATTGCAAGTATTTCATCCACAGGATCAGGACCCTTCCTGAGCCTGTATATAGGCTTCAAACTGCAACACCTCATAATGTTTTTGCTGTTTTTGCTGTAGTCAAATTAGCACAAAGAAGCATTTATGAGTGTGAATGGCAGGCAGGGAATGTGGTGGGTGAAGGTTCAGGGATCTGGGGTGAGTTTCTGCCCCTGTGCTGGATCCCCTGCAGCCTGATGATGCCAGGCATGCCATCAATCCCTGCCTCAATTTCCAGTCTGTAAAATGGGAACACTCAAGTAGTCATACATCTGCCTTTGATATAGGTGAAGGTCAAAGCACTGTTCTAGTTCAGTTTATGGCCCAACTCTGTCCTGCCCACCCCTCCACTCTGCATAGCACCTAGCTTTAGACATAGGCCGTACAGGAGGACAAGCAGAAAAGCCATAGCCAGCACTGGCTGTGTGGCCATGCTGGGCCCTGAGAGCAGCTGGATCCTGTGCTCAGCAACACAAGCACAGAAGGTGACTACACCAGGAGAAAAACTGCCTGTTCTCAGTACTAATTCTGAGTCCTGCAAGGGAATCAGGGAGAATAAAAAGCTCCAAAAGCTAGCTCATGCAGCTATTGTCATTTTAACCACCACCTGTGTGATATAACACTGCAGCCACTTCACTGGTATTCCTGATTCTGTCAGAATTGTGTGGTTTTGTGGTTGGCAGCAATCTTGCTCCATGTCTGCTCAGAGTTTATCCCAACGCAGGCATGTTCCAGTGCACCTTGGTATGGCTGCAAGGCAAATAATAAGTGATAGCAATAGTGGGGAAAGTCTCAGAAGTAAAAAGAAAAAAAAAAAAAGAAAGAAAAAACCTGGTGTACAAAAAGCCCTTCCAGCATGTCTCCAGTTTTGTTTCTCGTTGACACACTATTCTTGTTCTGAGCTGACAGCTGCAGTCCAGCCTTTGTCAGGTAATTAATCTGGGTAGTTCATTTCCAAAGGTGAGTAGCAGGTTGGCACAGTCTCCTCTAGCAGTGGTTTGTGGTTTTTTTTTTTTCTCTTTTCAGAACAGTGTGAGTATGAAAGTGCGCTGGTATGTGTGTATGAATATGACACACAGCACACTGACCTGGCCAGTCATTTGCTCCTTTCTCAGTGCAGAGTTAAATGCTACAGGTCTAACTCCTGTGCCTTGTAAGGTGGATGGAAGGAAACCTCAGACAGGAATTTAAAAGCATCAGACTTCCTTTCATTGATTACAACTGACAAAACATCAAAATCCCCTGGATTTCTTTGCAAGCTTGAGCACTGCTGGTCTGAGTCACACAACAACTTCTGTGTATGTTTAGAAATGAAAGTGATTAAAAATAAGAAAAAGAGACCATGAGAGACAGAGAGAAAAGCTGTATCTCTTGGCAGGGAAATGGTGGGTGATTGTCTGCATTTTAACATTTGGTTAGTTGTAATGCAGTTATAATAATATGTAAGCACATTTTCTTTTATGCAATGCAGACAGTGCACTGCAAGGTCACTCATCGGGGAAACATCATTCTATGGGTCTGGTGTCAGTACAAAAATATCCTTTCACCAAAGACATATGCCTTCAAGCTCTCCCTGAGCTTCATAGAGCCACTTTCTTCTGTTTGATGGTTTCTCACCACTACCACATTGTGCCCCAAGATATCTATCTTGACAAATGGTTGGGTAATACATGGCTGGGCAACACAATTGTATCTCAGTCTCTCTGTCCCCCATGGCCAACACAGGCTTTCTTTATGTTTTATGTCTTCTTTCTTCTCCCTTAGATTTCGTCTTCCATGTTCTCATAATCCAGCACATTCTTAAAACCTAACCTGGGTATTAGTCTGTCTTAGCTGCGTCTGAGGTACCACACCCCTCCTTGTTGCCATGGGCAATCCAGAGACGGTTCAGTTCAGACTGTGCTGTGAAAGGATGCAATTTATGTCACAAATGTTTGTCTCCTTGATTAGTAATACAAACAGTGTGGTCAACTGTAACATGTCTCTGTCAAGGATAACAAGCTTTAGACCGGAGGGGCAGAGTGCCCTGATGCAAAAGAAGTGCAATGATCCCTAGGGAGAAGGCTATACTGGGATGAACTTGTTAGGAGAGGTAGATTTAGAAAACTGGGCATTCTTCACCTTTTCTTGAATGTTTGTTATTCCTAGATTTACAGTCATGAGCTACCCTCATTTCCAGTGGTCAGTCCACAGAGTCATGCAAGACCCCTGAGTGAAGGCCATATTTTGGTCATCTCTTCCCACACAAGATTATTTCTCCCACTGACTGAATGAAGACCCCTGATCTACTGGCTCAGCAGCAGATTAAAATGGTTGTCTACCCCTTTAGCTTGAGTGCTGCAGTAATATTGAATAGGTACCAATAGTAAGAGATCAGAATAAAGTGACTTCCTTACACCTGGAAATGGAACAAAATCCCCTCACCTACACAGCATTTAGCTCTACATTCATCACATTGCCATGCTTGTGTAGTGAAATGTTCAGATGCTATTGCAATGTCCTAGAAATTAATTTTCATTGCCAGTAACACGAGGCCTGTGCACTTAACATTGTCCTTGGAACACAGTAAAAATATGTTTCAGCAGCTAATGAAATTATCATAGACCCTTTGACCTGAAAACCAAACAGAATAAGAAAGGCTTACCGTTGCTGGCTAAAAGGATGTGGTGCAGCTGTATTTTGTCATGTACTTTATATATATGAGCATATATCTATATATATGCATATGTCATGCCAAATTGTAGATTGCCATTTTATATATATTAAGGTAGCTAAGCAGGCTTTTTATAGATGACATTTCCATCACATCTCAGCAAATGTTTTGCTAAAATCTATGCTATGTATCCTGTATTTTATGGTTTCTTTAGCACATATAGGGTTTAACTGCTGTCAGACTTACACCAGCTTCTAACAGAGATGTAGCAGTGTTACCATTTTGCTCTAACCAGACTTTCACATCTCAGACTTCACTGTTTGTTGTTTGTCCTTTTTTGTCTAGTTAGAACTGAAGAAACCTACAAAACAAACTCTCATCGAAGAGGTACAGAGAAGTTTTTCAAGGCAACGATGATGGCAAATCTCTTGTGGGACAACTGGGAGACTTGAAGGAAATTATTGTCCTTGCAAAATATATTGCCATACCACAGAAGAGGACAAATCGTGAGCTTCCTTTGTGTTTTTAAGTATCAGGCTTGCACAGGGACATGGTTGTAAGTCTTTGAAGAATTCATTCTCACTGCGGGCACAAACGAGATGTAAGGTTGTCCTTTTGTTATGAGATGTTAAGCATCTTTGGTACAGGCATGACAGACCTGGACAGGTTGTTCAGCTGCAATCATTTTGTTGAAGAAGCTATGGAATTCCTGTGCCTCAGCTTCTCTACCTGCATTTATCTGTCTGCAGTTCCCCAAGGATCACCCCTCTTGTGGCCTCAGTAAGTAAATCTCTGGGGCAAAGCAAAGCATTGCAATTACAGTGTTGGCATGTCATCAACATGGGACTGGTCATCAAAGAGACAAAATCAACATTTATTTCCTTTGCAGGTGAAATTCAGCTGTAAAACCAATAATACAGCAAACTCAACATTAATGGGAGATGACACCCCAAAAATATCCTTCTATCTTTGTCCACCTGGTTTAAAATAAATGGGCTATGGTGCTGATTTTGCCTTCTTGGTTGCCCTACAAGGAAGGCAGAGGACTGCGTGGACTGTCACCCCTTAAAGGAGAGGGGACAGCCACTTTTCATCACATAGCTCCAGCAGCAGCTGCTGCTTTGTGTACTGGCTGATAGAAAATCATCATCCATGAGCTCTCTAGGGAGTTACACACCTGTCCTACCAGAAATACGGCAGACTTTGACCAGACATCACTGGTCAGAGAAGCCCCTCAGCAACAGTATTTGGGCATGGGGCTCCATCACAGCCATCACACCACAGTGCCATTAAGGACTACTTGTTTTAAGGAGAAAATGGCTTTCTTGGACTTACGGAGACTGTGGGCTGATTCTTGTTCTGGTTTAGTGCCTGGCAAGAGTTTTTGCAGCTTGCAGCAGTTTCACAGGCATACATGGAAATGTTCAAGGCCAGGTTGGATGGGGCCTGGTTGGTGGGTGGCAACCCTGCTTATGACAAGGGGGTTTGAACTGGATGAACTTGAAGGTCTCTTCCAACCAAAACCATTTTTTGTTTCTATGATTCTACATAATGCAGAATATGGGAGGAGCCCTCTTAGCTGCTGATCTTGTTTTTTTTCCCTGGGAATTTGAGGATTCAGGAACATTGATAGCACAAAATTTTCTAACAATCCCTTAAGAGATTAGCAAAGCTAATAAAAACTATACAATCTACGCTCAGAATTTTAGTTTAGAAACGTCAAATGTGAAACCCAGCCAAAAGGCATGGACTAACATTATGTGAAGAAGAAATCAACACTTATTAAGGACTGGCACATGTTTGTGCCATGTTTGGTAAAGGAACTGCAGCTGTTGATGCCCTCAATTAGTAAGAATAAGGTGAGGTACATTCATTTTCATGTGGCAAGCCCAGTTGTATGTGGCTGAGACTACCATCTAACATGCTTTAATTTTAGTGGAGAAAGCACTTATAAAACCAACTTATAAATCTACCATCACCAATAATTTCAGAAAGTTTTTTTCTTTACCCTTCCCTCATAGCCTTTCCACTAGAGTGCAGCCGTTTTACTACAGAACAGATTCAGAATCTGAGCCAAACTTTGGAGAAATCTGTTGAGACTTTTACCTTTGCTTACGCAGGCTTTGGTTTAGAGTTCCTGTGTCTTTAAAAATGGAACACTTCTGCTATTTTATGAGTTCAGCTTTTTATGCAAAGCTTCTAAATTTTTTTTTTTGTGCATTTAATTTCAGTTTACTGCTGTAGAAATTTGGAATAGTTAGTGGCTATCAGTGATGCCTACCAATACATTTTTTTCAGGCCAACTAGCACTGATAAATACCTGTAGCATGTCTTTTGCTAACTAATACTATTTCTAAAATCTCGACTAAAAATCAGTGACTCAGAACTTACTGCAGGGGATTGCAAATAGCAGCTCCCAAATATGGATTGCAGAGACACTATAAACCACCATATGAAACAAGGAGTGGAGTATTGAAACAGACTCACTCAAGAAGAAAAGACTTCACAAATGTCTCTTGAAAAAAGCAAGAGGCGATGACAGCTAATATTCCTTGTCCCCTACCTTTAATTACAGATTGTTTCCTTCATCCTCATGCACTACTTGCTTACCATTCTTTTTCCTCTACAGCTTTTTACTGCTGCTTCTGAACAACACTGATGCTCTTTACAAAGGTTTATCTTGTTGACACACAAGCTTCTTCCCCTCTCACCCTCCAGATGAGTATTTTCATTTCTTTTTTCTCCTGCTACCATTTCTAGTCTGCTTGGAGTAGAGAAGGATCTTGAGCATTACAGGTACATGGCGCAAGGGAATGAGAGGGGAGTACTGTGATGCTGGATCTGTGTGGTACAACCTGGTGTTGGACCAAGACAGAACCTGCCACACATGGAGCCAAGGATGATACTCAGAGCACACATGAGAATGTGATCATCCCTGTTATCAGTCACGAGACATTTCCAAACAGATTAATATCATAGATATTGCAAGGGACAGCATGTGACAGGAATTAAGTTCATTTCCTTCAGTGACTTTCCAGCTTTACCCCAATTTCAGAGCCTGCTCACAGCTCCTCACCACCATCCATTGGTGAGCAGAAAAACAGACCAGCAGCAGTGAAGTCATTGCTCTGTACTTTACAAAAATTGGAAAATTCTGTCCTAAATCTTCCCTATCATGTTTTTTTGTGAGACATAAGGAAAATCTTTCAATCATATTTGAAAATTAATAAGAATGAAAAGTCTTGAAGCCCAAGATAAATGATGTGGGTTAGATAGACAGATGGAGGCAAAGGGGCTTTTTTACTGAGATGTGCTACAAAAACCCCAGGTATCTAAGACTGCACAACTTTACCAATTTTACTTTGTTTTCAGCTTCCTAAGACCCTCCTTTTACTTTGCCCTGAGGACTGCTTAGCTGAGTAGCAGAAGGGGCTGCTGTACCAACTCCAGAGTGAATCAAGATGCTCAGAGTCCCAGTATGGACATACCAATTGCACAGGCAGATGGGTGCACACGTGCAAATAACACAACTTTGGCAGCAGTTGGGAAATGGCCCTGCTCTGCTGAATGGATCCTCTTGGATCCATAGGCACATCCCAGCCCGTGGGCACTGCTCTCCTACCCCTCCCCACACATCTGGGCACGCACTGTGGCGGGGTGAGCGCGAAGCAGCCGGGTGTCGCCTCTGCCAGGGCCTCCCAGCAAGCCATTCATCGCCAAATATCGACACGGTTCCACTAGACTGACACTCCTGACATTTAATGTATAGCTTTAGGTGCTCTTGCTTTAATTCTAAAGAGTCAATGAGGGATTGAAGGAAATGTGTTTGTCCTGTCAATGTGCAGTGTGACACGCCTCGAACCGGTCAGGGGGGAGCTGCAGGGCTGCCAAATTCCCACCAGCTCTTTCCTTGGCATCACCCAGTTAAGAGGATGAAGGCCAGGATTTTAGTCGGTAAGTGAATACTCTTGCCTGCCCTCCAACATTTCAAACATTTATCATGTTAAATATCAACTCGAAGAATATTGCGTTCAGTTAAACTTTTCACGTTCCAATGATTTTTTATTATTTCCATTGACCAAAATAAATGAAGAAAATGTTTCACACTATACATGAAAGCATGTAAAAATCAGTAACTGGATTTTAAAAGATCTAGAATGTCTTGAATACATTCATTTTTCAAACATTTTTCTCTGATCTTTAAATAGCTTTTCTTGGAGCATAACATTTTTTTGAAAAGTCAAATACAGAGCATTAAGGGTATAATTACCATTTTAATTATAACTCAATCATCCTATCTACTTTGCATAGAAATTACAGCTTTTATGTCAGGATTTTGGGTACTCATAAACATTCAGGAGTAATTAATGCTAGAGATTTTCACTGTACATGAACTTTACTTTGTAGCACTTACTTCAACTGGACTTCATTCAGAATGTATAAATATACTGAATTTTATATCCATGATTTTCAAGCAAAAATCTTTCTACATAAATATCTGTAAAGCTAAGACAAAAAAATCAAAACTCTACAATCTTGAAAACCAAATGTATATCTCCCTCTTCAAATGTGATCCATTCATGTAAATATGGCCAGATGAAATTCAAGGGGCAGCAGTGAAAAAATTCCCTACAATTGCTCTCTGACTAGACTCAAGGAATATTTCTGATAATTTTACAAATACTTCTGGAAGGTATTTTAAATTCAAATTTTTTTTTCCAGACAGCTCTAACATCTATTTTTCCTGTTTGAGATTTTATTTAAAAATTTTGTTTTAAAAGATGTATTTTAGAAAATGAGTTTACCTCACAAATTTGTCTGTTATATCCCTCTGCATTTAAAAGCATATGCATGGGTATGGGTGTACATGTGAAATTGAGCAAAATCAATTACAACAAAGTTGCTTCTCTTATGGCTAACACCACAATATCAGAATTAAGGTACTTCTCCCCTTCAGTGCCAATACAGAAAATATTTTATGGATATAAATACATGGAAATAAAATGATCCTCCATTTACAAATGGGCCCTGTTTCTTCCTTTACTGACTTTTTGTCCATTCTGCATGTCACAAAAGACTATTATGTGCTTTCATATCACCCTCCACATGTTTTGTTTTGTAGCGTGCTGGAGCAGCAGATGCCTTTTTTCTTTCTTTTAAAAGCATGATAAAGCTATACAAATTTTACAGAGTCTCACAGAACATGTCCTCTGTCTCTGTTTGGACATTAAGGATATCATGACTCTTTAACATTTCTGGCTCAAGTATTTTGGGGGAGAAAAGACTATTCTCACAGAAACAAAGCTCTGGCTGAAGCTGCAGTGCTTCACCCCCCAGAAATCGCTGTCTTTGTGTAGTGCAGTGGGCTCTTCTGCACATGGAATTGCTTTTGCCTTCAGTGAAAGCTTTGCATGAAAGCCCAGGCCAAATCAAACCCGTCGTCTGGGAAGTGCTGCGGGATCTGGAGGGAAGATTCATGATGCTTATTATCAGCTGGCACTTAAGACAGATGTCTCACACTCTCAGTTGTGCAGCTACAAGTAGGTTACACCTGAAATGCATGTGATTAAAGCATTTGTGCCAAATCACATTGGGCATTCTGCATATATATGTGTAAATAGCTCTAACCTTTTTGATGGATGAATGAAAAATATTTTATTATACCCATCAATGGCGTAAAGTGAAGGTGAATAGCTTTTACACTTGGACTGCTTCGTGTTCTTGACAGTTTTGCAAACAGCCCTCTCCATCTCTCTCTCTGTCCCTAATCTTTGCCAGATAAAACTAGGATCCTGAAGTAATTTTAATGCTGGTGTCTGAAAATAAAATAAAAAGAAAGGAGATGTAAAATGTGAGGCAGAAAACAGATTTTATCAGAATCATCCAGCTGGCCTGACTCTGTGTTGACCTGCACATTGTATAGTCACTTACCCCATGGCTACATGATTTCATACTGCCTGGCACCAGGGAAGAATTCAGAAACGCCTAGACCCATTGATTTCCTATCAGCTTGAATCCTGTCCGCACAGAAAACTTGCACCTGCTGAATTTAAATCAGCTGTTAATCTCTGTATGAAGCTGAACCAGTGTAAGCCCATGTGCGTCTGTGTTATTGTTATGTACTTACAAACCAGTGGGGAGACAGGAATGGGAGCTCTGTTCTCCCCTCCCCTTCTCATTTTTTAAGCAAGAGTCAATCATAATTTCACCTTCAGGCTCTGGAAAGCAGGACTTGGGCTGAAAAGGCTCAGTTATCCTAGAGGATGACTCCAGTTAGGCTGCTGGGCAGGTTTTTGTGTGTTTGAGCACTGGTGTGAGAGGTGAAGCAGAGCCCACTGCCCAGTGGGAGCTCTCCCAGAGCACAGGGACTGGGAAAAACTGCTTCCTGTCCCATTTCTGTCCCTGCATACAGACACTGCTGATCCCGCACACCAAGGGCAATAGGAACAAGCTAGACTAAATCCAGCTGGCTCACACCATCCAGCAGAGAGCCTTAGCTAGGGCATTCTGCCTGGTAAGGGACAGAGGGACAGACTAAGCCAGGGCCCTGGCAGAGCCTGTCCAACACGCATCCCTGTCCTGGAGGAAATGGGCTGAGCTGGAGCCTGGTTTAGCTGGTGTTTGTGGAAGGAGCCTGCTCCTGTCTGCTGCCAGGGCCCTCACACAGAGTTCCATGGTGGCACTCCGCCAGGATCTGCTGGGCACAGGGACACAGAGAGGACTGCAGACCCTCTCAGTTGCCACAGAGCTGCTGCACAAATGCTGGAGTCTGTTGGAAAAAGGCTTAAAAGAACATTTTTCCTCCTCGGAGCTACATGGTGTGGGCCATAATATGAGGTGGATGATGGTCAGGCCTCCTCTACCAGAGCCAGCCATGCTGGCTGGCGATGTCCCCAGCAGCTCCTCAGCAGAGCCAGCTCTGCCGGCAGCAGGACCCGTCCTTGTCCCAAAGCACAGGCTTCAGTCACCTCCACTGCGGGCACTTAGTGCCCTCCTGCTGTGTGTCTCAGCAGGAACAAGATGTGTTTTCTTTTCTCCTCTTTGAGTGGACACTGTTGTTTTAAGCTATTGTGTCAGTACTGGGAATGAAGCAGGTAGATCTGCTCTTCTGCATTACAAGTCCGCTGCTGATCTCCAAATGAAACAAAACACCTCGCAGGGAGTCTTTGGAGTACCAGGAGTATGTGAGTCTTTGTATTGTATTTATAAAGTTTCTGAATATACATGCCTTATCAAAAAATAGGCCCTTTTCTAAATATATTAGGATATTCATTGTAATGGGTCAATTGTGATCATTTAGACCTATAATAATTTCCCATTAAATTTTAGCAAAATCTCATCTTCACACCGAGATCTAGGTTCTTTGCTACAGGAACAAAAGAGCAATACTAGAAAACACCCGAAATAATTATTTTTTTATTTTTATGTCACTTGAAAAATTTAAAAGGCCCAGGCTTAGCCTATAAGTGCATGAAAAAATATTTTCCCTCAAATAAGTATGAATTGCAAATGAACCCTGGTCTCAAGATTCATGTGGAAAACAGGATTTATAGTGAAAATACTAGGTCAGCATAAACCATAATGGTGCTGTAATGATGCTGGGGGCTGGATTGGTTCTTTCAGTTTGTTTCTAATAGAATGGAAAAAAAAGCTTATATCCTTACCTAAAGAAAAATGACCATAGAACAAGCAATAATTCTTGCATTCTGTTTTGGTAATATCTTCAATTTAACAACTGTCTGTGAGAAGGAGTTTCTCACAATGAGTTATTTAGTCACTGTGCCATCTAGGGTATAACTGTCATTCTGAAGGGAACATCCATGCTATGATTTGCTGTCAGTCTGTTGTACACTGTAAGTCCATTCATTTTCCCCCCTAACAGGTGAAGATAATGATATGATACACAGTAAAAGATAGATGATAAAAACAATTCTTTAAGGAAAAAAAATAACAGACAGAAAGGGTTTGGCAGGAAAATATAAAATGTTCCACTCTTCCTTTTAAAGTACTATAATAAAACATGTCTGAAGTGAAGTACAGATAACAAAACAGCAGAGCATGGGTCTGCAATCCCAGCATGATATTGCATAAGGAGCAATCATGAAACATTCCCATCACAGTTGCCTGTCACACATTATTAAATAGAGTGTTTAGGACTACTGAATAACCATGCTAACGGGACATGATCAACTTACAAAAAAGGTGCTGTATTTTTATCAGTTGTATTTGACTTGACAGTACTATGAGTAATTTCAAAGCCACAGATATTAAAGTCAGGGAGGGCTGTTTTGATATCCTCATCCAGCTTCCAGCACAGCACTGACCACGGAAGTGTTGTCATGTTGAAAGTAGCTCAGTAACTTGCTGCCCAGAGGAAAACCAAATCAAAAATACCCTGCTCTATCCTGCTCCTGCTCATGGCAAACGATAGAGTTTCCTGAAGACTAGAGAAGAGCAAATGTCACTTCTGTCTTCAAGAAGGACAAGAAGGAAGAACCTGGGAACTGCAAACCTTGCAGTCTCACCTCTGCCCCTAAGAAAGTGGTAGACAAAATCCTCCTCCAAAGTTTCTTCAAAACATGAAGGACAACAAGGAGACTGAGGAGCAGTACAGATTGATTTATGAAGGGGAAGTTGTGCTTGAGAGACCCTGATAGCCTTTTATAATGAAGTGACTGGCTTGGTGGATGAGGGGAGAGTAGTGGATGTTGCTTGCCTTGGCTTTACTAAAGCCTTTGACACCATTTCCCACAGCACCATAATGCACAAGCTGACACTGTATGGGTTAGATGGTTAGTGGGCAGTGAATTGGATTAAAAATTGGCTGAAAGACTGGGACCAGAGGGATAGGAACACTGTCAAAAAGTCCACTTGTAGGCATGCTACTAATGGTGTACCTAAGAGTCAACACTAGGTCCAATGCTATTAACCTCTTCATAAATCATCTGGATGATGGGGCTGTGTACCATCGGCAAGTTTGCTGGCGATGCAACATTGGGAGGGATGGCTGATACATCAGGGGGTCATGATGCCATCCAGAGGGATGGAGGCTCAACAGGCTGGAGGAATGGGCTGACAGGGACCTCATGAATTCCTCAAGGAGATATGTTGTCCTGCACATGTGGAACAACGGCCCCAGGTACCCAGACAGATAGGGGGCTGACCAGATGAAGAGCAGATGTGCTGAGAAGGACCTTGGGGTCCTGGTGGATAACATGCTGACCATGAGCCAGCATTGTGACTTCATGACAAGGAAGGCAAACAGCCTCCTGAGCTGCATTAGAAAGAGCACTGCCAGCAGGTCGAGGGAGATGATCCTTTCCCTCTGCTCAGCGTGGGTGAGGCACACTGAGAGTGCTGGGTCCAGTGCTGGGCCTCCCAGTAAAAGGGAGAGATGGTCTTACTGAGAGACTGAGTCCAACAAAGGGCCATGATCAAGAGACTGGAGCATCTCTCATAGGAGGAGAGGCTGCAAGTGATGGATTGTCCAGCCTGGAGAAGAGAAGCCTCAGTGGGATATTGTTAATGTATAGAAATACCTGCTGGGAAGGAATGAAGGGCCAGACTCTTCTTGGTAGTGCCCAGTGACAGGTCAAGAGGTAATGGGCACAAATTAAAACCTTAAATTCAATCTGAATGCAAGAAGGCTGCATGAAGGAGTTGTGGAGTCTCCATCTGTTGTCATACTTAAAACCACGAGTGAACATGAGCCAGGACAACTGGGTGTAGTTGGTCCTGCTTGAGCAGGGATTGGAATAGATGATCTCCAGAGAATCCTTCCAATCTCAGCTGTTCTGTGATCCCATTTATCCAAACCTTTACCGAACAACTCCATACTTTCAACAAATTCTGTAATTAGTGTAATTAGTGATCAAATTATTATTTTTTTTTTTTTTTACATTTGAATCTTCCAATAGCGATTAGGGAGAAAATAAAGCTAAAATAAGTAAAATAATCACAGGCTGCATCACTAAGATGCAAACTGCTATATTTAGAGCCACACTAAGCTCTGTGCCTAAGTTTCCTGTAGACAATATCCCTTTAAATTAAAAAAAGCAAAACTAGCTGGTGACACAGCCAGTTACTTTTTTGTCACCTTCTCTTTAGGCCACTCAGAGATATCTGCACTGACATTAAAAAGCCATTATAAGCAATTTAAACTCTGAATTGATCCTGACACGTACATTCAGGTCTTCCTCATATGTCCTTTCAATAGTTCTCAATTCAAACTGAGAACAAACATCACCCTATAAGCAGAGGAGATAATTATGCTTTATTGATTAGCCCCTCAAGGTGTGAATGGAAACCAGGCAGCTTTCTGAGAACAGCCATCAATGTGGGTTTTAAGTTGCACTATATCAGCATTTTCTAATACAAACATTCCCTAAGTGTAGTTTTTTAACATGGAACCTGTACCAAACGAAATTTTTCCACTGGCTTCAACGAAA
This sequence comes from Donacobius atricapilla, assembly GCA_013397315.1. Taxonomy (NCBI): domain Eukaryota; kingdom Metazoa; phylum Chordata; class Aves; order Passeriformes; family Mimidae; genus Donacobius; species Donacobius atricapilla. Next base: position 1,761,786 of record WBMY01003777.1, read on the forward strand.
GCCAGCATGTCAGTGTAGATTTATAAATGGTGACTTTATATACCTCCCACAGTTGTGTCCCTGTGCTGTCATGGTTTTACCCTGGCAGGCAGCTCAGTCCCACACAACTTCCTTCCTCTCTCCCTCCCAGTTGGATATGGAAGAGAATCAGAAGGGTAAAAGCGAGAAAACTCACGGCTTGAGTTAAAGACACTTAATTGGGTCTAATACTAATGCCTTAACTCTTGAGTGTTCCCCCTTCCTTCTTTCCCAGGCTGTTATTGCTGAATATGATGCTACAGTGTGGGATACCCCTTTGGTCAGTTGAGGTCAGCTGTCCTGGCTATGTCCCCTTCCGATTTCTTGTGCACCCCCAGCATTTTTGCGGGCGGGGAGAGAAGCAGAGAAGCCTTGAGGCTGTGTAAGTCCTGCCCAGCCACAGGTAAGACATTGTTTTGTTCACAAATTCAAAACACAGCACCATACAAGCTGCTATGAAGAAAATTAAGTCTATCCCAGCCAAAAGCAGGCACCGACTCATTTTCCTCCTAACACGGGCTCATTCATCTCATGATACATGGCTCATAACCCTACAGATGCATTGTGGACTGCCCCCTTTCTCTAACAAATTGCAACCCCCTTCACAGCTGCCAAATGCAACAAACACTCCTCTTTAATCCAGTGTCAACATTGATTGGCTTCAATTTTGCTAAATAAGGATTTTAACACCTGCCCCATCTATCCTATAACAAATGTACCAGAGCAGATTCATCAACGGACATCTGACTAAGGATATTTCCCGTTTACAGCTGAAACTCTAATCAACCATTTCTCAACCTTTCTGCTTCTTGCTAATAAAGCCTGTCAGCAATCAGAACTAGATATGCTAGAAAAAAAGGATAATGTAACCATTCTACGTCTGAGTTTATCTTACTGTCTGAGAAAAGGAGAAACAGCTTAGTGAGTCTTTTGAACTGGCAACACACTGCATTGAGAAACAGTGAAATTGTTCACAGCTGTTACTACAATACATTTAACTCTGATGATCACTTTTGGGTTACCTACACAGGCACAAATAAAAGAAGCACTGTTAGTTTTTCTTGCCTGCTCCCTTGGCCCCACCAAGCAAGCACTTAGATGACTGCCCTCATATTTGCACTTTCAGGTTTTGTCCTGGGCTCAGCCTCTCCATCCACCAGGAACCCATTACCCTCTGAGGTTCTTCCGGCTCAAATTGACTCTTACCTCTACAAAAGAGAGTGCGCAGGCCCCCTGCACCAAGAAGAGAAGAAACAAGATGAAATGGAGACACCATAATGCCTCAGTATGTCTTGCCAACATGCTGCCTGGCTTGCTTGCTGCTGCCTTGGGGGTGACTGTATTGCCCCCATCCAGGACTAGTTTGGGTTGCTCTTGCTCCTTTGAAGTCCCTATTTTTAAACCGTATAGACGAATGAATGTCTTGAGATATCTTATGCTATCAAATATAGTTGAATAGTCTGAAGGATTGCTAAGAGCAGTAGAAAGCTGATCACCCAAAGCTAATTTGGAAAGCAGCTTGAAAACATTCCTGAAATCTCCTCTGCAAACTATTCACATCACATGAATGGCTGCTATCATGAAGGGAGATAAGAGGATGGGCAAACTTCTCTAACTGCTTCATTGGCCCTTCTAGATTCTGCACTGCAGCTGCTGCAAAAAATGCATGCAAAAACGTGCAAAAATATTTAGCTGATAGCTCCATACCCTAAACAAACCAGAGAGTTCCTATGTATTTCATTGAACTCACATAAAGGGGCCTAAATTTGGACTTGCATAGCAAATTGTCCCTCTGCAATTATTTTTAGTTGTTTGAAAAGCTTTCTGGTAATGAAATACAAGGTGGAAAAAAATTGAATATTTTGTTGTACCTAGAATTATCCCACTAACTAAATGTATGAAAAAGCTGTGATATATAGGGCACATTTTCCCCAGTGATAAAATAAGAATGACCTCTGTGACTTCATTTAGGTTCTACCTCTCCTGAATTACGAGCCACTCCTCACTTATTAGGTATATCCCATATCTCACTCAAACCCCCAGTGGACCACAAAACTCCCTTCCAGAAAAAAATATGCTCTCTCAGTCTGCGGAGGATTACCCATGTCAGGCAAAGTTCTATTATTGTTTTTAGAGCTGCTAGGAATCACTTGCAGGATGTTTCAGCTCATTACCTCAAGTTTTCATCAGCTATTTTCCGAGCGTGGTAACCTTTGTGATGCAGGTACTGTATATATCTACAGTATTGATTCTGCCTCTCCTGCTACATTACATGCAATACATGTAAACAGAAGAGTGTTTCACTACCAGCTGGTAAGGTGCAAAATGGTAGCTGATCTTGCAGCTACAAAACACAGATAAAACCTTGAAGTAATCAGCTGAACTGTCATGGAACTAATTCCATGATATAGTGGAAGCAATTATTTGCACTTATGTGTCTTATTGGAAAATACAATCAGTGCTAAACCAATCCTGTTAGTGTTGTCAAGGACACATTTAGCTCCAAATGCTCCCCTTTTACTCAGTAACCAGTTATTAATTAATTAGGTAGTGATCATGTTGCTTTCCATACATGTGTATTATTATTGCACTTGATATTGTGCCTCTGCACCGATCGCTGTTAATTTGCAGCAAGTGCAATTGTGTTAATGTGCTCTAATGCCAGCTATTATCACAAGGACAGGGCACCTAACATTTAACCTAAAATCGCACTGAATTGTTCTCACAGCTGCCTCCTTCCAGCTCCAGCCTGACTGGGGTGCGCTGTGAGAGGAGATTGCTCCCGATAAAGGAAGCGTCAGAAAATGGAAACCAGCAACGGGACAATCAGAGCTAGGAAGGGAAATAAGGCTAAAAGTACTTCGGGAGGCAGCTGTGAGCCTGTGCCCTGGCAGGGGCAGAGCTGCCCACCCCTGCCTGCAGCCAGATTGCTGCCTGACACCAGCAGGGAAAGAGGCAGCTCTAAAGCAGAGGGGCAGGTAAGCAGAATACGCAGCAGGTCGAGGGTGTCTCACAGCTCTTGCTTGCCAGCTGTGCCTCAGGGAAAGATGTAGTCCCTCTTTGGTCACAGCTCTGCAAAATCACCAGTGTTAATGGCGGGGGTGAGGCTGCCCGTGGAGAGCGATGTATTTGCTCACAGCTAATGCAGAAGAAATCCTTTGTTCTCCTAGAATTAGTGATGCTTAGTTATGCTTACTAAATAATGTATTTTTCAGATTTTTCTTCCAGTCTGAAAGCTTTAAGCAGGACCTGATAGCAGCTGTGTCAAGAGAGGAACAAATACTAGTAGAAACCAGAATTTATCTGAATTGCATTTAATAGGGGCCAGAAGCAGTGAACTAAGGATATCTAGCTGAAATAGTTCAGTCAGAGATAGCTAAACTTTTTAGTGTGCTTATTTAAATAGAGAGGCCTGAACTGGAGATTAGCTATTTATCAGCTGCCTGATGGAATGAGAAACAGCTGCAACATATTTCAGTGTAAGTTTTGCTATGAATCCACAGGTTCAAATTCTGCTCTGGCTTATGCCTGTGGGAATATGGAATAAAGGTATTATCTGCCCACATTGTTTTGTGTCTTCATGCCTAGGTATATCAGAGAAAATCTAGTTTATGTTTTTCAGTTATTCACCATAATTTCCCAACCATGAAAAGGGCTTTTAATACTTGTAACGGTAGCAGGTATATGTGCAAAAAATAAGCTCCCAGAATACAGTACATGGCACAAGTAACAAAACACAGCTCAAATTACTGTCAAGGAATTTCCTTATGCATGCCTTTGCAAGGATTTCACTTCAAGACTGTGCTGTAATTCCAACGTTTTCCTTCCCACATTTGTGGGTTTTGCCTGATTTTCACCAAGGGGGTCAATTCCACCCCTCACACCATAAAAACGGTTTCCAGGTCCTCGAGGGAGTAATTTCTGTATTATAAGCTTCTATTCCTGACTCCAGCAAGTGCCCTCGGATCTGCAGCTAGGAGCAGCCCCACTCCTGCACAGCAGATACCACAGCCTAGGAGAGGCAAGTGGTCCCTGCTGATCTCCCTGCTGGCAACTCATGTTTTGAAAGGGAGAAGAAGAACTCCGCTGCTGCTAACCACTACAGCAGGAGCATTTAATTTGTTTGCATCAATTTCTGTTAATGGCAGCCAGGAAGCTTTTTTTTTTCCCCCTCCAGCTTGTCTTTGCAAAGTTTTTCTCTCCCCTTGCTCAGCTCAGCCTCATTGGCGTTTATCTGGTGACCTATTGTTATCAAGGGCTCCCCAGCAGATCCCTTGGATTTGCACAAGTTGTTCTAGGTCTGCCACGAGGAAGGTTTGCTCAGATATCTCCCAGATTTTAGCTCTGTTACATGGCAAGGATGTTGATCTGCCTGTTAGGACTATCTAGTTTGGCTTGCTTGAATGATTTTTGTTATATAAAGAAGAATGCTTTGTTTTAAACTTTTTTTTTCTTTTGGAGAGAGGAGGGCTTAAGATCTCTGTAAGTTCACAAATGTCCGAGAAGAGATGCAGGCAAAGATGTAAATTTAGGCTCCTGCCTATTCATGAGGGGAAAAATTTCAAAATATCTGTATCAAAGACAAGTAAATTTGAAAGTCATGTTACTTTTTTTTTTTTTTCATGAATCTAGGATTTAAAAGGAAAATCTATGCACTGTAGCTTGTCAGTGTTTTGGGGAATGCTGTTAATTTCTTCCCATCAATGTTCTCCAGAGCATGGTGACAGCAGTAACCTATCCCTCTTGAACTTTGATCTCTCTCAAAGTCAAAATATAAAATATGCAGCTGAAGGCTTTTGCCTTGCAAAAGCAGATGGCATCTCCTATCAGTAGTATGATGATTGTGATCAAAAATGTCATACATTTAAAATAAAAAAAAGGAAGGGAAAATAACTTCTATGTTACAGCTCATGTGGTAGTACTTTGTGGCTTTGTTTTTCAGATTTTTTTTTGTGAATTTGAGTAAAACAGCTTATTTAGCAAAAAATAAAAAAATAAAAAAAATTAAGATGTCTTGCTTTCTCTAATTAATAGCCAGCATCAGCTGGAAGGAAAATACAGTCCACAGATTCCTCCAGACATGCTGAGATATTTGCCAGAGTAAATGTTGATAGCTTAGGCCATGCCCAAACCATCAGAGAGCCATGAATTATGATCCGCAGGAATTTGCTGCAGCACTGAAGGTGCATTTTTGAAGAAGTCAGGCACAGAATGGATGAAGATATCTTTGTGTCAACAACTCATGCTCCCTGTTCTGGTAATGTCCATGTATATCCATAAAGGAAAAAGTCCTAATTGGATTTAATTGAGCACTGAAGGGAGAACATGCACTGCCACAAAAGGCAGCAAAATATGACAGTGTTTTAATGTGTTGTCAGTCCTTGCTGGGAATAGCAAACCCCTTGGGCTGAGTTGCCAGCTCAGTAATCCATGGGATCCATAAGAATCAAGTAATAGAATGATAAGAATAATGAATGATAAGAATCAAAAAAGAATAATGACTTTTTTGGTTTTTTTTTTGTAAGAGCTGACAACTGCCTTTAGCATCTCTGAAGGTGTTTTCCAGACTGGTGGCCCTCATGGGCAATTCCTCTTCTCTCCATGTGTTTGTGTTATGGGCTGCTATAAACACTATTATAGGACACCATTTTCATGCTGCTTTCCAAGCGGTGCCTGCTAACTTTTGGCTCAGACAACAGTGTTAACAGCTATGTGGTATGCTTCTTTTTTTGTGTGCAAATTGCTGATACTCTGGCACAAAAACTTCAGTGTGACTCTGATTTGTGTCCTGTAGCATGCACCAATCAGCACATCTGCCCCACATTGCTGCCATAACCATGAGCCTTCAAGAAACTTGACTGCTGTCTTACCAACCACTGCTCCCTGCATTTTTCTAGCTTGTTTTTTTTTTTGGTCTGCTCCATGTTGATGGCCCCTGGCTTGGTTTGCAGAGGGTTTCTGGGTAGCAGGGTCAGGATTAAACAAGCATTTCTACTCCTCTCTTGGTCTCTGTTCCTCTGCAAAGACCAGGATAACCAAGGCCTAACAGTATCTCTGTGGTGCTCTTCTGAGCTGTTCTCCATAGGATGGGTGTGCAAGGGTCATTAGGCACCAGGGGTTAGAATGACTTGTGTGTATTTCAAGGAGAGTAGAAGAAAAGAGGGGCCTCCTCCAGGAGTAATGAGTTTGTTCTCCAATATCGCTGTGAGGATTATTCCTTAAAAGTATAGGGCAAAGTTGATTTGGATAAGAACTAATTATAAAATAAGAAATGAAGGCAGTGTAGCTGTCTCCACCCTCCCCACCAGACCTTGGGGACACACATTATTCCTTGTGTTTAACCTATTAAAGCAATGACCCACATAAGGGTGAAAGGAGTTGATTGTAATTATTTCTGGGAGCATTAGTGCCCAGTTCATAGAAGATGGCCTAAAAATAGGAACTCAATAAGAAGATAACTCAATAAGAACAGAAAACTTAGAAATCATGGGATGCTTTGATTATTTTTCTGAACAAACCAAACTACATTCATTTTGTTAATTGACTATGTTTGCTCAGAGAATGTACTCTTTCCACCTTTAGTTTTTAAAGATGAACTGGATAAAGAGAGCAAGAAGAGATAGCACAAAAGGAATTGCAAATTAGCATGGCTTCAGTAGCATGGGCTCATTTGGATGACATCTCATTGTAGCACTGATTTTAAGGTACCTTTGTGTGAATTCAGGTCTGATTATGGGGCTGGTGTCTGCAGCAGATGTGATGACAAGTAGGTTAAGAGCAATCATGCCTAGGTATTTTCGTATCACTGGTTCAGAAGACAAATAGGAAATAACAGCTTGCTTGGAATAATAGACTCTGACTTGTCAATTAGAAAACTAGAAAGGATGAAAAAGGAACACGAATTTGTCTAAACACAATAATATTACAGTATTAAAGGTAGAGGAGAAAAGTTTAATGGATGCATTAATATTTTATGTGTCTTAGAATACAGTCTAAGAAGTTGATGGATATCATGAGACATAGACAATGTTGATTGCTTTCACCAAATAAAATGTGATGAATAGAGATGGATAATTTACCCACTTTTCCAGTGATTACCTGGAGTAATCTCCCCTTTCTAGTTCTCAGAAATTTGTAAAAATATTTTATCTTAACAAAAGGTCACATCCTGCATCATGTATGAGCAAAGAGGAAAAAACAACACCCTTGCTCTAAAATTTTGCTCCCATTAAAAATCCAATCTCACTTGTAAGATGTTCATATTAAGAGAGCACTGTGTGAACAAGGAAGGATTTTACTATCTCAAAGAACCTGAGCCACTTCTCTCTGGTTGTATAAATGTCTAAACACATGAATCACATTTTACATCCAGTATAACAAGTCCAAAGTCTGTTCTGTCCATTACTTCTCAGCAGTCCTAAGATTAGGCCCTAAATACTTTCCCCCTACTGAATTTTATGACCTGCATACTATTTTGTGTGTATGTACATAGTCCTTTCACACTGCACTATGCATGGACATTTAAGATAAAGGGGCAGGAGAAATGTTGGTTTTCTCCATGACTACTACACAAATTCACTATTTAAAGGCTAACACTTGCAAGAAAAATAAAATGGACAAAGATGTTCCCTTTTCAGTGGGAGGGGGTGGTCCCTCTGCTACCTGTGGCACTGGGATGCTCAGCAGCATCACTGGGAGGCTCTGGACCACTGCCCTGCCAAGATGCATAGGCATTTTGTGTGGTTAGTTTTCCCCTCACATGACGAGGATCTCCCTGCTGGCAGAGGGCTGGCACAAGGACCACAAGAGGGAGGTAGTCATCATAAAATAAATGCTAGGAGCTTACTTCTGGTGCTCCACATAGGAGGAAAAATCTGCTTAAATAATTAAGGCTTCCTAGATGTGAAACGGATAAAAATAGATAAAGAACGTGGTTTTGGCATGACTTTAACACTCCAGCTCAAACAGAAAAGGCTTTGTATGGAAGTCAACCAAAGAAAAATTCACTCCAGGCGCTTGTATTGCAGCTCCATTTAGTGGAGCAGAACGACCATGGCTCATATTTAGTAGGTAATAATGAAGCATCATAAACAAAGTCAGGATGCAAGTCCAAGATTAAGTGGCAGCTTTAACGAGGTCCAGCTTGCTGGGAGCTTTTTGAAGTGTCCCTAGCTCACTTACAAAGCCAGAAAACAACAGAAGCAACTCTGACAGCTGCGAGAGTGTCTGGTTTAGAAGAAGGTTTTATGTCTGGATGACACCAGACTGGGATTCAGCTTTCATGTACTAACTAGGTCTGCTGGTTGCTAGAGCCCTAATCATTCTGCACAAACTGTCTCACCCTAATGAGTTGCACAAATAATAATTCTTCACAAATCAGATCCACACCATCAGCTTCATGGATAGACAAAGCTAGTTTATTGAGGTAAATAGCACAAGTCAGCAGAATCCATGCTGTGCCTCACTAGCCATGTTTAATATGCAATCTAGAATCTGAAGGGAAGAAATCAAACGCTGTTTCTGTGGGTGCAGGGATGGTATGAAGTATTTTCAACTACTAAAGAGCTAAAGGAGCATCCAGCAGCCAAGTTAGATGGTTAAATCCGATTTACCCTACTCTGAACGCACTGTAATCACCATGGACCCTTACAGTCTTTAAAAGGGAAAATCAGATACTTTTGATTTTCCTTTCTTTTCAGAGGAAGAAGAGGTTTGGATTACTTATAAACTTAAATTACATAGAAAAATACTTTTCAGCCCTATAGATTTTTTCCTTGAAGGTATTACAATTATTTTTTCATTTATGTAAATTAAGGTTGGCCATTTATAAACTAATTTCCACGATTATTGCAGTTCTTCTAAATATTACTAATTAGGTGAGCGGTACATTTAGAATTTAACATCTCAGTTATGAGAGTTTTGTTTAGCATACCTAATGCTCTGAAAGCCTTGAGCATGCTCTGTATCACACAGGACTTAAAGACGAGTGCAGGGGAATCTTGGGGGGATTGGAGGTATCTATGGCTGGGAGTTACACAGTACAGCGACTGAGGAGTGAGAGAGAGAGGCAGGGAGGGTGGAGATGGATGCACCAACTTCTTTCTGCAGCAGAGAACTGCAGGATTATTGGAGCCCAGCTGATGCAAATTTATGCGTTGTTTTGCAGCGATGATTGGTTTTCATGTGCAAACCCCTTAATGTGTCTACATATATGTGCTGACGCTATGAGGGCAAGCGACCAGAGTCCTTTCTACCCTGGAAATTTATTTCCTGTAATTCCATGTAGGTAGCCATTCTGCATCTCCATTTGATCTTGCATGGATTATATACATTTAAACCAAAGTAATTTCTTCATCTGAGATTCAAGCTGTAATCTCTCTGGGGCATTAACTATCTTTTATATTGCACTTGTATGAAGGGTGAGAAGGTGGTCCTGGCTCCTCAACTGTGTGCCTAGAAGTGACTACAATCCAATTAGCAGCCAAGATAATAATAGCAGTATCCAGTAAACTAATGCTGTGCCTCTAAATTGGTTCTTTTGCCATTGTTTTGCTTAAGAAACTGTAATCCTATAAATTTCTTGATTGCCTGAAGCTCTGATTACAAAAGCTACTTTCCCCACCTACAGAGTAAGAAATAGATGGCTGAAAATCAAATGTTATTTGCATTGCAGAGGCATCTCTTTGGTCCCCACCAATTTTTTTTCTAGCATTCTCCTGTCAGGAGCTACACGCACACCTATCAGCTGTTTCTCTTTGTGCAGGAGAAAACAGTGAAGTTTATAAAACGATGTACCTGCTCAGTTGACCAGACAAAGCTCTTTGCAGAAACCTGTTGGAACAGCTTCTCAAAGTGCCTGCTCTCTGTGCTGCTGCTCTCCACACAGGAGTCAAATATATCACTGCCAGCCTCAGCCCTGGCTTAACTGTGACAGGGGCGAGAGGCTGCAGTTGCCAGGAAGTTGGCGAACGGGGATAGTGAGAGCAATAAAGTTAAGGAAGCAGAAACAACAGACACTGCATGAAAATGAACCAGCTTTGCAACACAGGGAAACAAGTTTCTGAAGGGGAGTGGGTGAGAAGTATGTGGCTTTCACTGACATGATGGTTGCTCTTCCTATGATGATGCCACCTTCTCACCAACACTGAAGTTCACTGGTTATCCTTGTTCAAAGTAAAGAATCATTGCAATGTGGGACTGAGGTTTCTTCAGCCTGCAGATGAAGCTTTTGGCAAATAGGGGATTTAACTGGATCCAAAAGGTTAGTTGTATTTGACAAAGAAAGAAACCCTGCTTCTTTTTGATGATACACACACAAAACACAATGACGTTTTGTTAAAACAAATAGACAACCACTACTCTGGAGGCTCTGGATGTGAACGAGCAACAGCAGCATTAAGGCATTTCAAAGCAGAGTGAATGCGATTTTCACACCTATTCTTTTCTAATTTAGGTTCATGTGAAATCCAAGCACCCCTCTTTTACTAATTTGTTATGGCAGTATTAATTAATGGTTTTGCTCTACCGCAGTAAGAATGCAATTTAGACTAAGATATGTTAGAAGGACTAAAAGATTAGAAAAAGAATTGCAAGCTGGTCAGATGCAGCTGGGGGCCACCTTGATCTCCCGAACTGAACACACTGCACTTCCAAGATGATCAAGTCCAACCTTTGTCATCACCATGCCAACTAAACCACATTACTAAGTGCCATGTCCAATCGTTTCTTGAACACCTCCAGGGTTGGTGACTCCACCACCTCCCTCAGCCGTCCATTCCCACGCTTAACCACCTTGTCAGGGGAGAAATTCTTCCTGATGTCCCCTGATTTCTCCTGGGACAGCTCGAGACCATGTCCTCTTGTCCTGTTGCTTGTTGCTTGGGAGAAGAGGCCAACCCCCCCCGGCTACACCTCCCTTTAGGTAGTTCCTCTTATTGTGCCTCTTTTGGCATTTTACATTGAATCTCCCTTAGTTAGCAGAAAAGAGTCTGTCTGTCTGAGGGCACACCCGAGGCCCAGGCTGAGGGACACCAGGTCCTCTGGGAGCCCCGAGGAGCAAGGATGCAACCATATCAATGGTTTGGAGGCTCAGCTTGTAAGGACGTCTGATTTTTTTTGAAGCTTTCTTGGATGCTGTGAAATCCAAAAATTCAGGACAACTGGAATATAAGTGTTATATGACTTTGGCTATTTCCTGTTTCCAGTTAGGCTGTAACCACAAAAAATTGTTGCCTCCTAACACCACTGATAACAGCAAGGCAAACAGGAGCAGAGACAAGCACAATTGGAATACTTTTTTAAAAGGACAAACACATAGATAAACACACTCCTGGATTCTACAAAATACTCAAAATATGACTGAAACTCTTACAGCTGATCTCATTTGCCAGTCCCCACTACCAATGAGTTAGCTGACTGATGCCCTAACAAATACAGTGAAGCACATGAAAAGAGTGGATGGCTGCATAGGACAGTAGTTGCTCCTTACTCTGTGAGGAAATCAATCCCTCCTAATACTCCAAATTCTACTCCTAAGCTATTTGGGTTTCAGGGTGCTCTCCTGCTTTTAAACACCTATGGACATAAACCAAGACTACTAAATAGGAATAATTTTGAAAACTTAGTTAAAGCATGTCTCTGAAAATGTGGTTCCCACAAGATCAAGGGGACAAGCAGGAGCTGAATCAACGCTTGGAGCAGCTGTCTCTGACCACAGCTATTGAGAGCTGCACTCTCCCCACTATGGTAACAAACACCAGAGGGGCTGACTGAAGCAGTGAGCAAAGGCAATCACTCGACGAGGTACTGCATAACACAGTGAGAACAAGAAAAAATGCTTCTGGATTTAATGCTTAAGCTGAAGTCTGTGGAAATATGTCTGTTGGTTTTTGTGGAATTTGAATTATGATTTAGTGAGTAACACAAACTCAGGTTTTCTGTCACATCTGCTATATCTGTTGATGAGAGCAGCTTGTAAGGAGGTCAGCAGAAATCAGTGTTAAGGCTTATCTCTCAATTAATGCACTGAATGCTGGCATTAAAAGGAATCTTTTAGTGGGACAATACATAACCACTCAAGAAATACTGACGGAGAAAGTTCAGTGACACCTTTTCACTGACATTTATACTTCCAGAACAGTGAAGAGAGGGAGATAAGGAGGGTAGCAGTCTACAGAAAGGAGGAAAGGCCATAAAAAGGGGAACATACACTGGAGAATATGTCGCTTAATGAACAGTTGGAGACTGAAGTAAAATGTGATATTCAGGCAGAAGGTGAGCGTGAAGCCAAGAAACCAGGGACTATTTCAGAGAGCTCAGGAACTGAAGCTATGATCCTTGTGGTGCAGTTTCAGAACGTGACAAACCAGAGGTCAATAAATTCATGGTATTTACCTGCTGACACACCCAGCAAAGTTCACTGGAGGCAGAAAAGCAACCACCAGAATGGGATTACTTATAACCAGAATTCATTTGGGTAGGAAACACTAGTGGTATCTCATTTAAAACTGTGTGTACTTTGAAGGAGCACTGGAAAGGTGAAACTGCTGTGTTGGCTAAGGTTTCCAAAATGCCTGCAAAGCACTCCATGAAGATCACTGTTACTATTGACCTATGTTATTATCCCACTGGTCCATGGAGTTTGCAACCTGGAATTAAAAGAAAAGTGGAGGATTATGGTGTATTTTAGATTTTCTCACATTTGTCTTGTTTCCTTTTTGGAAACATAGAAAGGAAACTTCTGGGTCACCAAATATAATTCCTAGGTCCTGCAGGCAGTCATGTTACCTAGGGGATTAATCTCCTATCAAACTCCTTGAACATATAATGGCTGTCTTTACTAATGTTAATGAGAATTGCTACTCATAATTTGCATTTACACACTACTTAAGGATCTTGAAGTGTTCTTTCATATAATATGCTCATTTTTATTACAGGCATATTGAATTTAAATGACTTGCCTAGGGTCTCCCAGCAAGCCAACAGCAGAATGACTCTTAGGGCTCCTAGTGATTTGCATTAAGTCCTGGACATTAACAGCTGCCTTTGTAAAGGGAGCTTTGTGGCTGTAGATCACCTCCTGGTGCTGATGAATCAAACCTTTTCTGATAGCGCAAACAAATCAATAAATTACTTGAACCCATGCAATGCTTCCCAATGTATGCAAACCCTGACTTCTTGTGAGTTTAGAAAATTGACACGAGTCTGAGTAAAGCTTAGACAGCCTCTGGCCCATGACCAGCTACAAAATTTTCATGTGATAAGTATGCACCTCAGATCTATATTTTCTATATGAATACAGAAGTAATCTCCACATTTGTTCCAGGAAAAAAACTTCAAAGCTTTCAGTATACCTTGTGCTGTTGGAGGCATATGTGAAAACAAACAAACAAAAAACCCACCCAAGCCCTGAAATTGAACCAACTAAACAAAAAAAATAACCCCCAATAGTAAGACTATAATAAACAAAATCCCTTAACTTCTCCAGTGGCAGAATTGCTCTGACACAGGCACATTCCTTATCACTGATATCTCCTTTGAATAGCACGGTCCTCATAAAAAATTTACTCTAAAAAGAGGAAATGGAGCATCCCTTTATATATGCCTCCTCTTTGTTAAGAAAGATGCAGTACCACAGAATTACCTGAGTTTTCTGCCTGTATCAATATTATTATTGTTTCTAGCAAAGTGAAATGTTGTTATTTCCCCTTATATTTTGCCCGCTCCTCTACGCCTCCCTTGGAATGAGCTTCAAATTTTACCCAGTGATTTCAGGATACTATTTCCAAGCTTTTGCCCGTGGCTTATTCTATGGGAAAAGAGTTTTTTGTGACATGACATAGAGGAACCATCGTGTAGACCAACAACAGCTACAGCAATACCAATCCCACTCATCGAAGGAGTTCCTCCAACGTGGTGGCAGCAACCCAGGAGCTCTCACCTGTGGCAAATGGTGACATTTACTCCTGCTGGGAATGTGGCTGGGCAGGCGGATGTTAAAGAGGGCCTGCAAGGCTGCCTGCGCCGCTTGACCCTTGGCCAGCTTCTTGCTACGTCCTGAGCCTTCAAATGTTCTCCCGTCCACCCGCACGGCCATGACGAAGCTCTTGATGTGCTGCTTCTCCACCGTCTCCGAGAGGCAGACGTAGCGCAGGCCGGAGCGCAGCTCGTTGAGCAGCACCACTGGGTTCTTCTCGCTCTCAGCCTTGGCCAGCCTGTGCCTGCCGGCCTTGGCGTGGCCCACCAGGTCCAGCCTGTGGCACAGCAGGCGCCCATGCCGGTACGCCGTGGAGAGCAGCTCGTCGTCCACGGGGTTATAGACCGAGAAGTCCTCGCTGTGTGTGGATGGCTCGAACTCCTTGAACAGAGTGTCTGGGAAGTCTGCCTGGTCAGAGGTGAAGTCCGTGGATGGGCTGATACAGTTCCCCATGGCGAAGTGGGCTTGGCAGGCGTTGGGGAACTGAACGAATGACTTCAGAGCTAACTCTGCGGCGCGCATTTTGGCTTTCTTTTTTGTGGGGCCTGTGCCTTCAAAAGTAAGTCCATTTACTTCCACAGCAACAGCAAAGACTGGAGCATGCACTGGACCTGTCTGGGAAACCATTTTATATTGTAATCCTGGTTTGAGTTCATGTAGCTGAACCAGAGCGTTCTTTGGCGTCACTGACCATGAAACTTTCTTCCAGATCAGCTGAAGTTTGCAGAAATGGCCATTATTGCCTTCCTCTAAGGGTCTTTTCCTCTTACTGCTAGTTGTTCCCCCTCTTGCCCTATCAGTAGATGCTATTGGATGATCCTCCAGGTTGCCAACGTTTCGATTTTCCTTTACTTCTGCACTGCTGGTACCTGTCAGTAAAGAAAGGAAACAACTCACATTACAATTGTAATCATTGTAGCTGACATTATGCCTAGGGCTGTCAGAATAGCCAAAAAAGAAAAAAAAAAAGATAGAAATAATTGCTAAGCCCTTTTTAGGCGTTTTCCTTAAATATCTGTATAATGGTTGGTTTGTTATCTCTAGCATGGTTTTTTTTGCATGTTCTGAATGTTTACTTGTCCCTAAAGGTCTGCTTCTATTAGTCATTAGCCTTCTGTTTTAAAAAAGATTGCATCATTCAAAGATGAAGCATAATGGATGCCATGTGACTTAAATGAACTGCTTGATAATTACTAGTAAAATGTAAATAGTTTGCAGAATTCCCTTAGATAAGAATTGTTCTATAATCCATGTGGGTGAATGCTTATGAACGTATTATTAGAAATCAGAAATGACCCACAAACAGAAAAATGGGCAATGCATTGAATAATCTATTTGCAATGAATACATTGACCACCCCTGCTCACACCATAGCCTCTCATGTAGTCAACACCATGAATCCAGACTAGGAAATGGTCTGACAGACTTTCATAGCATTTGAAACAACAATTTGGTCTGGACTTAGATCCCAGTTTAGTAAGTGGGTGCTTTTCTGTCAAATTCAATTGCAGATGCTCTTAGTTTCTGCATCAGCAACAACTAATATTGCAAAAGTTGTAGATAAATCCAAATGAGACCAGGAGGAGCCAGAACATCTTGATGGGAGCAATTGCTGATGTAAATGATGATCCGTGTCAAAGAAAAGCAACAGGAGAGAATGACTGCCAGAAGTGCCAGGAAGGGAATGAAATGACAGTGGGGAGCTATGGAGGGAGCTATGGAGGGAGCACTCTGTTGTTGAACCAGTGATTCCCCCCCTGCTCTGGACCACACTTGTGCAATGTGCTGCAAGGCAGTGCTCTGTGCCACAGCAGAGGCATGGCTGAGAATGGAGAGTCATCTCACTGATGTCCTCAATGAGACACAAGATGTGCTGCTGACTAAATAATCATCCTATGAAATTTCTGTAATTTCTGAAGAGTTTGTTTAAATGTCTTGCATCCCTGACACATCCTCCAGTCCTCCTGTGCATTCCTCAGAGACAAATTGAGGAAGTAAATACGGGTGTAGCCCACCTACAAGGCAACCTATCCCAGGAGTTATGTACCTGATCCCATGCCAAGCACAGCACTGTGGCTGCCTGCTTTACTCCAAACCTGGGAAAGGCATGGAGCATTTCCCAGGTTTTGGTTTGTTATTGTTAGATGTGATCATGCCACCTGCACAGGCTGTGTCAGTCCCATGCACAGAGAAGGTCCCTGTGGTCCTCAGGGGATAGAGAATGGTCCTCCCACTTTCTGTGGGGCCATGGCCATGTTTGGCTTTCTCTCTACTCCGATAATACAAGTTGGCTGCAAGGACGTAAGGCGTGTGCTGCTGGCTAAGCTTTGGGAAAATTCTGCTGGAGCACTGTGTCTGTGCTGCACCCCAGTATTAGGCTGGGCCAACAGATGCTCAGGAGTCTGCAGAGATCATGTGGAACCAACCATCATGATTAAAAACTTCCCTTATATCCTGAAATGTTACACTTGTATTTAATATCGAAAGACATTTTCCCATCAGAGCACTAAGTCTGCACTTATGCAAGTTGTTCCACAGGAAGAGGGTCACTGTTTAGACAGGAGTAATAGGCAGTTATGGCAAAAATGGGGGCCCATTTGCAGAACTGAGTCTTTAAGCTCCCTCTCCTGAAAACCCTGCAGCACACTGAGCTTCCAGCCTGGGTCTATGTCTCACTGAAGTTATCACCAAAGAACTCCCTTCTGCATTGCTTTGCTGAGGCAGAACATGAACCGACAAATTTAGGTTTTAGTGACCAGTTAATTTTTCCTTTCTGAAGCTAAGGGGACGAATGAAGATGGGTGAGGAAGCAAAGAAAAGCAGAAGACGTACATAATAGAAAAACAAGTTCCATCATATGGTATTCAGCTGTAAAAAACATGACATCTTTAAACCAACCTCTCTGGAAAGAAGACATTTAAAAGATCATGATAACTAAGGCACAAGGATAATGTGCTGTTTTCTCATTGAGTTCACAACTCTATTTATAGAGACTCTGCTCAGAAGGGAAGGGGACTATCAGCTTCAACTTCCTCTATCCAACTTGGCATTGTCTCTGGCCATTTTCTGTCATGACCTTTTCTCATGCTTTCAACCCACTCAGAAGATATCTCTTTAGTTATATGTATTTTTTAATGTAAAGGCAAAATATTTTGATACAGACATATATTTTTAGCATGAAACAGGTTTGGTTCTTTATTTCACACCTTCTCTCTCATCTTAACCTAATAGGTTTTTACAGAGCCAATTATGGTACATATTGATACTGTAGTCAAGAAGCATGAAAAGAAAGATAGCTCCTGCTTCACACAATATTCAGCTTTGAAAAGAATTTGTATTGATTATGCACCACTGAATAGGAAAATTCAAGAGGTTATTTGTTTATAATTCATATTGTCTTATTCCATCTGTTTTTTCTTTCATGGTCAGAGAACTGAGGATTTGTGAACATGAATGTGTGATCTTAATGTCTTACCTTAACCACCCTCAATAAAACAATGGTTGTCTAAAATCATAAAATAAACATTACTTATTTGTCTTAAATTGTGTCTATAACATTGTCTAGCCCATGTTTTGGCCAACAGTGAGTTTGCCTTGATGAAGTGAAAAAATGCAGAGATGCAATGTAAAACTTCCAGAGATCAAGCACAAAGGATATGTGGACAAAGTTGGGCATGCATGGTGATGACATGCCTGTACTTATGGTGTGTTTTCACTCGTCACAGTGAAGAAAATCTGTGCAAGTATCCTTACAGCCAACTAGATTTTAGAGCACCTGATCCTGAAACACCAGGAAACAGCTTAGTTCTGCCCAGATCTCAGTAGGAGCTGCAGCAGCCAAAAGTCATCATGGCCTGTACACCAGAGGCAGCCTAAACTCAGTGAGTGCCTCAGAAAGTCTGTGAGCCTGATGGATTTGTGTGATCCCTGGCAGCTGCCAGGAAATGTGAAATTACTTTATACTTTCGGGTATCTTTGAAATAAGAAGTCTTTGAAATGTGTCTTTTATGAGACCTCTGAGTAGCAGACATAAGATTACCTCTCTAATGGTGGCACATGTACTTCTATTGTGAAAATCAGACAAAGCAGGCAAATGACACCAAACTACACAAGATAAATACTGTAAGCAGCTGTAATAGAACAATCACAAGCAATTTTAGAAATGAAGAGCACTAAAAGGAAGGGGGTAAGTCAGAGGATACACACAGGGAAAATGCAAAACTGTGGATCATTTTCAGTCTTGTTATTTCTCATAATGTCTTTGTTCTTGACCTTCCCAAATACATTCTTTACAGTTGGGGAAAAGAAAGGTAATAAATTATGGTTCCCCCATGATGAAAGGTTGGAGAATAATAACATTGAAAGGGGATGGAGTTAAAAAAAAAGGAAGAAAAAAATATAGTTTTTTGGCAATAGTTTCTAATTTGTTGTGTAAGATTTCTAAAAGAGTCCCACAGCTTTGCACTGTAATATCTCCTCAGGTAACTTGATTAATAGATTTTTGCAGTTTCACAGGCAACAGGAGACATTGTGATCTTGTATTTGCTTCAGTAATTGAATGTGAGAAAGGAGTTAGTGAAATACATTTATTTATGCACTAGTCCTCAATATTCTGACTGCTCTTTCATGTTTTCCTCCTTTTGGTGATTATGCACAGTAGAGTTAACCTAGAGAGTTTGCATCATCAAGAGCATTTCAGAACTATAATGCATCACTAATAATGACACTGACTATGTCTCTGGGTCTTAAGGGCTCTGCAGAACTAACCATCCAATACTCCACGCTACATTTGAAGAGATAATATTGTTCCTGTTGAAGGTTATTCTGCTGCCAAGCAAACTCCTAGGGAGGATGGGAAAGGAGGGGTGGAAGGTGGCATCTTCATTTTCATTGGCATCTTTACTATTGAATTACAAGGACACTACATTACTGAAAAGTTGTGATATTAAAAGAAGGAATTTGCAGTATCTGTATTATAGCAAACTCCTGATTCAACTGATAGTTCTGAGATAGGCAGTTACTGTCTTTAGAAATATTCAGTAAACATTGGATTGCTTATCTAGAGTACATTTTTGCTGTTCATCTGTATCAAGTGGCAGATGTCAGAAGGATTGACTTTCATAATTCCTGGAATACTTGAAAGTGAAAAATCTTGAATCAGGAGCAATAGGTATGAATGTAGGTGCCAGAGCCATGGTACCTTTGTTCAAGGCCAGCTCTGACATCAGATGCAATGTAGGACAGTCTCCTCTTGCAAGCGAGATGGCATTTTCATACACTTATTGATTCCACAACTAAGAACTGGGAATGCTTCTGCTGGGATTTTTAGGCTGATATTCTTGGTTTGGAATGATGAACTTGAAGCTAACAACAGAAACCACTCATCTCTCTTACATGAAAACACACTTAGGTATTTTTAAATCTTCATGTAAAAAGTAAGCCATGATTTCTCTGTTGCTCTTGAACACTCCCTGGTAGCTCCCTGGTTCAGGTGGTTAAAACCAGTGTTATTAGATTTTGTTGGTGTGTAACACCACACTGCAGAGAGAAGAATTACCAGTGAAAAAAGTACAGAACTTTGCTTAAAGTAAAGATGAAAAGTTTGTGAAAGGTGACTGCCATTGCCTTTAGCTGTTTCAGAATGAACATACTCTACTTTGCCCACCTAACTATCTGAAGTAACTGTGAAATCCATGTCTAGTACAGATCTTACCAACTAAGGAAATTATTCAAATTATCTAATGATCAGACTTAGATTGATACTTAAATTCCAATGCTCTCTGGCCAAGTTGGCAAAGAACTGCACGTAGCAGAAATTGTGGGCAGCCCATGGCAGAGACAGACCTAAGGATGTGCCTTCCTGAATCAGAGTCAGAACATTTTAGGCCCTGGAGAAATCCAAATGATAGCAATGGACACAATTTTCAAAACAAAAATAAGGGAATAGCTTTGGTGAGGGATTGCCTGGAGCTCTGCCTCCTGAAATGGGATATTCACTTCTTTCTTAGAGGCAGGGTTGTCTGTCTCACAGTGTGAGGCTGTATCTCACCGTGTGGAAACAGCCTCATGCTGTCTGAAGAGGAATTTGACCAATGTGCTCATAACTGAACATGCCTCAGTACACTGAATCTGAGGAGTCTGGAATGTGTCCTTCAAGACCGCTGCAGTGGTTGAGATCAGTTCCTGGGGACCATCAGCTCCCTCTGCAGACACTGCGGAGGTGTGTGCTGCCCTGAGCCTGTGCAGCTCTCCTTAATGAGATCCCCAGGAATCATGTGCTCCTGCTAGAGGTACAACCTGGATTCAAAAGTCTCTGTGGCTGGTGATAATCTGCCTTGATCCCATGGCAAAGTGGGGATGGCGCAATTAAAGATCAGGGACAAGCATAGGCTTGTAACATCATGAAAGGCAGACAGGTTTAAGCAGTGAACAGGGAATGATTATTCACTGTTCCATGCAATCCCAGCAGTAGAAACAGCAGGCTTGAAGCAATAAGGGTGCCCTTTTTGACAACACTCTAAATCACACCTTGTTCCTGGCTGTTGTTGAGATCAGAAGTATCAGTGGGCTCTGGAGAGGACTAGACAGGTCTGTTGACGTCTAAGAAATATGATGATTCAGGTGTAAGCTTTAGCAGAGTAAATTTTTGATAGGTGCTATAAGGATATACCAAGGGGAAGATCTCCATTTAAATGTCCTTTTCCTCAAAGCATCACTAACAAATGGTGAAGACCATGTACAGAGCTAGGCTTCCTATTTCTAATCCTCTGTGACATTTCTTACATTCTTAGGTACAACTGCCTTCTGGGGATGAAATAGGGTGGTCCTTTCCTTGCATGTTCAAGATTAGACCTCCATCAGAGGAAGATGATTACCCACAATTCCATTCCAAAGGTGCATGGTACCTTTGATAGGTTTTTCCAGTATTAGTTCATTGCTCATAAACCACAAAAATCATGTCTGTATGCTAATAATTTCCTGTTGAAAATGCAGGTGTAGTTAAACTGCATGGCTCCCTTTGTAAAGAAGGCCTAAGGGAATGTGAAACAGGATTTGTATCCATTTCAGCTTGTGGAACTCTGCCCATTGATACAGCACAGTCGGGGAAGCAGCGCTCTCACAGGATGCTCAGCGAGCAGAAAACTACAGGGATAAGAAACCTCATTCTCTACTTTGCCTGCATTCTCCTGGGCTCCTGGTAAATTGTTAGCGCAGGAGAAGATTTTTCCACTTGTTCAGAGCAAATATCTGAAGCTCTTTAAAATGTGGAATTACTGCAGAGGTACATGTGTGCTATAGGCTTTAGTGGGATTTAGGCCACTATACTGCAAGAGAGCACAGAAATATGGATGTTTTAAAATTAATTCCTATTTAAAAAAATTCTAAGGGTTCTAATAGTAACACCTAAAATGTTTTCTGTGTACCGAGAAATAAATAGCTGCCTTTTCACTGGAGCATATGTTTGACCAAAGGGAGAACTGGGTAGGATGACCCCGAAAACAGTGACATTTGCTGTTTCTCTTTCAGAAAGCATAGCTTAACCCTGTCCATGCGAGCTGTTTCACAGCCCACGCAGACACAAAGCTGTCATGGTGTTACAGTAGCACTAAGAAAATGGTGTTACAGTGTTTGGCTTGTACAAACTTCCTACATTACCTAAAAATAACTAAGTAGCACATTTGGGAACTATTACGCAGGAGGTGCCTGCACAAGCTCATGGTGCGCATAATATGTTTCCTCTGTGTCTGCGTGTGTGTATACTTCTCATATGTCTTCCTGAAAATACAGCCTTCCTGGGAGCAATTCTGAAGGATTTTCAGGATTTTCTTTGCCTTTTCTAAGATCTGTAATTGCCTGCCTTTGCTGTGCAGCAGAATAGTGTGATGTCCATGTGATGCTCAGCAGCAGAAAATAGCAGGCTGTGCTTCTTCACTCCTCCAGCAGCTCTTCCCCTTGGTGATGCATCATGACCAAACCACAGCAGATCAGTAACAACAAGGGAAAAACACCAAATTCCTCCCACTAAGTGGCTCTGGTAGGACAACATGGCAGCATGTGTCTGGCTGGAAAAGAAACCAATCTGGTAGGCGATACTAAAACATTGCTCATTTGCTTCAAAAAGCTTCCCTCCCTTTTTTAAGATTCAAGCGGTGTTACACTAAGCAGGCAGGATAAAACACAATAGTTGGTTCTAGGTGAAAAATGGAAGGGCTTACTGGGGGTTAGTAATTGCTAAGCGCCATTCTTGGACTTCTTGGTGTTTGAAAGGCTTCTCAACTCCTTCAAATCCAGCAGGACTTTCCTCCAGCTCTACAGTCATGGGCTCAGACGGTTGAGGTGTAAGGGCTCAAGAGAATACTAATTAGCCAAGAGTGGTTAATTTTTAGGTTATAACTGGTTTATTTACTCCTGGGTAATCAATTATCAATTTGGTGGTTTTGTGCAGGGCCAAGAACTGGACTTGATGATCCTTGTGGGTCCCTTCCAACTCCCTTCTGCGATTTCACATGAGGACTAGCCAATAGTTGCAAAACCACCTCCTTTCCACAATTGCTCCTCCACTGTAGAGATTTTATTTTTGAACTTTATTGTTCATTTACAGAGAAAAGAGACTGCTTACTTAAATTGTCTTCATCCTCCATGGTGGTCGGGCCAGGACTCAGGTACTTGAAGGGTGCTATGAAGGTTGACAGTATGCTTAGTTTTTCTAGAAGAAAACAGAAGAAAAGATACATATAAAATCAGTACTCAGTCAATGCATTCACTTTTTCACAAGTCAAAACATCTCTGTAAGTCTGTTTGGTTTTAGGACCAGAAGGAATGGGCTGTCAGTGAAGGTTTAGCTGGATATTAGATTCTTCCCCCAGAGAGTGTTTGTGCCCTGACCCAGACAGCGGCCACAGCACCAGCCTGACAGAGTTCTAGAAATGTTTGGACAGTGCTCTCAGGCACTTGGTGTGACTCCTGGGGATGGTGCTGAGCAGGGCCGGGAGTTGGACTCAATGATTCTGGATCCCTTCCAGCTCACACACATTCTGTGATTCTGTGATTCTGTTACTCTACAGTACCACCACCACTGAACCTCAGTGTATTTTTTACAGCTGGCACATGCGAACACCAAATACACATTCCTCCTGGTTTCTGCCCTCATGGAGTGTTTCTTGACTGTGCTTCCCAGCAATGGTGCCTGAGCACTGAAGAGTAGGGGATGCTTGAACTGGTCCAGCTGGGAATGGGGTAGGCAGTCAGCCCTGGGAGAAGGGACATGAGCTGTTCTAATGGATAAGAGCATCTACTTCACTTGTTTCCCCTCCCGAACAGAGGCTGAACCAGAATTCTTAAGAGAAACCTCAGTAGTAGAAGGCTTGTAATTCTACCGGTTTTTGATGTGATTTTTGGAAAACCCTTATGGTATTCCCAGAAAGCTATTGTTCGTACAATGAGAACATCATTTGAAATCCCTCTTGTGTATTCATATTAAGTGCTTTTGATTGTGGTTTCTGTTTATCCTGCAGAAACTGTATGGCAGAGACATTTACTTCCAGTGCCATGATCAGACTCTGCGTTAGAGGCCAGGGAAGATTAAGCAAAAAGAGAACTGATACTGACTTATACTAGGCCAATATTGGGCTCAGGAGTTATCTACAGGGAAAAGCTGAAGTTAACGCAAACACTAGAAATATATATATATATTTAATTGTTTTATTTCCTTTGATACTAGTTTGTTTAGCTGAACATTTTTTTTTTTATTTAGGCTGAATTCCTTCTGACACACTATGGAGACGTTATTGAGGACGAACAATAGCAGAGTGTCTACCTGACAGAAGAAACAGAAACACACCTAACAAAGGTGATCCACAGCTTTGAAGAACTTTGTTGCTTTCCTAAAGTACTTCTCTGCTTAGAAAGCCTCAGCTATGGCTGAGGAAATAGGTGGCTGAGGCTCACCTATTTCCTCAGTGAAAATGCTCTGCATCCTGCACATTTTGAACAATGTTGGCCTCTCATCCTGTGGCAAAAGCATCAAAATCAGATCAAGAATGTATTCTTTGAAGTGACACAAGAAAAAATATTTCCATGGGAAATTTCTTTATCATTGAGAAAATATTTATCTGAATTTCCTCAAACTACCTGTCTGCTAAAGCACCACTGGTCCAGAAGGTATTCCAGCTGAAGTGCTCTTAAACTCTTTCAGCAGCACATCTGGTAGGCTTTTGGCCTGGTTCTTCCTACATTTGCAAACAATCCTTGCTCTTGTTAAAGACTGTTATCAGAACCTATCAAAAATGACTGCATATGTTTGCCCTTGGCTGGGTAACATTACAGCTCAACTCTATTACGGGAGTTCACCGTAAAAGCTGACTGCTCTTTGTTAAGTAAATACAATAAGCAGAATAAAAGACTGCCTGAAGAAAACCTTTTTCCGTCCAGAAACCTTTCAGCCCAGACTAATATATAATTAGAGCACAAATTAGCCTCCTTCAATTGCAATTTCATTATGGGATTGCAATGATGTCAGGAGCCAAAAGAACGAAGCTATTTATGAACGTTATAGCCAGAAGATTTTCCTAAGAGAATCCTTTGACACTTTTTTGCTGAGGCATTGCTCGCTGAGAAATGTGGTGTCTCTGTACAGTATATCACTGTGTGTGAGACTGTTGGGTTGTGATCATGATGAAGGCTGGTATTCACTCCTGACTTTCTCAGCTGGTTTCTTTGATTGAAGTGAAAAGAGTGTAGGCTTTTGGGACCTAATCCAAAGGCTGCATTTGGTAAGGGAAATGCTTCAGCTGATAGATGTAGGATCAGGGCAGCCCGTGGCTGTAGTACCAGCAGTGATTGTTGTGTCTGGGTACTGAGATCCTAAAGTGTGTGTACTCCACCCATGCCTGACTGCTGATGGCTGTCCAACTTTCAGGATTAACCGTCAAGGCACTGATGTCACACACAAAACTAAATCTTCTTTGCTGAGAAAATATTCTCATTTCTCATAGGGAGTTAACCCATTAACCAAGCAATATGGAAGTGCTTTCTTGCTGCAGTGGCTAATGCTTACTCCTGCCATCAACTAAAATGCAAATCCATTTAGTTCTATACTATACTATTGTTAGGTAAAGGGATATTTTATGATTTAATTTTTTGCAATTGATAGGTGAAATTTACAATATGGATTTAAAATTCACCACTTTCATGTTTATTTTGTGTTCAGGGACTCTTTAACTATCTTAAGCTTTTGTTGGTACTGTTTTCCACCTGTCCCCCAAGTCCTTGCTGGTGACTTCATGTTGTGTGGTAGAGAAACAGGATGTAAAATTTGCTGCATGCTTAGAGCAACAATGGATGGGTTTGTGTCACCCAAACACAGGCAGATCCAAATAACAGGATATACTTCTATCAGTACCAATGATAAAGATTATAATTCAATATGTTGATCCATTAGCTAAGCAAGGGAACATTTATTGTGTGTCTGGGAGGAGGAGGAGGGCAGGGTTTTGAATAAGCTCTGTAAAAAGAGAAAAGCTGTAGTAAATACAGGGCACAGATGAATTATTGACCCAGTTAAGGAGGAAAAGAAAACTGATAGAGTAATTAAATGAAGGTGTTTGCAGGGAGGTAGTCAGGTTAGGTTTTAAATTATTGGTACTATTGTGCACTTCCATCTTTTGCACGTTATTGCCTGTTGCAGTACAGACCATGAGGCACTTCAGCTTTATTACCAATGGTGAAATTCAGTGTTAATTGTCAAGACTGGGAGAATTGTGTATTCACACCTTATGGTCCCAGTGTAGGTTAATACTCATCATAATTAGCCTTGTTTCCAGCAGTTTGATGAAATCTTATGAATAAGAATAAAGGACAAAGTTGGATTTGAAAAAATCATAGAGAGAAATACCACTAAGCCTCTTTCTCTCACTCTCTTTTCCTTCCTTCTCTGCTCTCTCTTTTTTCTATTTTTTTTTTTTTTTTACTTTATAATTGTAAATATTCTCTATTCATCTGAGGAAGTTAAGCGGAAAACAAGAGAGACATTTCAAAAACTTTTCTGCAGAAATGCAGAATATATAACCCTACATTTATGAGAAGCAGTACATGAAGGTATTATTGCTGGCATTACAGTTTTACCCAAAGCCTCTGATGCCATGAAGAAGAGATTTCGTAAGGGCCTACATGGACACAAAGAAAGCTTTATTTACAATGGAAATTGAGAGACAAAGAACAGGTATAGTGGAATTTATCTCTAGCTGGCCTGGAACACTATCACAAGATGATAGCATCATATTTTGTAGTGCATTCACTATAAAAACAGTCTTTCAAGTGCAAAACTGCTCCAGTACTCTAAGCACAAAAACCATAATTTCTTCTGAAGAAAAGCCTGTTATAGGAAGGAAACCTCACTCTTCTGTTTTGGGATGGAAAAGGATTTTAGTTCACTCTTCCAAGGATATATTTTCCAGTAACAGCAAATAGTTAACATAGAATCCATGAACAGTAGCCATAAAAGTAATTTAAATAAAAACCCCCATGGAACAATATATGTATTGCATGAAATACAGAAAATGCTTTAGTACAAATGATGCAGCAAAGCCTGGCACATAAGGCAGGCAAGTTTCCACTAAAACCTGCTTTTTTTTGTGGAGTTGCTCTTGCCCTGGGGATGCAGTCAGAAGGCTGGTCAGAGTTCCTGTAAATACACTTTTATTGTGAAGACAAGAATGCACATATACAGCTATAAACACATTTGTGCCCTTCATAGCTATCAGTATTTGAAGGGCACCAGACAATACTGCTTGATCATCAACTCTGTGGAAGTTCTTTCACTCTCAATCACCAGAATAAAAGCAACGGCAACAGCAGGAGCTCAACACTTTTAAAAATCAGCCCTATACATGTTGGACAAATTGTTTAGCTTTGAGAAGAGCAGACTGAGTGGGGTCATAACAGCAGCCTGAAAGCACATAAAAAGCTGCTGCATGGAAGAAAGGAGCAAACAGTGTTCCATGTGCATTAACACAACTAGAAGTAATGGACTTAAATTGCACAAAGGAAAATTCACTTTAGACATTAAAAACCCGTTCCTAACAGCAGGGATAGTGCAGTGCTGGAATAGCTTGTCTGGTGGGAAGGTGCTGAAGGGCTGTAGGGAGACACTTGGGATCTGCAGGGGGTTGCACTTCCTTTATAGAAAGGGCCCATCCTTTATACTCTCCCATCTCTACAGACACCAGCAGAAAAACTTGCCCTGCCCATGAGATCCTGTGGCAGGTTCTAGCTCAGACTTGAAAAAGTGAGTAGTATTTGCTGGTATTTGCAATCTCTGAGCAGAAGTCTGTGGCATGCTCTTTTGCTTGGCAGCTAATGAGAACTATTAATAATTGTTTTTCAAAAATGCAACTTTCAAACACAAGAAGGATTAGACAGATGGATACCAGTGGTTTGCCAGATCAACGTTAACAATGTTTTACTGAATTAGTTTCATTCCCATATTCAAACTGATTACCGTAAGCCACTTGTCAGAGGTTTCTTCAATAGTATTCTTTTAAAAACACAATGCAGACATTATAAACAAGTACTAAGTAATTAATTTTGTTTGTGTGGAGTATGGAATTGCTCAGGAAGGGACAAATATGATGCAATAGTGTAAACTCAGCTGCAAAAATCTCTTGAAAAAAACCTTATTTTTTATTTCCCTAAAGCAGTATTTGCAGCTACTTGAATAGTTACAATTTTACAGTTGTGTTTGGCCTTGATTCATTTTGAAAGGGATAGGGAAAATAGAGCCTGCGCATCAAGAGATGATTCTTTATCTTCCTTCCCATATCTTAGTCAGTTCAGGCTTGGGTTGACACTGACTGACAGAGTGAAGAGATTCTTAATGCAAAAGAAAAATATAGCACATCTGTGGGGAAAATAACAATGTCTTTAAACCACAGGACTTATTGGGAAAGCTCACAGCCTTCTATATTATGACTTGTATGGCCACCATGCTGCATTATTTAATTTAAGCAGCCAGTTTCTAGCTAGCGATTTACTTGCAAGTGTCAGAGTCAGCCCTTACAGCTGAGTTTGAGAACCAGCTGTTGAATCAAAAGTTTCTGAGTGTGCAGGGCTTATTAGCAGCATTGCCCAGGTGCTTTTTTGCTTCACAGGCAAGCAGGCAGGCTCTGTGTGAGGCTTTTATATCCACACTGACAAAGCTGTGCTGGAGTCCCCATGAACTACCACCACAGTTCCACTGGGGCTGGGAGGGTCTCTGTCCATCCCCTCCAGCCATGTTTAAGTTGGAAGTGTGGCTGCCCTAAACCCCTTCAGAGGGCTGATGTTTCTGTAGACAGAGCAGCAGCTTTGGCTGCTGCAGGAGCTTCAGTTTGGTGCCTTGCATGGGATAAGTTCAAGCCTGCGTATACTTGCAAGGGGCTACTGGCACATGCCCATTCCTGCTTGGTTTGTGTTTTTGTATTAAACTGGAGCTGTGCTGACATCATGGACTCTTGAGAGCCATCAGTCAATGCAATTGGAACAGAATGCCTGGCTGAGCAGTCCGCGGGGGAAAAAAGAACCTTTGAACTGGAGAACATGAAAGGGTTAAATATGTGGGACTGTTCCTGTCTGTAGCTGTGATGCTTGGCACCCCTGAGAGCATGGCCTTTGGGGTGGGCAGTTACTAAAGGTCTGCTTTTTATAATTGGTTTTCAGTCCAGAGCATTTGCTGTGATATCCCACCCTGGCCCATGTGGGACCTGTTAAGGAAAGCTTTCCTTGGAGGCAGCAGAGAAAAATGCAGAGAGAAAAACCTTCTGGTTGCACATGATTTTTGACTGGAACAATTTTTTTAAAAACAGGGACAAAAGAGACTTTCTAAAATTTAGAATAAACAATTTAGGTTTTTAAAAGAAAAAAAAAAGCATTCAGCATTACTGTTTTTGTTCACTGCTTCAGAAAGGACCTGAAACAAAGATGTAAAACATCAGATCACATTGTTTTTAGTCTGATAACTAAAGAGAGACAAAACCAAGGAACATTTTGGAAGTCAGTATTTCAGGCGAAGGTTTTCAGCTGCTCAAAGCAGGTTGTGCCTTGAGTTAGAAGTCAGAGGTGTGAACCTGGAGTCATGAAATCTTCCTCTGAAACAGGGCAACAAGCTGTTTGGTACGATGCAGCGCCCAGGCGCAGAAGCACCTGCTTCTATGCCTTGCCTGGAAGTTGAACATGGCCTGCCAAGTGCAGGGGCCTTCTGTAACTAGATCTACTTGCTGCCTGTAGAATTTTTTTATGTCGTTCTTGGAGCAGAGAATATCTTTTTGCTCTATTCTTGTTCAGTGCTTAGCAAAATGGGATATGTGTCCAAGATGAGAGCTCTGAAATGCAATTATATTAAGTAGCAATAACAGTTTATGGTATTATGATACTGCAGAGAACATTGAATGTGAAACATTGCTTAGCTCAGGGGCCTGGCAGGCGGACTAATCCTCTGTGCATCCTGTCCCAGCTGTCTGCTGACCCAGAGCTGCTACCCTTGGAAAGCTTTTGGGGAAGCTGTGTGAAATGTTTTACCAGGGCCAATCCAACACCTAACAGGCAGTGGCAGGTCCATGCCCTGTGCTCTGGCCCCTCTGCAGCCCTGCATCCCACCAGTGCCTCCACACACAGCTGCACTCATTTACTCTGAGGCCAAAGTAACTTCAGGCTTATCACTTAGGAAGCAGAAAGGACCAGCAAAAGCCCTGTGCATGTGATTTGTATGGATGCATTCAATATGGTTTGAGGTACCCGGGGATATGTTTAATTGATCACATCATGCATTAGGAAATAATTTCTTCCTACAGTGGCATGTCCTGCAGCTCTTCGGCATTTCTGGAATGGAGACAGTGTTGTTTAGCTGCAGATTTATCACATGAATTCAAATAGGACTTGCATAGACAAATCTCAGGGGCTGTACTTGGCCATTCTGTACCAGCCCACTCCAAGCTCCTTTACCATGAAAGACCTCTACGGAATGAAACATGTTGTGTTGTGAAATATTAGTTTCTTATTACTTCCAGTAAAGAGCAAAGTAAGTAAAAACACAAGGCGGCTGATGGATTTTTTATGAGAAAGGCAATGTGTCTGTGTTTTGTTCTGTGTTAGATTCCTTGGAAATCAATTTGAAATCTAGTTCAGCCTAGTAAAATTAGATCTAAAACTATTTAATTTTGTTGCAAGAGTGTTTCTCTCTCCTGATGCCTTGCTTGAGGACATATAGAGATAAAAACTCTTGAGTTATTATCAGTTTATGTGTATCTCTCTGCCTGTGGAGTGTACTATATTATGTATTTCTAAGTGATCTGGCTGTGGCTTGGAGATGACAGTTTAAAATCCACATCTTAGCCAGCTTCTTATACTATTTGAACATTCATTTTGGAAATAGTTTTATTTTGAACTCTATACACTGTGACAGGCTTTTATTTCCCTTTTTTTTTATCTGTATTTTTTGGGGATGCCATCACTTTAGAAAACAGGAGAAGCGCAGAGAAAATAATAGCATGAAACCCACCAGTTCCCAATGTGTGCTGGATAGAGATGCAAGAAGACCACAAAAATAGCCAGTGAATTTATTAAGCATACAATAAATCAGTGTGATTAACTATGACTACTTGATTGTATGCCAAACAGTATTATCAAACAGTATTATCAAAGAGAAAAGCCTTCAGTCATAATGGTAACTAGTTTGGCCAGTACAGGATGAATAGGTTAGTTTCTTTTCAGCCTGTGTCTTCATACAAATCTGCACTATTTAAGGAGACTTTGCTAAGCTGGAACGGAAAACTATATAAAAATTCTTGATTTGGGTTAAGAGAGGTTTGCCTATCACTAATTTAAACCTGTCAACTAACTTATGATTATGAGAAACATGAGTGGTCTAACCCAAAGTAAGAGTATCACAGTTAGTAAAAGGTATTTAAAAGGATGCCTGGAACTAGTGGAGCTGAGGGCTGGGGAGCAAAGCAGCTGCCTTTGTACACAGTAGTACAGACTAAGGCTCAGCACTGTGAATGCAGAAGGACAAGGAGGATACAAATTTTCTGCTGCACTACCTGATTTTGAAGGGTTTTGCCACCTTCTGAAACCAGCAGTCCACTCAGATAGATAAATTCTAAGAAGAGGCTGAGCTGTTAACACCAAGTTTCAGTTTTCCAAACTCTGTCCCCAAGTTCAGCCATTATCTGCTATAAGAAAGGCTGAACAACCCTAGGAGGGACTGATCTCATTGGCATGGACACGTAAAAATAAATACCAATGAGATAAATGCAATAAAACCCTCCTGGCAGGTGCCAATTGATTGTACATGGGACCTGGACTATTGATTTAGGCTAAAAGATTAAATCAATAGTCCAGGTCCCAGGTAAAATCCACTTTGGACTAAAAGATGTCAGAAATCAGGAGACATGATTTCCATGCTACCTTTCTGGGAAATCCTGACCTGTGTTCTGGTGGATGTTACCACTGCCTGTGGCTGGATTACAGGTGCCGAGAGGGATGTCCTGCTTCCCTGAGCAATGCAGCCCCTCCAAGAAGGATTTTCTATTGACATGTTTTCTTGGTATTTTCAGTCCTTGATCTACCATAGGTTTGAGTAATGAACTGAATGGTATATTAGTGAAAGGGGGATCAAAACTCCGTTATGCTCGCAGAGCTCCCACTTAGGTACCCAAAGAACTGCAAAACTGTGAGTTACTACATGGAGAAACTGTAAAGATATTTGTGTAGGTGCAATATGGATGAACAGCTAAGTATTTACTTTATACTTTGGAAAATGATAGTTTCACTGTAAAGTGGGCCACCCAACATGGGCATAGCAATGTGCGTCACTTCAACATAAACAGCTGTTTTAGTTTTTTTAAGGTTTCACTTGCTGATCTGCAGTTAAGCCCACAAAGGCAGATGCAGATAGAGCTGTCCATCTCCTTTCCAAAACTGACTATGGGACTGATGTGGAACAGCCCCAGCTGAGTACAGACACTGCCTGTGAGCACTCCTCTGTGAGCTGTAACCCCCTCCCTCTCAAACTGAGTACCTGCTAAAACATTAGGAAGTGAATGGCCTGCATCAGAAAGCTCCAGCTGACAATTAGTGGTGAAAGGCTTTTGAAAATCTCTTCTCTGCTCATCTGCTGTAAGCAGCCAAGTATGACCTCTCCCTCTTGTACTTCCATAATAATAATGCATATTTAACCTGATTCCTGCCCTGATTTATCCTTGGTAGCATGAGGCAGTCTTGTGTTAACTAATCTGTCTGTCGACAGAAAGTTAAAAGCACTACTGTTACAATTTAGGGTGATATAAGAGGACTGAGACTTTCTCAGGCAAGATGCTACTGAGAGAAGTCAGGTCTGTTAACTGAGTCAGTTATTTAAGTATTTAGGTATCTAAATTCTCATTTGACCCCTTGGGAGCTGAGACAGCTGAAAGGAGTTAGGGTCCTGGGTCTGTCCTGGATGTTGCTGGTATTACACTGCCTTTGATTAAAAAGCAGCTCCTCCAGTTTCACCTGTTAAAGCATGAACCTTCAATATGTATTAAAATTTTCATCACAGCTTGTAGAGTGTCCTAAAGTCTCAGGTTCATCACTGCTACTTTGTTAGTATTTTCTTTTTACTTTTTCAGTCTTTATTCAATCCTAGGACAAATGGCTTCAAATCTTTTCCTCAATTAGGAGCGGTGACAAAGGAAAAGTTTGCTAAGGCTTTACAAAGAAGGCGAAGTTTTCACAGTGATGCAAAGGGAACTTGACACCTGACTCCCATCAACAATAATAATGGGGGTTGTGCATCTAACTCTTTCTGCATTGTGCTGACATTGTACCCTTGAATGTTAGTACAGTTCAATAATTCTCCAAAGATGAGGCAGCTTATTTTCTCTGCCATTGCTGCTTTGCTGGCATTTTTATGGCATTCCCAGAAGTACTACCTGTCAGAGTTAGTACTTCCAAGGATGGCATTGCTTTGGGGTGATTGAGGATTGATGTAATTAAAGAGAAGGCAGTCTACTGCTTGCCCATGGGTATTTTATATTAAGCATTTCACTGCACAGCTACGATTGATGATTCAGACGATGACAAAGTTGGGCTGCTCTGTATGGGCAACACTGATTCAAACCATGAATTCAGGGATGTGCATCCTCTATATTTATGCTCAAAATTCTGAGAGTGCCGCAGAAACAGAGCTTTCTAGGAAAACTGCAACCTCCTCAAGAGCCATTTACTAAAGGAAGGTGTTCCTGCCCATGGCAGGGAGTTTGGAACAAGGTGACCTTTAAGGTCCCTTCCCAAGCCAAACCATTATATAAATAGCACCACTGAAAACTTGCAGAAACTTGACACAGAAAAGGATAGTCCCAGTCACATCTAGGGACAAGTAAGATCATTATTTGGGAATAATCTGGAAAAGAACAGGAAAAAAGAAAATATTATATTACATCATTAAAAAAAT
Source organism: Donacobius atricapilla (assembly GCA_013397315.1). NCBI lineage: Eukaryota > Metazoa > Chordata > Aves > Passeriformes > Mimidae > Donacobius > Donacobius atricapilla. The sequence goes on from WBMY01003777.1 coordinate 1,795,244, forward strand.
CCCCTGGTGCAATTGTTGTTGCCTTAAGTGGGATTATCTGATTAAATCTACACATGCTTCTGTGCATATCAACATCTGGAGCAGGCACTGTAGGCTTTAGTAGTCAGTGAAGACATAGTCAACATAGCCTATGGCATTAAAAAGCATTAATTTCCTCCTAAGGTAAGTATGTGTTAGTTCTGCTCTGTGAACATATTAAAACCCACATGAAATATCAGACATATTATTATCTCAGTGTTTACCCCTTAACAAAATGATGAAGTGTTAAAATCCAACAGGAAGGCTGCTCTTTAACACTGCAGACAGAGTTTGCTAAGGACAGTCTAGGAACACAAGCTAACTCTTTGTGCAGAAGGAAGAGGAATCTGTTTCTTCTCTTCCCCACTATAATGTCCATAAAATCCGATTACATTTATAACTTTGCATTAAATTAAATATGTTATTTTACACAAGCACTTAAAAAGTCTACTAAATATCCAGTAACAGTTTTCTTTATTCCCTTGTTAGCAGCTGCCATGGCACCAGGACTCGCACAAGAATGAAAGTGATTTAGTGCATTGATTTGCAGTTGGCACGGCCCTCTGTTCTCAAACAGAACTGATTAGCTTAGCAGGAAAGTGCCATTTACTTTTTATTGTGTTTCTTTCCTTCTCATCTCCCTTCAGTGGCTGCCAAGAGGAACAGAGGAGCTGTAACCTCCTGAGCAGGTTGCTTACTTTCTTCAGCTCCAAATTCTGCAGTTCTGAGGACTAATTTGTCTGGATAGCACTGTGGCATCAATACAGATGCCAGGGTTACTGCTTTGGTACACTGAAAGCAGGTCCCACTGAGCTCTTTCAGGCTCTTTCTACACAAAATTAACCCTGACTGTGAGAATCCCCTGTGTGTCCAAAAGTGTCATCCAAACCAAGATTTTAGATGGTTTTTCACCATTTACTGTTAAAGCTAATGGGACAACAAGGCAAAATGTCTAGCTGGGAAAGTTTCTCTTGAGTATCTCACTTTTTCTTCATAAACTGACTGTAGGGCTTGTCCTCTAATACATAACATTTGAAAGACTGTGTACATGATTCTGCACCTCAGATCCTCCATGGATTGAAGCTGCTGGGGAAACTCTTGATTTACCAGTTAACAGTAAAGATTTTTTGCAGTGTAGAATGATCAGCAGCTGCAATAAAACAGTGGGAGTCATTGAATTAGCAATTATTTTCCCTTGAAGACCAATTCATGACAAAAGTTCAGTTTGCTTTGGCTAAGACTCCATCATTTCAGGGGTCAGATCCTCAGCTGGAGTGTCTGGGGCTTTATTGAACTCCATGAACATACATGAAGTCATGCCAGCTGAGGTCAGTGGAATAACACTGTTTCAAACCAGTTAAGGCTCTGATCCCACATACTTGTCCTGACTCTTCAGTCTGATTAGTCCTTTACAGTTCTCTCTCAAACTTGTCAAAAATTCAATGATGCCAAATCTTCTTAGGGGTGTTAGGTATTTCCAAGTCTGTTTCTACTAAGAAATAGTAAGGAAAAAAACCCCAAAAGAAAGGGTGGGAGGCTGAAAACCTGGTTTAGAATTATTTCTGGAAACAAAGATTAAAAGATGAAGAGGGGAGGGAGGATCTCCTTCCTACTTTCTAGCTGAAATTCACTCTATAATACTAATCCTTTTGGACTTTTCACAGTTAGTAGAGATGAAGAGGCTAATCTCTATCTCTTCTACACTGGAGGCTCCATTAGTTCTAACTAAATAGCCGGTGCAGCACCAGAGAAAGAAGTACATATGCATTTACCTCCTTTCTCCTTTGATCTCAGCAAGAGATTATAAAACAGCTCCCATATTCTGTTCTTTCATTTTAAAATGCAAAGCAATCTGTAACTTTCTTCCCTCTGGCACAGGAAATCCTGGTGAGGAGAGGGGCCCTTTATTAGCAAATGTATAGCTCACACTTTTCAAATGTATCTAACTCCATTAGTCATGTGAATTCAGTCTCTTTTATTCCCTCATATGAACCATCTTTTCTCCTTCCAAAACAACAAAGAAAATCCTCTTTTCGGGTAAAGCAGGAGTTATTTGAACTTCACTGATTCAAAAGACTGCAGTATCTGCCATAGCTAATGAACTCCTGGCAAACCAGGGGTGTGCTGATAGGGCAACGTGACCACAGTCCTCTCCTAAACCACCAGAAAACAAAAGCTACCTCTTTGCAGGACTTAAAAGTATGCAGATGTACGTGTACTCACTGTCAGCAAAACCTTACTCTCTTGGTGCTGTATACCATTTGTTTTGCCACTACTGGCAAACTTTAATAATCATGAGTTGAATTTTAGGATAAAATGACTCATGCTTTAAACTCCATTGATTGCAAAGGGATGTGTGCCTGGCTCAGATATAGAAGTAAACATTTGGTCAGGTAAAACCAACGTCATACGCCTGGTCATCTGCAGCTCTCTCACATTTACCTCTGTGAAATGTCCTCCGTGTCTGTATTCTGGGTTTTCTTCCTGTGAAAACTCAGACACAAGGTGATAGAAGAAGGGAGAATAATGGCACCAGAGTGTAGACAAAACATGGTGTCAGAAAGTGGCTGAGGGTCATACCTACAGCTGGATGGCAGAGAAATATAGATAGAGGCACACAGCTGTGGCCTCCAAAGTGGATCCTGTCACACCCTATATTAGAGCCTAAAAGAATTACTTAGGTTTGGAGAGCATCCAGCATCAGATATCTTAAAAAGGGGCACACAGCTGCTAGCCTTCTTACTGTGGTTTTCATTAATGTATTCAGTAATAAATACGATTTTGGAGTGTATCCAAAATCTATCCCCCTTCAGGACTTGGGGAACTTGCTTGTGGTTACTGGGAGGGACCCCTTCAGTTTGAGAATTTTTCCTGAGCACTGTTGTCCACTGTCTTTCAAACTGGTGGGAAATGGGAGCAAGAATCACAGTCTTTTCAAATGGGGTAGCTGTGGGTGACAGTGAGGGTAGACTCTTGTACCCAGATGACACAGTCATTACATTTTTCCAGAGCAGGACTTTGTCTGGACTAATGGCCCTGGAAAGGCTGTGGGCAGGGTGAGCGAGCCCATCAGTGCCCTAAGGGACCACACAGTCAACGCACTATTAGCACAGTCTGGCTACCTGCACAGGCAGTTCCACTTTTATGTATATTTTAATGCTGTTCTACACACATTTTTACTTTTTGATTTGACTAGTGGGTTTTCAGTATAGGAAAAAATAATAACAGATATAACTAGTAATCCTGCTCTTCCCCACTGCCACTGGAAGGCACTAATTCACCCAAAATACCAAGTCCTTGCATCGAACACACACTTAAGGACCATGCTCAGTGAGGCCTCGCTTGGCTTCCAAGCCTTTTGATTAAAATATGCTGGGTTCTGATGCACAGCAGACACTCTGTGAACTGCCTCCACGTGGCTTCCCTGTGACCACCTTGTAGCTGAGCTGGAGGCACAGGAAGGTGGCCACCCCACTGGCACTAGATTAGGGTCCTGAGCAGAGCCCTGGGCTGATGAGTGGCAGTGAATGTGCCCCCAAGGAGATGGCAGTCTCTGCTGGCAGCAAGGGCCAGAACAGGGAAGGGCTCATGCTGCCGTGGGGCTCCTCTGAGAAGCCCTGATGGGCCAGACTGCAGCCTCATGTCCTGCAGGTGGATGGCTCTTTGTTGTGCTGCTATACCTAAATGCTGGGCCAGTGTAGCAAAACAATACTTCTAACCTCAGGCTTCACTATTAGGAATAGGCTGTGCTCTGATTTGTTCAGTTTTGTAGTATTGTTCAAATGTGGAATAATTTGAACAAGGACAGGGGGATATATTTGGGGCTCACATCTGTAGTGCCATGGCTAAAGACCGAGATATCAGAACCATATATATTAACTTTTCCAAGGCATTTGATTGTCCAAGACTATTCAGAATGTCAAGGAGCATTTGAGCTAAGAAAATTGAAGCACTTTGGCCTTGGCTGAGCTTCAACAGATAGATTTGCTTCATATTTGTTAACATAAGTGACCACGATAGAGAGAGGGAGAAAGAAAAGGTGACTATTTGTCTCTAGAAGTAGCCACACAGTAAATCTCCAGTGAAGAGTTTAATGGGAAAAGGTCGATTTCCACTATTCTGCTTCCAGACCTTACAGATGGTTATCAGGACAAAATTAGCTAATGCTGGTGATTTAAATACAAACAATACAATCATTCATTTCCTTGGCCCCAAGTGACAAAACTTCAGAGTGCAATGTGACCTCTGCCACTTCCACAAATGACTTACTAGCAAGAAATGAACTTCTTCAATTCAATAAGAAATGGAGAGAAACAAATCCATATCTTCCCTCCCCAAAGGGACAAGAAGATCATAAAGTCATGCTCCATATGGCCCTGACACTGTCAGGTGGTTCAGGCAGTAGACTGAGGTCTGTGTCTTTGATATGTGTAGACCTCAAGATCTGTCTAGCTCATGTCCACTGCTGAGAGAGCAATTTGTATCTAATTTGTTCAGTAGTTTTTCTGTTTGTATCAGACTTTGATTTTTCCAAATATACTTGTCAGTAGAATTTGCTCAAATGAACTTTGCAAACATATTTTAGCCTATGCAAACTATTTGTTTTGACTGCTCACTACTCGTGCTGTGTAACCAGGCACCTGAGGCAAACTGCAGTTTTCCACTGGTTTTGCAGATGACTGATCCCTGAAGTGCCCTGAACTCCTTTTGCAAATCTCTGCTATAATCTGTCTCCAGTCACTCAATAAGGTTACCAAAAGCTATTTTTCAGTCACATAACAAGTGCCACTATCTCTTGTCTCTTAACAGATATGCTTAGTGTCCTGACAGAAATGAAAACAGTGATGGAAGTGATTTGCACACACACAAAATGAGTTGGAAAAGGAACATTTTTATTAACCCAGACATATTTAAAATGTAAAACTTACTTCCAAATCTCTTCATACACTAATAAAAAATGCAAATTCTTGCTTGAAGAATTCTTCATTGAAAATAAGCACAATAAAACTTCTAACATGGATGCATCTTTGCTTGCCATATCACTTATCAGGCTGCTGCTGAAGAGACCTGGAGGTCTGGACTGCACAGCTGTACCCACAGTTTGAATCCATTGGGTAAGTTATAGCAATATCCCTTTTTTTTTTTTACCCTGCAGAATGAGATGTGATTGTGGTTCCTGATGAACAGCAGTGGACATGCTTTCCTAGAGAATAAAACCAGAGAGCCTCACAAGACTAAACCACAATCTCTTGACTGCCCCTGAGCCTTTCATCTGGTCAGCTTGATGCTTAGCACAGTAATGGCTGAGGTTAGATGAGATGAACCCCACTCTGACTGTTTTGACTTGTGTAACAACTCCCAATGCCAGCTGATAAAACTCTCGTGCATTAGTACAGAGGTGGCACTGTGTTTATTTGCAGACACCCCTATGGAACAAATGTGTCGTTTTTATGGTCAGTTAGCACAGGTTTAAGGAATGAACTGCAAAGGAAATCTGACTGCTAATGACACATCTGTGGGCAAAGGTGCCACAGCCTTCAGAGTGCAAGAGAACAGAGCTCCCAAATGTGCGCCACTTGCGACAGCCCCTCATCAGCTCAGTGAAGCCCCAGGCACCCCTTGGGGCCATGTTTATTTTTGACAACCTGGTTAGAAACATATGTTATGGATCAGAGTATTTTGCATTTTTTAATGGCCAGGCTGGGGTCACATGCAAAGGCTTCCACCCTCTTGCAAATGTCAAAATCTGACTCAGACTGGACATAACCCAAAACACCTTGTCCTGACTCCTTGTGGGAACACCATAACATGTGGCAAAACTAAACTAAAATAAAGATATCTGATCTAAAATAGGTAGCATGTATTTTTGTAGAGGAGGGTCATTTGTTGCTGTTATTTTGAGTACTCTGCTGACAAAGGCTTTTCTGTATCATTCTAATTTCAATGCTTCTATCTATAGCTCTTTGTGTAGGTTAGTCCTTTCAATGTGCACTGCTGTCACTGGAAAGATACTGTAAACTGGTTTTCAAGGTGTGACAGAAAAAGCTGGCAAAGAGATGCTCTGAAATTTTCAAAGCCATGTTGTGCATATCTTCAGTTTGAATGGATATGCATGCAATCCTCTAGTTTGGCAAATCTCATCCATAAACTGCCTCCCACCTTCAAAACAGTGTCAATGTCATCCAAAAAGGTTCTAGCACATGACAAGAATGATTCCCAGCTCTTGAGGACAGCCTTGCATCTCTGTTATGGCTGGTGTCTATGAGAGAATGTGCATATACATCAAGTTTGCATACATACAGACATACATTTACAGGAACCTTTGTGATTTTCCAAACACAGGCACCAAATTTGTCAGTCAGAGCCTCCAAGCACCTAAGCACATACCGGAGCCACCTACACCTCAGAGTTCTTGGCATCCAGCTAAGACACTCAGGAAACAAGGTTCCCTATGTCCAAGAGAAAATCTTCATATAAGGCTTAAAAGACTCACAGGTTTTTAAAATCATTATGGTGAGGCTTGTAGAAAAGAAATCAAGGACAGAGATCTGGAGGGAGGTAGATCTAGATGAATAGTGGCTTTATAAGGAGTAGCATTGAATATATGGTTAGAAAGAAATCCCAATATGATTTAAGATGCACAACTACCCCAGATATTGCCTATAAGCCCATCTAAAGAATAGGATTTACTGGCTCACAAGGATGATTTTCTTTTTGCAGGTCTGCTCCACACTATTACTGAAAGAGTAAAAAATATCATACCCTCTCCCAAAACAATTTAGAGCAGGAAAAGAAAGGCTTCCTTCCATTCTTCCCTATTTCTTACTGCTGCCCTGTTTTGACAGGTAGCTCAGGAGGACAATGGGGATTTACTGTTTGCTCTGTGGCACACAAAAATCCATTAAGATAAAAAATCCTCATGTAAATAATTGCATCAATTTTGCAATCAACCAGAAAACAAACAAACAAAATCCGGGGAGGCCAACACTGAATGTACTAATCTTGCCAATGCTCTGTATAATTAAAACAATTTCACCTTGAAATCTGGCATTCATTATAACATGGAGCACCTCCAGGCTTTAGCATTTTAGTGTTTTTATGGACCTAGCTAGAACAGAGGTTTGTACATGAAATATATTCTAGTCCTTTTGCTTCTGATCCATTTAGCAATTATTTTATGCTGTCTATTTGTTACATATTAGTTGTCTCTTGTTTCTGTTGCTGCGCCTGCATGACTTAGGAAACACCTCAATGCATCTCAATTGGCAGCAAAATTAATCACAAAGTCACTTATATCAACATACTAACAAAACCCAAGTAAATCCCAAATTTGTGTTTGCATTCCATGAACACAGCACTGAAGAGATTTGCTGCTGTTGTCCTATAGGCAGTGATAACAAAATTTTAAAAACAGTTCTCAGTCTCAACACTAGCATTTCAGATTTCCCACCTTCTTACAGGGGCTCAGTTTATAGGAAGTGTCTGACAATATCCTGAAAAATTGTTGATATTTGTCTGGAAATCGATTTACATAAACTAGAAGGGAAGCACCAAAACTTACATGCAAACACTTCCTCTTTGCCCTTAACTTCATCATGAGAAATGGATCTCAACTTCAAACTTTAGGAAAATGCAGACCTTATTTTAAACTTTAGACCTTACACCTGTGTAATTCAGGCTTCTTAGTCAAAATCTAGTCTGGTTCTAGTACCAGTGTGATTCCTCACTTAAATTTAAGTCTTGCCACTTGAGCCTAACTTTAATTTAAATACTGAAGATTTATTCAGTTGCCTTCCTTCTTCTAGCATCAAGCAGTTTCAGCTAAAGACATTTGTACTTGAAATGCATCCATTTGGCATTGGTACTGTTAAATTAGCAGTGATAGATATGTGTTTGTGGACACAGTGACCTTTATTAGCTCCTCATTATGTTTGAAAATAGTTCTTGTTATCTGACTGAATGAATGATGCTGAGCATTGTTATGGCTCAGATAACCTATGGAAACTAGTTATTTTTCATGGTATGTTAAACGTTAAAACTAACAAGCAGTTAGTTAAGCATTACACTGGAGACTACCATCATGTCTTACAACTTGGAACATGCACTTTTAAGACTGTTCAGATAAAAGATGAATCAAAGCACTTCAGCTTCAGGGATAGAACTGGAGGTGTACATCCCTCCAGACAGAACTGGAGTGTAAAATCCAACACAAATTGCTTTTAAAATTTAATAATTCACAAAATCTATGGTTAAGCACAGCCTGGCTGGCATAGATAAGTAAAATAAATACTGCAAAGTCAATTTTTAATAATCTGTGGCATGAAATTTAAGCACAAGAGAAAACATTTCACAATCAAGTCAGAAGCTTTTTGTAAATGATCAAATGAGAATTTTATACCCCCTCACCTACCAATGCAAAATGCATCCAGTTTATCCTTTAGTCCTCACAGCACACTCTTAGATTCCTTTGTTTAAACACCTTTTAATTCTAAGAGAGCTTTTATTGTAGCCCCTTTTTAGAATTAGAGTTTTTTACAACAACCTCAGAATAAGATAGATTCTGGAGCCTCTTCTTTGCTGGTGAATTGGTGCATCAAATGCAGCTACAGGAAATGTAATTAGTTCCTGTGTTAGTCTGGTAACAAATGGTCTGGTATATTTATCTAATTATTGAGACAACACATTTACAACTGAAGGGATTTTGTTATAAGAGGTTATAATACTCTGATTTAGGCTGATCTTCAGTCTCTTAATGCCAACTAAAAAATGGCCTTCAAGCAACATTTTTTGTATGATGAAGAATAAAATCCCAGATGGATTATGACAAGTCTGTGTTGTCCTAAAAGAGAAATCAAAATGAAAACTCGGAAAATTAAATGGCAAGGATAATATATATACACACACTCATTTGGGAGAGAGAGAAAATGTGAAGATTTGTTCGTATTTTATGCATCTGGAATCAGTATGCTAGCATGCTGTTTATGCTAAGAGGTGTGCCATCTGCAAGGAATAAAGAAAAGGGAGAGATTATATTATATTATGGGGAAATCATATTTTGACTTTATTATTATGGTTGTGGCTATTTTATGAAAAGGAGGTGGTTTAATAATTGTCTAACCAACCAAAAAGGAAGGAGAAAGCAAAAAGGATTTTTCAGAGAATATTTCTCATGCAATAATAAGGGGCTTGTGCAACAGAGCAGAAGGAGGAAGGGAGGGCAGTGACAAGAAAGGGTGACTGAGCCTCATGGTAGGAGAGAGGTGAGAGCTTAGGTGTCTGCAGAGCTGAGCATGGCTGCAGAGAGAAGGGTGAGTAGCATCAGCAGCCACAGGCAACATAACCAGAGACAGAAGAGGTCCTCTGGTGTCCTGCACTTCCAGAAAGAGGATGACAAAGAGCCACGCAACTCAGCTGCATGTCCCCTAAGCACAGCTGCCTCCTGGGGTACCTGGGCATGGGCAGAGGACAGGCAGGACAAGGGGTTGCTGCAATGCAACCCTCAATGCTGATAGGAGGGGGATGCTGAAGCCAGGCCCCCATCTGGGATGGGATGTGGGCCAGGGTGGCTGTATTCTCACATCTCCACATGAGGCCCAGGGGACCAGGGCTGGTCAGGACACAGGATGATGACACTGGGAGTCAAAAGGGGGCCCCTGAGTAGTAAGCTGTTAGGCAATTATTTTATGGTGGGAAACTGTAGGGAAAACACACAGCCTTTCAATCTAAGGTAAAGGAGCTAGAAGCTGCTAAAGTTCAGCCCTACACTGAGGATCTGGACCAGACCTCCTGCTCCTTTTATTTACACTCTCTCATTACAGATATTTGGCACATGCTATTGCACTTCTTCCCCCGCCACCCTGCTCTTAGTCTGGGCCAGAGGCTTTTTGTTCTGAATGGAAGGACAACCCTCACAAAGGCCCTTTTTCCTGAGAGATATTGGTTTCATTTACAGTGAGCTAGAAATGCATGTGCTGCCATGCCCTGGGCCTTTCAATCACCCGCCAAGAGCACTCACTTTTCATTGTTTCCATTTTAACGCTGCTCTTGCAGCTGCAATTGCAGCCACTTTGAATTAAATCTGGGTTAACAGTCTGAGGACAGATAAGCCCCAAGAGAGGAAATGATGTAAATCCACATGGCAAATCTTTAACCTATTGCTTATTATGACAGGCTGGAAGCCCTGCGTGTGATTGGAAGCAAAGTGCATTTTTGCAGTCTGTTCTCATTTGCATAAACCTTTCTCTTGGAATTTGCATAATTTTTCAATTAATCACCAGGACAATACTCTAACTCCTGAACATCCCTCTCCCAGGCATTTAAGGTATTCTTGCTAATATAAAAGCTTTAGACAATGATGATGAGGCCAAGACTTGGCGTTTTCTATTTATTTCACACGTAAAACCCCATCCAAATGTTTACTGTACCTTACACTCTACAACAAGTGCATCACTGATTACTGAAAAAGCACAGATGGGATGAAGACAGTTTTTCATTCCTTGTTCCATATGATAGAACTCAACACATCTGGTATGCTATGAAAAGCATCTTTGCACTAATTTGTTTGTCAGTATCTATTGAAAGGACTATCTGTCATCCTGTCATATTTTGGTTGCCCTGAGATGGCTGAAGACAAGACTAGTCACAAATTGCGACTGTTGGCCACTGGGGAATAACCGGTAGAAACCACCAGCTGTTCCAAGGATCATCAGTGGTGGTTTCTTTTTAAAATTTTTTTTTACATTTTGTAAGTGGAAATTTCAGTGCAATCTCTCCTCAGACATTTTGTGATTGCAAGAAGTAACTGAATCACTTGAGCAATCGACAATTTGTTTGTCCTCGCTGTCCGTGTGCACATTTCCAATCTGTTTCTACAGCTGGCTGAGTTTTCTTTGACTGGACTGGAGCGATGCAGGGGGCAGAAAAAGTGCATGCTGCTGGTGTACATGGGGTGATCTTCACAATTGCCTTTGGATGCTACATCTTTTATGACAGGAACTGGATAAATAGAATGGTTTGTCAGGGAAAAGTAAAGTTCCTATGTTGCTGTTGGACACACAATCGTACACACATACACACTGTCTGGTGAAAAGGCATGAACTATTTATTACAACATCTGACTCCATTTTTATAGTATTTCTACACAGACCAGGGATTGGAGGAGAAGGTTGACACCTCTCCCATCCCATTGGTCAAGGCAACTGTCCATCAGCTGTCCGTTCCTCCAAGAGAAAGAATGTAAATTAACTGTCTTAGTAAAAACATTGCTTCTATTTATAACACCCGTGTGTGAGAAAGAAACTAAAAAACTATGAAAACATTGGCTCTGTGAAGCATCAGAAAGCTGAAAAATCAGGGTGACATTCGTAAAGGAACCTTGGTGTTTATATAGGTTAATCAATAAAAGTTGAGAATGTTTTTTCCCATAGTTTTTCATGCTGATCATCTTCTTGAAAGATAGCCCTGTGATTTATGATTTGTTATGTTTATTTTACCTCATCTCCTTGCCAATGAATCAAAATGTTGGATGTCATTTCTTTTCCAGTCTTATTGTTGTACTTTCTTATTGTAAATGCTTTATTGCATTAAATTCTGATTGTGTGGCTAATTTAAACCATTTTTCATCAGCCAAGAGCTCTTCTGGCATGAGAGTGCAGATCTGATTGAAAGTGTGAATTTCAGATTCTATCAATGGTTGAGTGATGTATCTGAAGAACTTTCAGAAATATAAGAAAGCCTATGAAACACAGTAGAAAGATTCCCATGACCATTCAATGGACACATGACTTCTAGAAATACTGGACTGAACTGCTTGTAGTTAATTAAGTATTCATGCATTCTTATAATTAATCTGAATGATCTGCAATATAACCAGCATAACTTGCATTTAATGCCAGCCATTTCAAAATAATGAAAATACCTTTCTACTTAATGACATATAACCTTTTGAAACTGCTCATCTGAGTAACAAGCCATACCTTGTTTCTCCAGTACTATTAAAGGAACAACGACTACCTTGTCTGTATGGGAACAACAATAACGTCATGTGTGTCTCCCAGCTCTGCAAAATACTCAGTGCCTAAGTTAAGCTCCTAAGCTTTAAACATGAGTCCCACATGAGTTCTGCCTAAAATTAACACTGTGTTGTGATCCAGAGTACTCTGTAATTGTCCTTATTCTTTCTCTCTGCTAATTACTGAATTACATATGAAAGATTTAAACCAAAATCAGGAGAGTATTGAGTGACAGCTAACAAAACTAAAGATGCATCATGATCCTGACTATGCCTAATTGCAAAAAGGTTCCCCCACTGTGGCTGAACACTGAATGTATTGGGCCCAGAACTGGCATTTGGATGTGATGGAAGAGGATGTTCCTCACTCCTGCCAACACCTAGTTTACAGCGTACGAGAATACTGCCAGTGTGTCTTGTGTTCTTAAATCCATTTCATATCTCTAGGGTATGCCAGACATTTAGCTTGCTATGGAAAAAAACCCCATAAATCAAGCAGGTTTGTAAACTAGAATAGATATGCTGAGGGAATCCTTAAAAATTAAGACAGCCTTTCATGACTGCAAAGCACATATTGAGCTGAATAATTTGAGGACTAAACAGCCCATAATGTAGCTGGTTTCACATAAAGTATAATTTGATAATGAAGTGTTCTCACACAATTTAGGTTTTTCAGATGGCTGCTTAAACACAGAGGTGTGGCGTGCACTAAATGAGATTATGTTCTAAAAAATGGTTGCAATGAACGTGTAGTTGCTGTGGAGAGCAGCAGTATGGTGATGCACCTTGCATTCATATAAAAATTAATTTCTTGTGATACTCAAAACAGACCAACTGCTTTGACTATTTCCTCTTCCACTCTGACATTAAAACTGAGTGTCTTTCTTTTTGGTCTTGGCTTGAAAATCTACTTTGTAGTGACAGGATTCACTACAGATTGGATGAGGTCGATAGGGATCTCTGGTGACTGTCTAGTCCAGCTCCCCTGCTCAAGCAGGGCCAGGCACTGTAGGCTGCCCAGGACCATGACCAGGTGGGTTTTGGATATGTCCATGGGTAGAGGTGCCAAAACTAAAGGTGGTTCAAGTAGCAGCAGAAGGCGCCCAGAAAAAGCACTGTGGGTCCGAGTCAGAGGTTTTAGCAGACAGCTAATAGAGAAGAACTGCACAAGGCTGTAAGATGTGCATAAGTGTTTTGCCTTGGTTCTCTGATTTCTATCCACTAATTGAAGCGAGATCTTCACATAGGAAGATTCTATTTCCCCAGGTTTTCAGCAGGGACATACACCAGAAATAAATTCTTATCTCATCTGAGAACCCCAGTGGAGCAGCTGGAACCCCAGGAACTCAGAAATTTCACTTTTCTCCTTCACTCTTTACTCTGAAGGTCTTTCTATTACATGTCCCGTTTCTGTAGAACTGCGAAGACTTGGAGGAAATCTGATGAGAAGAGCTTTAACCAGAAGACTTTCTGTATGTTCTACATTCAGTGAAACAGAAAATCAGAGTCAACTTAGAGAGAATTTGACTGATTCTGCTTACAATCAAAGCCAAAGCTAGACAGCACAAGCCAGGCACCGGAAAGGTAACCCAGTTTTAGAATAATTTGATTTAAACTTCATAGGACATTGCAAGTCTGGGCAGATTTTTTTTCCCCACTGACTCCATCAGGGTCAAACAAATAAAACTTTATTTGAAAATTCCTTACTTGTCTGCTTCTGTTTGCCTTAGTGTAAAATTGATGTGACAGAGATTTCTGAAAACCCTTTCTTCCTGCAGGGATTAATTCTGGTGGTACTGTGTGTGTTAGTTTTTTTTAAGATCTCTGCGGTCTGTGAAAAAGGACTATAACACCTATGGAAATGACCATGCCCTTTGCTTCTGTCAGTTTTCAGTCAATATAGAAAGTCAAAAGTACCACAGACTGAAACAGGTGCATGATGGGAGAACTCAATGTCGGATTTTTATTTTCTTTTCAAAACTGTCACGTTTCTGCAGCTTCCTACTTCACTGTTACCTTCATTCTTTTAGGCCAAGCAAGAGATGGGAGACCTGGGAGGAGAGTGGGGAATGTACAATAACAAGAATTGATCCATAACTCTTGAGCCTGACCTCTGAAGGGATTATATCCTGAATGCCACTCCCAGCTTTACCCTGAAGGGTGTTTGAATGCATGTTGCAAGAGGCAGCCATACATATCAGCAAGAAGGGATGCAGAGGCTGGCTCTGCCAGCCTCTACTGGCATGGCTATCCAGAAAGGCTCTAGGCAGTGGCTGGTGGGTTTTCACTCTGCCCATGGGTCTCCTTTCTTGTCTGGGTGCATGTGCCCTGTTGACCAAATCAGTGCCAGCTGAATTGGCTGCAATGATTTATCAACCATGGAAAGCCAGGGAGAAATGTTAAGTTCACTGCACCAATCAGAATCTCTTTTGACCTAACATCAGTTTATGGCAGATATAAATCCTGAAAAACTCTCAGCATCTTTTATGAATGGAATGAATACTTCTAAGCAAATACAAGCTGTTCTGCTGAAGTCACTTACCTTTATGAAACACCCATAAATTTCATGAAGGTTGGCAGCACCAGGACACAATAACAAGATATCAGCAACTTCCATAATAATGATCTCTACTTTTGAGACAAGCATGAGACCTATTTTGGAAGAAGCTTTATGTGTTCCTATAGTTTAAGATTTTTCTTCCTGCTCCAGAGATCACCTACAAACCACCTAGGGCTGGTTTCTGCAATCCCACTTGCCATTTGATAAAGGCAGGTGAAAAATAAGCCACAGTAGGTAACACTTGGCCTCTTCTGTAAATGGGTACAACATAGATGACAGGCTTCAGAGGAAGGTACATGTTGATATCACATTTCCTAAATTGTATCTCTGAACCTGGGGGCTGATCCTGTGATTTCTTATATGAAGTGTAAAACACAGGCACTTCAACTTATTCTGCTATAACTTCCATGTGCTTCTTTGTGACTGCCACATCTATGCCTGGGCAATTTTGCTATGGTGTTTATGGAAATGGTTAAATTGCTAAGGTTTAAGTTTCTTATGAGAGCAGCCACAAGGGAACACTGTCCATATCAGAGCTGACATGAATTTGTTAGTGACAACAGTGTGGACAGGCTTTTGCCATCTGTCAAGAAAGGTATGCTGGTGGGAAGTAACACTTCATTTGCAGCTTCCAAGACTGTATATCTTAAATTGCAATGGCTTTGAGGGGGTAAAAGAATCAGTGCTGAAACTCTTAATGCATCCAGGTACATCTAAATTTCCCCTGGGGATGGGATGACTTAACTGTCATTTCAAGTTTTATATTCTTCCTTTAAATCAGCTATTTCATTTAAATAAAAAGGTTCTATATTCTGGGATGGAAATGCAGCTGCTTCAAGTAGCCCTGCAGCATGTTGATTTATTACTGACTATATACTCCTTCAAGGAGAAGATTCCTTAAGAAGACATTCCACATCCAGCTCTATATTTCTTGCTACATAATGTTTTATATTAATTTCACCATATCTGCATCCATGAAATTTGAGAAAAAAATGGAAAACAAGGTAATTACATGTTTGGATAAATATATTTTCAGGATTTAATGCTCTGTATTCACATGAATAAACTACTCAGCTGTCTGCTATAAGAGATGTTAAAAGTAAAGTATTTGAAAAGGATCTTTTCTGCATAAACTGAGAAATGAAAAATCTCCACTTCTACTTTTAGGAAATTGTATCTAAGTGTCAGTAAAACTAGGCTTAGGATGTACCTTAAAACCCCCAACAAATTCTGAGGGGAAAATCATTTATTTTTGCTGAGAGTATTTATTTACTTTTGCTTTTTACATGATGAAAAACCCAATCCCAGATGCACTTTTTCTGTTAAATTAAAACTTGAAGGCCAAAATGTTATTTACCTTTGTATGATCACAGCTTCCAAAGGGTTATTATGCAGTAAAATTGGATGAATTCTCCCAAGGATGGCTCGTATAGCTTTTCACCAAGATTGGTTTTGTCCAGGCACAAACCACACTTTGTAAATTCCAACAAGCACACAGAGAGCAAAATCTGTCTTTTCATGGAATGAGTGCAAGTCTTATACCTGGAGCTCACATCAATTTTTAAGGTGTCTGTCCAAACAGTTCCACTGTTGCTAATGTGCAGTCAAAATCTTATTGAACTGAGCTCCAACAGTAAACCAGAGATGGACACTGCTGGTGGAGTATGGCTCTCTGAAGAGAAAAAAGGAGCAAGTTTTCTAAGACTACATACTTACAAAATCAATGTTGCCATGATGGATACAAGGCGGATGCTTTTTTTATCTCAAATCGTAAACATATTTTGCTCAAAAAGATACAGCTATTCTGAAACAAAGGTTGCACAGACTCATCAACTTTTACCTGCTTTGGCCATCAGGGAAGGACCATGAGCCACAGGATCTTGAATATAAGTTAGATATGGACTGTTGGGACCAATAGACATCTAAATAAATACCTGAACCTGAACTATGTTAATACTCCCTAATGCCTAAAACTGTTCCACAACAGAATGTACTACCAAAAATCAAGGTACAGGCTAGGGTACTAACCATCTGATTGCTCCTTTGTGCAGAATAGTGCCATTTGCTCCTAGTGCTGCTCAGGACAAGGAGACAGAGACTGAATTAAAAGGCAAATCCTTTTCTAGTTCTTCTTGGACACCACTTCTTTCCTTTCTTGTTTTGAATGAAACACTTTGTACAAAAGAAGTGAGCAGGGATGGCTGATGGCTGAGTGTGACTTCTCACACGGGGCAGGCACAGAATTCATTGCTGGATCCCATTTTTCTCCTGGGAGAATTCATGCAGTTAAACAAATGACCTGAGGTTTTTCTGCAGCTGGACAGTTTGAAATTCATGAAATCCATGCTCATATATAATAAGAAAAGCTAAAATGGGATACAGGTTGTTAATAGGATCATCAGCTCAGTGCAATCAGGGAGCCATCCCTACTGCAGCACGTGAGCACAGCGTGGTCTGCTCCCAATAGCAGCCTCAGAGAACAGCCTTCCTTTAAATAAATAACAAAACCTTTTCAGGGTTATCAAACTGCTGGGTTTTGAATATGTCTGTACAACTTAAGGGTATGGGATGTATCAATTGTTACTGCAGGATCAATATTATAAAAGAACTCCTTCCTTGCTCACAGCAAAGTCTATTTTGGCTTGAAAACAGCTGAATGGTGGGAGAGAAACATCACTTCAACAAACTTTAGATTCCTAGCTGCCATTTTAAATTAACAATCTAATTTTAACTAAATCACTCTTTTCACTTTCACCTGGACACCTGAATTTAAAATCATAATATCTCCATGTGAAAGCTAGTTGTTGGAATAAGGCCAGGCTGTTTCTAAGATAAAATGTTGTTATACCAGTGTGCTACGATGCAATTTTCTCCTTTTATTGCCTGAACAAGAAAAACATAAAATTAAAAAAGATAAATGAGATACAAATTCCAGACAAAATGTGTCTCTAATCAGATATTTCTGTAACAAGATGTATTCTAGCACAGTATATATTGAACTATGGTATTTTAGGGTCAATATTTGACATACTTTATGCATAGTGTTAACAAAATATGATGCACTGAAATAAAAAAAGATTTTTCATTGCTGTGAACATGGGACAAATACTGCAAAATGCTGAATAGGGCAGACATTATAAATGTTCCATCTATACACAGCTTTAAAGAATAAAACTTCTTCTACATGGTGTGACATCCTGATTTTTAGGATTACTTGGTGGTGTCAGTTGAATCACTGCTACATACAAACTGTCAAGTCTAGCATGAGTCTGTATCCTTGTTACCTGGTTCCACTTGTTATAGACTGGTTAATAATATCCATCCCATACATCACTTTTTCCAGATGTGTAGGGGAGGGACTCCCTGTGTTTATAGAAATTCAGACAATGACATCCCTCCCTTTTTGTGCACAGTTTATATTATTTGCTTTTCATAGTATGGATCCAATTATATCCCTTACAATAAGCTACTTTAATGGGTGTTTTTTTCCCCCAGTTACTTAAAAGGGCACATGCAGAGCAAGTTAGTACTTCTGTAAAATGAGATGGGTAATTTTAGGAGAAGCTGCTGCTCGTAATTTACAGTTATTATATAATTCTTAATTTTATAAGGCATGTCAGATAATAAATCCTCATTTACATTCATACCCTCTGTCTGAATTTGAAGAAGCATCTTAATCTAAACAGCAGTTGAGATGATGATAATGATGAGTGTCTGTCTTGGACTTCTGTCTCACTTATCCTCAAGTTTTCATCAGTGTAATTTTGCCACAGCTGAGGAAAGTGCCTTTACTTCCCTCCTATCACTGAGGAAAGTGCCTTGCCTTCCCTACCATTGCTAAGTAGGGCAAATGGCAGGAGGTGCTCACCATGTTACAGGTCAGAAGTCATCTGGGTCACTAGCAGGACATTTTGAGGCACTCTGGCAAACTCTATGGAGCAGAAACTCCAGTAGGAAGGTTTCCAGGTGCCCTAGATTGCAAAGAGTGATTGGGCTTGTTTTCAAAAACCACTACATAATTAAGAAAAGAAATGTGCATTACAAATTGTGGAGGACTTGGATCTCAGAGACATGGACAATGAAAATTTAATTTGCCTTCCACATGCAGCTGAGAGAATTCTTTGTATGATTAAGAAGCTGAAGGGGTTATTAATTAACTGGATATATCTCTAACCAGATCTTATATGGTGGTATCAGATGGAGCAGTGACAGAAGCCTCTCAGAGCACACTATGTCCTGTAAGTTCATTCTTTTTGATATCTGTGGGTGTTCCTTCCATGAGAGAAAAACACAAAAAATCTTAAAATGACATAGTGGTCTGACTTAACATCAGAGCAGTTCTTTTTATGCAGGACATCATTCTCCCTCTGTTTGCCTTCAGAGGAAATACTGGACCATGTCCTCCTGACAAGGAGCAGCAGCTCCTCCAGACATGTCACTGACATGAGCTGTGCCCAAAGAGATGGTCCTGCGGGTTTCACAGACATCTCCCATCCACAGCTTTCTGTCCCATCTGGGGCTGGATATTTATTGTATCATTGCCAGAACCTTGACAGAATGAGAAGCAGTTCCACTGACACAGAAATTGAGAAGATCCTCCTGAAATGTTTTAGCAGAACTCCTCATGTCGAAAAGAGCCAGAAATGGTGGATGCACTTTCCTGAATACAAACACACATTTCCTGACAGACTAGGGGTGCCTTGCTGGACAGGTTGCAAAAAAATGCTTCTGCTGAAGCGCTACCTCTCCAGCAGCTGCCACAAATCCTTAACTGCAGACAGAGGAAAGAACATACTGCCGAATACAATCACACAAGGCACAAAGGAGAGTTAGTAGCAGTCTGAATGTTTAGACTAAAAAAATGGGGTAAAATCATGTACCACAGTTCAGCTTTCGACATGGACAAACTGCAAAATGTAGGTAGCATGAACTCACCAACCCCTGTGTGCAGTTTTTGTGAAGCTCAGAGGCCATTAGCTGAAGCAGTGTTCCCTGCCAAGGCCTGTCAGACTGTGTAGGGTACATGGGACTTATCCTAACCTGCTGTGCCCAAATTCTGAGCCAGGCCTGGAGATGAAGGGCAGGAGTTCTGTATTGCCATGTACAGAATCACAAAATCAGAGAATTACAGCATCACTTGGTTGGAAGAGATCTTCAGGATCATCCAGTCCACCCCATGCCCTGACACCTCAACTAAACCATGACACCAAATGCCACATTCAGTCTTTTTTAAACACATCCAGGGATGATGACTCCACCACCTCCCCGGGCAGACCATTCCAGCACTTTATCACTCTTTCTGTAAAAATCTTTTTCCTGATATCCAACCTAAATTTCCCTTGGCACAGCTAAAGACTGTGTCCTCTCATTCTGCCAGTTGCTCTCTAGAGGAAGAGACCAACCCTACCTGACCACAGCCACCTTTCAGGGAGTTATAGAGAGTGATAAGGTCACCTCTGAGTCTCCTTTTCTCCAGGCTGAACAACCCCAGCTCCCTCAGTCGTTCCTCACAGGGCTTGTGTTCCAATCCCCCCACAAGCCTTGTTGCCTCCTCTGGATGTGCTCAAGTGTCTCAACTTCCTTCCTAAACTGGGGGGCCAGAACTGGACACAGCACTCAGTGTCCTTCCTAAACTGAGGGGCCAGAACTGGACGCAGCACTCAAGGTGTGGCCTCACCAGGGCTGAGTACAGGGGAGGAATAACTTCCCTGCCCCTGCTGGCCACACTGCTCCTGATCCAGGCCAGGATGCCATTGGCCTTCTTGGCCACCAAGGCACACTGCTGGCTCATGTTCAGCCAGCTGTCACCAGCACCCCCAGGTCCCTTTCTGCTTGGGCACTGTCCAGCCACACCGTGCCCAGCCTATAGCATTGCAGGGGGTTATTGTGGCCAAAATGCAGGACTTGGCACTTGGACTGATTAAATGTCATCTTATTGGACTCTGCCTATCCATCCAACTGTTCCAGGTCTCTCTGCAGAGCCCTCCTACCTTTCAACAGATCGACACATGCTCCCAGCTTCATGTTGTGCTCAAATTTACTGTTGAAAGACTCAATACCCTCTTCCATGTCATCAGTAAAGATACTGAACAGAGGTGGCCTCAGCACAGACCCCTGAGGGACACCACTGGTGCCTGGCTGCCAGCTGGATGCAGCACCCTTTACCACCTCTCTCTGGGCCTGGCCATGCAGCCAGTTCCTAACCCAGCAAAGAGTGAGAAACCTACTCTGGCATGAAACTCGGTAGTTGATAATCTCCCACCTGGGCACAGAAGTAATCTGTAGCCGACAAGAGCTTGAAGAAGTTGTGAATTCCTTCAAAAGAGTTGAAATGACAAGTGCTGATTCTTGTTTCATCTTCTGGAACACAGGGGGAATAAAAATTGGCTACATCAACAGCACTCTTGCAAATCATTAACCAGAAAATCTGCTTAAAGGAAAGTCTACTGATTTTCGAGGGCTAAACTCCTGATGGTATTGTGAAACTATAAAACACTTTGTTTCTCTACTCATGTCTTTACAAGTCTTACTCAGACAGGCACCTTTAGAAACAGAAATATAAATCATTATAATCAAAGTAGGGAGCAATATTATATTTTAATAGTAAAATAATATCAAGACTGCAATAAATTATATAAAAAGGCATTAGAAAATCTATCTAAGATGTTGAATTATTATCTGAGGTGAAGTTGTAGAGTTTTAAGTTCATAAATAATAATGAAGCTTCTGTTGGCAACATAAGTAATGTTTAAACTGTAGGGTTTAAAGAGGAAGGGTGGGGTGGAGAGGGCACAGCCTCAGATAAAGCAGCTGTTATCATCCACAGACTCTGTGGGGAATGGCAGTCCCCCACCGTTGAAATAACAATTAAAATAACACCAAGCAAGTGTTGCATACCCTGAGCCATTGATAATACCATCTCTAAAGAAATCAACCCAGGAAGCCTCTGGATTCTGGAATATCTGGTAAAACAAAAACCAAAGTGAACTTACATTGGAAAACAAACTTCCATTTCCCTTTGCAATTGACCCCAAAGAATGTGACCTGCCATGGATGTGGTGATTCACGCTCATTAAGGTACAAATGGCACCTCCTTGAAGTGTCTGATGAAAATTTAATGTTACCTCTGAAGTCCTAACCACGTGAAAAGGCCAAGAATGACCCAAGTGCTGCACTCCTGTAAGATGATGTTGTTGGGTCAAAAGAGTGTGTGCTGCAAATGCCAGATGGTCCCTGCAGGATCCTGCTCCACCTGAGAGGATGATCCATCACCTTGCTTGTTCTCTAGTGCTGAAACACTGTGGGGAGAACCCTGTCAGTGCAAGACTGAGGCTGGTAAGGCCATTTACCTTGTGAGGCGTTTACCTGAGGTTTGTTTCCATCTTTCTCGAGGGACACTGCAAAGTGCCACAGCAAAGGATGAAGCCTTCCCTGCTCCACTCTCCCATGCCACCAAAGGATGGCTCTCCTCTCCCTGTCCCCTGCTGAGCTCTGAGATGGGGAGAGCTAAAAAGTATACCTGGGAGAGCTAAAAAATTCCTGCGAGGCCTCATCAGGGTATCAGCTCTGTGTTTTGCTAATAAGCTTCAGATAAACTATGCCTATAGCTTGCTTAGCTGCTTGAGCTGATAAGTGATTGCAAATGAGTATCTGAATAGCAAATATACTGTACTACTGCACACAGATGCGTCTCTAACAACAACAACAAAAGACAAAGGAAGGCTGAGAAAGGAAAAAGGTTTCCCCTGGCTGGAGAATGGAGAGTTAGCTGAGACTGGTGCCTCCACAAGACATCAAACCTAATTTCTACAAATACTTGTTACTTCATATCCACAATGGTTTTAACAAGGTGTTTCAAAAGATGGTGAATGAATGTGTTAGCCTGCTCAACCAATGGCAAAACTGCCTTGGCTCCCACGTACGAAGTTACATGATACTCTGTGTGTGTGTGTGTGTGTACGTTTGTCTATTGATCTATGTCTATATAAAACATTGTTTAATACAAGAGAATAAGGTCCTGTCATGCCCTAGGTAAGCAGGTAGAATTAAACCCTCAGTAATTACAGCCCCTGTAACCCTGAGAGAAATTATATGTCCTGTTGAAGGCTGCCCTTCCCACTTTTGGTAGAAAATAGCTTGAATCTATGGATGATGGAACTTGTGTAAGGATCATTGGTCTATCAAAACCCCTTCTAAATCTCCATCATTTAGAAGAGGTTTTGATAGACTGATGATCCACCAGAATTTTGAATATTCAAGCATGCATCCATGGATGCAGACTAGAAAAGTTTTTATTCTGGGAGCAAAAATCTACACTTTCCAACTTCTCAAACTCAGTTTATTTTCCCCCTAAAAGGCAAATAATTTTTAGGGAAACCGGTTTAGGTTAGATTTAGAAAAGGCTGGACAGACTTTGAATCAGATTGTTAAAAGTTAGTGACCTTGATCTGTGCCCTCAGATGTTCTGAAACAGAAGAGAGACTTCATCTCTTGATAAGCGGTCTTTTTAAAAAGAAACACTCTGAGCAATGAGGAAGTTACTGCTGCATTTAAATTACCTATTTATTTAAAGTAACCTTCAAGACCTGATATTTACTTTTGCTTGAATATAATTTATCATGAGAAAGAAAGTTGCACAGTTAGTGAGAATACATGGACATTTAGCTATTTTTCCTATTTATTAGTGTAAATATTTTTATTATCATCTGTTTTGTTGACTAGCAGCTCATCATGGAGGAATAAGCCACAGAGTATTTTATTATGCAAAAAGACAAGAAAGCTTACACTGGATTTCTGAGTTCAAACACATCTTTTGTCAATAACCCAGACAGTATTTTATCTTCGCAGAGCTGATCATTATCTGCTGAAAGAAAAGCTCCTTAAATAAAATAAAAACGGAATATGACTATTTTTCCCTCAGCTAGCCATGAGCTCTTGCAACATTCCTTGCAATTAATGATGATACCACTCAGCAGTGACTCACAGGGATTGCTTCGGTATTTGTGATGGGATTGTATTTTCCTAAGTTGCAATGGAAATATTCTGTGCCTAGGCAGAAAGCTTCCCACTGGAGCACCACCAGGTGCTGGAAACCTGTTGTCTTGCTTTTTAATCATAACTTTAATCATAACTAGGGTGTCTGGAGTGATGGCACAAAAATGAGATGGCTGCAGGGGGCAGAGAGTGGTGCCAGGATGGAAGGGCGGGCACCAGCCATGGGAAGAGCACAGCCAGATTTTCCAAGTCCTTTGTCACGCTTGAAAATTACTAGAGAATCTTTCTGTGGTCCAGCTGCTTTTTCTCTTCTGTTTTGTTCTTGTTTTATACATGCTCTCCATGGCACAGGTTTTGTTAATTCAACAGCCTGATACTATCTCCCCTGCCCAGGATCATGCTGTGAGAGGTTTGGCAGCCCTGAGACTGCTGGAATAGCTGAAAAAATGTGACATTAGTTCCTGGGGCACTTGGGAGCCAGGGATGGGCCTGCTCCCTGTGGGGTTCGAGGAGGGAACTTCCCCAAGCAGGTTGATGCCCGTGGTGACTGACTGCATGTTGGCATTTGGGGTGAGGGAGAACAGGCAGAGTTTACATGACATTTGCGCTGTTGCAGGCAAGCTGTAATCAGCAGCCCCTACTTTTTATCTCACATGGTGGTTCTCCAGGTGTACACATTTGCAGTTGATGTTCCTCAGATTTTGGTTGGGTAAAGGAAAGCAGGAAGGGCTTGAATCCTCCTGTGGACACTAAGTTTCTGGGTTCTCTTCAGCATTCAGGCCCTCCTAAACCACAAATAATGCCTTTGGAGACAGTAAGCACAGTCCTTGCTCCAGTCATTTCTTCTGTCCACTCAAAATGTACAAAAGTCTGGGTACTCAGGGCAGCATCTGAACCAGTTTCTAGGAGTACACTTGATTCCTCAACTAATCTAGCAGACAGCAGCAGAAGGCAATAGCACTCAGGGTTGTCTCTCATCAGTAGCTGTCAGGAGAGGGAGAGGAGCAGGTTGGTGACTACACTGACACTGGCAGCAGATGATCTGAGTTTGGACCACAATAACCTTATAACAGGAACTACTGTGTAAGCATGGAACCTTGAATAATTTCTGGAAAATTTCCGATCTACTTAGAAGTCAGATTCTTTAGATCTTAAAATGTGCAGTCTGGAATAAGCTTTGAGATTGTCTCTGGGAAGGACCAAATCCATTTTCATCTACCAAAGATTTTTTGCTTTTGCAATGATTAAAAGCACTCCCATTTTACATCTGTAACTTCTGCCTAAACCACAGCACTTAGTTCCCCCCAAAAAACCCTGTGTTATTGTCACCCTGAATTTTTCAGCTTCTCTTCTGTTCACAGCTTTCATGGTTTTGGGTTGTTCCTCATGCCTGGGTGATGTAAACACAGCCAATGTTTTCATAAATTCAAAAAAAGTTTTCATTCCTGTTCTTAGAAATATGGACAGCTGATGGACAGTTGTCTTGACCAATGGGATGGGGAGAGGAGTCAACCTTCTCCCCCAAATTCTAGCCTTTGTAGAAATACTATAAATAGAGTCAGATCTTTTTAAATTATTATAGTTAGTTCATGCCTTCTCACCAAAGTGTGTGTCTGTGCGTCTGTGTGACGAACAGCATCATGTTATCTGTGTTTTCCCTTTCTCCCCTTTTTTAAAATTCTCCAATGCCCTCTGTCTTTTAAAGGCTTTGACATAAATGGTGTCCACTTATTACAGAGGCTGCAGAAGTTCTAGGTTAGCCTGACTTTAGTTTATATCCAAGTTGAAACACTTCTTGAAATAATTTCCTGAAGGGGTCCTTCCCCTTCTTTTTTATCCTGTAGAGGGAAGAGCTGCACCACATGATTTTCACAGGTACAATTTATTTACAAGCAAATCCACGTCCTGCTTATCCATACAGCCAGCTGACAGATGCTTGTTAGCAGGTGAAAAGAAGGCTACTTGTTAATGTGCAGCTGCTTCCATATTTTTTGCCAGCTGCATATCAGACACCACCTGGCAGGAATTTATTCATTAGATATTACTTTAAAAAACAGCAATGAAAGGCATTTAAAATGTTAATTTGGAATGTTTTAAGGACTAGGTCATTGATGAGGAAATACAATGCTAATTTGCTGTGACTGGTATTGCTAGTGGCTATAATGTTTGATTACTTTTCTAGGTTTGCAAAGGAAAAAGGCATTGTCATTCTGAAACAATAAAATAGCAACAATCCTTTCCCATATTTATTAGTAAATAAAAGACATGGTGGATTCTAGGTCACAGAGATCCAGCTAAACTCAGGCTTTTGACGAAAAGTTAAGCTCCTGTTGATAGCTGGAGAAAACCCCTATTCTCACTGTATTAACATTTTATCTCACCATAATGGGACAATCTGAAGATCTCTTAAAAGAATTGCTCACAATGCCTTCATTTTACCTTCCTGGGGTTGTATTTTTTTAAAGAGGCTACTTGTCCTTCCTCAGTTTATTGTAAGTAAAAAAAAAAGGTATTGTAGCATAACCATAAGGAAATTTCATCCAAGTTATAAAATCCAATCATGGAGAATTATTCAAAATAGAACATCTGGGTTTAAGCGAAACATTTCACTTATAAGATACTCAAACTGGAATAAAGGAACACACTTCATTAGTGGTTTCGGATTTCCTTTCCTTTGCCTCTTAAAAATCTAACAATCCTCTCTCCCAGAGGGCTGATCTGAATCCATATATCAGTAACAGTGAAAAAATAGAATTTAAGGAAAAGAGTTCATTTATAAGCCTGGGACTCAGCTCCCAAAGAACATAATTCAGTTCTGATTATTATATTACTGGATCTCTTCCTGGATAATTAATATATGGGATAATCTGTAATACATAATTACAGGAAGTCCAAAGAGTTTCAATCTAATTTATTGACTTAGTATTTTATGAAATAGAAGTTCATTATGAAAAGGAGGAAGTATTTTTTGGTTTGACCTTCTTTTTATTTAATTGATACTCCACAGAAACCTTCTTGTCCATTTATTTTCTAACGATGTCATATATGCTCTGGGAAAGTGGGTAAAGTCACACAGACTTTCTGTTATCACTTATTTACAGTAGCAGTGTAGCTCCGGGGCTTCAATCCATAAGAAGTTTTAAATATATTGATCCTTTATCCTTTTCTCTTTATTCTGACCCCTGAAGGTGAAACAACACCTCCTGTAAGTTAGAGAGATGTGGCTTTAGAAGTGCTCTTGCATCACGGCAGTGCAAGCAGGCAGCTGGGTAAGATGTAAAGTCAAGGGAAAAAACTTGAGGGAGAGTGAAAATAAAAGGTTTTCCTGAGGTTTTCAGGAGACACTGAACCTTCCCTTGTTAAATCTTTCCTTATACAAGAGAAAATACAATCTTCTCAGTTTTGCCACAAAGAGGGTAAGGCTTCCAGGTTTCACGAGCATGTGCCACAATAAAAGGCATGGTGTTGGATTTCAGGTATGATATTTGCCTGGAAATCATGTCTCACCAACTAGATTTTCCTTTCAAAATTCTTATAATCCTGATGTATCCTGAAAAAATTAATAATGAAAAATTGATAAAAATAAAAATAATAAAAAATCTTATGTCCACAGAAACAGTGAAGTTAGGCTGAGGTTTCTGATGACATTCAGGCCTTTTCCTTGAGGAAAGCTGAGACTGCAAAACCCAGTATGACAGTGGGTGCAGGTCCAGTCAGGGCAGGAAGATGTAGCTGTGCAGTGTGCGGCTGTATGGGGGCTGCTTAATGCTGACAGGGATGGAGGAGAGGAGCTGCTTGGTGTCCAGTCCTCTGCAGCCTGTCAGCACTTGCTAAAGCAGGAAACATGAGAGCTGGTGATTCCCAGTTCCTATGCCAAGAGGATACTGTCTGCAAGCCTGTCTAAAGCTTGTTGTTGACAGAAGAAATTAAGAATTTAAAACTGAGGATTGTGAGCAGCAGCAAACCCTGTGCTGCCGGATGGCTCAACATTCTCAAAACCAGGGTCTGTGAGAAAACCCATTTGGGCACTACTGGCACAGATGCTTGCAATAGCAAAGCAGAACCCAGAGCATTTCTAAAGCAGCAGCCAGGAACATCTTTAGATTAACAAGGATTTTTAAGGTCTTTTTCCAATTTCTTTCCTTCACATGCTACCATTACAAAACACCTTAGCTAGCCTTAGGTTGGAAGACACAGTAAGATATCAGTGCTTTTTGAGATTCACTGCTATGTCCTTAGTAGATACCTGTGACTCTTTGAAACTCTCCATAACAACACCAGAGTGCATCTACACTCAAGATTTCATGTAAATAAATCCCATGGGCAAATCAAGCATTTTGTACCCACCAGCTGCTAGGCATAAACCACCTAACAGCAATAAAATGTTAAGGTTGTAAGTGAAAATTCCACTCAAGATTACAGCTTCACATAGCGTCATGTCTCCTTTCCCCTAATTTCACTTTTTTTTAAGAGAAATAGTTGGGTTTTTGAAGTTTTCAGATATTTTCTGTGAACTGCACCATTATATTTTTGATTGATAAACATAAATGGTTCAGGAATGAATGACTACCATTCTCATAAAATCTGATCAAGCAGTTACACTTAATTTTATTTGAATTTAGATTTTTTCTCCATATTTATATTTATTCCAAATGTCCTTTTATAATCACCACTCCTCTGCATTTAAAGGGTTTGTTTCTGCTACAACCAAAGTCATTAGTAATGACAAATCAGTAGGAAAAGCAGGACTGGTCCCCAAAGGGACTAATAGATGAAATCAACTGCATAGTAAATGAGGGGTATTTCTTCCCACTATTTGGAACTGGAACAGTGCAAGAGCAACTTTGGTGGTTTCTGACAAAATTAAAGGCCTTTTCTTTCTGTATGTTCATTCAAATATTCCAATGCTCATTCTGCATGCTGCTTAATTACAGAGATGTAATTAACCAAACTGAAAGACATGTGCAAAACTGAAGAGTGATAATGGAAGATTAACTTAATTTCTCAAAAATTAGAGGATCTGGATTAAAAATAATGTTATTTTTTCCCCTACTATTTTTTTTTACCTAAAGTTGAAAAATGAACTAATAAATGCTTAGCTAAAGGTCATGAAAAAAAGAAAAAAGAGAGAAAGATTATGGTATATTTTTGGATCAGTTGTTTCAGCATCTTATCAACCCGAGATGCTCATAGGACAGTAAGTGTCGGTATGAAACAGATAATATCTCATTAGATTGTGCTGCTGGTGCATCCAGGGAAACTGTGCAGGAGCTCTTCAGCACAACTATTTATCTTTGCATTCAGCAATGTGACATAGCAACATGTTCAAACCCAAACATGCCTAGAAAGCTGTCTGTATGCAACCTATGTACCTTTACACACGTGCACATTTACATTTAAGAGATATAAAGATTCTACAGGAATTAATGGAACAGATCCTTGTTCTCCTCAGGGAAAGGAATACATTAGCCATGTGAAGAGACAATGGAGAGATACAGGAATTTAGAGTGTGTGGTTCATTCAGCCAATTAAGACAAGTGGTTTATTGTGGGCCTGATATTTCTGGGTCTGAGAGATTTCAGCCTGCTAGCAGCTGCTAACTTTTCCCAAGGGAAAAATATCTCAAGAAAGCTTCTTCTCAAAACAATCTTGGCAAATAACTATCCTTTCTCAAAACAATCTTTCTCCAGGTGGTGTTTTGTCTTTCTAGTTCTGTTTCTCTAGTTTAACCAATGGGATTAGAGAGGTGTTGTTCCTATTCACCAATCATGTTAAGTCTGTATCGGAACACCTTATAAAAGGTAGTAAGAATTAGACAGTAAAATGTTCTCTGTGCTCTTCGCCTTCTGAAATATTTGGAGTCTCATACTTTTTTTGTGTCCTACAACGACAGCTTATAAAGAGATGAACCATACTCGGAAATTATTAATTTCTCTCTACCAACTGCAAACGGAATTCAGGTCAGTTGTTGATAGCCGCAGTTTTTCTGATGAAGTTGCTCAAATGTAACATGGAGAAACAAGGAACTCTGCTATCAGGATAGGGGATTCTGTCCTAAGAAACTGTGAGCCAAGAAAACATTTGGTGTAAGCAATTGGTATGCTGATGCTTCTAACTAGTAAGGGTTAAAGGATTACCAGGGATAATTCACAAACACTGAATAGGAAGGTTGCAGTGCATGGTATTTGATGTGGTACAACCAGTGAAGGGAACATCTGTAAAATCTGATGTAACATGGATGATATCTCAAGCAGGTTCAGAGAAGAATAATGAAAATGATTGCAAGACTAGAAAGAATGCTGTATTACACATTATTTAAGGAATGAAAAGTATTTGGATAAGTAAAGAGAAGAGAGAATTATGGACAGCAAAGGTTGTAAGTTACAGCATTTCTGGCCCCATACAAAGAGAAAAACAAAACAGAACCACGGTGGAAACATTGTCAGTGGAGATTTTCAGAACTTGACAGGACAAGGCTGTGAGCAACATGAGCAGGAGCTTGCACAAGATGACCTCCAGAAGTCGCTTTGAATCTAAATTATTCTCAGTTAAGATTCCATTAATTTGGGGTGTGTGTTTCAAATACTAACTCAAGCCTAGCCATACGGAGTGATTAACTCATGCTCTGTATCATCAAAGGTAGGTATTTTCAATACATAAAATGTCATTCATCTTGTGGGTAGATGTCATTATTTTCATCTCACTCACCTACTCCATAAGACATTCTGCAATAAAGTGGATATTTTCCTTGTATTAACAACAAAATAAAATACTCAGCAGTTTCCTTCCTTTCCCCAGCAAACTTTTGCTTATAAATTCAAAGCAAATTCAAAATCACTGACCTCAGAAACATCTTGTTACCTTAAGAGCAGGAATTCTTTTCCCAGCTTGAAAACGTGTATACTGAAATCCTAAAAGCCTGGAATTTAATTAAATAATTGTTCACAATTTCAGAATGTTGTGGAATAACTACAGGTTTCCCATCTTCCTTCCACTTTTACACACATCCTGATTTAGAGAAAAGATGTTTTTTTTTTCCTGCAAATGTAGGTTTTTTTCTGTATAGAAAGGCAGCAGCTTTTGCTCTGCCTCTTCCAACAAAGCCAGATTAATAGAACAATGAGGTTAGGAGCACACTGCAAAAAACAATTCAATCTAAGAGCAAAAGAAATAAGCTCCCAAGCCTATTTTAATATGTTTAAAACCAATATGTACTTATTTTAAAAGGATTAGAGTTTATTCCCGATTTAACTTTGTAGAGGTAAAAAAGATGTGTTTCCAACAGCAAGCAGCCACCTACATCTAGAATAATGCTGTGATCCTTTGACTTTGACAGACAAATATCAAAGTATCCAAACATTTTTCGTGTGAAAGCTTATCCAGATGAACAACATGGTTTCATTTCCAACACAGAAAATGCTTGCTTAAAAAGAAAAGAGCCAACCTTCTCCATCAAAGCAATTGAAAATTAACTCACCAAGTCCTGTTTTCACCACTGCAGCTGTATGAAAACAGGTACCTTGGTCATACATGTCCTGAATATTATCTCTCTTGGTGTGGCATTTGTCCACAAGCATCTGAATGTGAAGACTAAAGATGCAAATTTCTGTGTTCATTGGCATGGATGTCTTTGATGCAGCTGCCCATCTGGTCTCAGCTGTGGAGAGAAGAGTGTACAGCATACACTACAAGGTTATTCTTCACGGGATCTGAACTAATGCTTAGCTTCTTCATGGCTGAAATGATCTCACAACAGATTGGCTATCTTCATCTTCCAGTTTTCCTGCTCAAATAAGTTTCCCTCTCATTCCTGTTAAAAGGCATCATCCCACGAATTTAAAATTCTATCTAAAACCTTTTCAGTTTCACAACTGAGTTTTTCACCTTTTTAGGTTATGTTTTGCATTAACCCTACAGCCATATACATTTTTTTTTATAATTCTGGTGAAAGATCCAAGATATTGACTGACCCTAGTAACTACTGCTTCTTGCATATAAGCTTCATATGACTACAAGAGAATGAAAAAATACCAGGCATGCTGAAAAATATGTGTCCTTAGCTGAGCTTCCATCTAACCTAATCTGGTAGAGTTTTTCATAAAACAGATGTCTGACTACTTAAGTCCTGGCATACTGGCCAAAACTCCCCAAGAAACTTTCTATTTTCATAGACACTAAGGTTTTCCTGTGACTTTTAAGAATTTTTGAATATGTTTCCTCATAACATTGCACAAATATCATGTCAGCACCAAATTAGTTGCTCCTGAACCAGCTCATCTCATTGCCCAGTTAATTCTTTACTTTCTGCTAAGACAAAATCATGATTAAAACAAGGTGGAAATACATTTTTTCCCAGCAAATACATACAGAGCACATTTGCCTTCCATGATCATTTCAAGCCTGTGTGCACTCAAGGCAGAAGAGCACAGGCCTGGGTTGGTGATCACCTTTCCAAGAGCTACAGACAGAGGGTTGACAGGGTCACCTTACCCACATCCTCTGGCATTTGAATGCTGCTGATCTCATACTCACCCTAATGTGAAAATCCAGGATGGTCAGAGGGAAGTTGCCCATGGAATTGACTCAGTTATGTATTAGGTAGCTACCTACATATTAATTTAAGACAGTAAATTTTTGTACCAATGCACAAATCTTGACTGGACACAGTACTAATATGACTTTTCTAAACCTGTAGTTACATTATTGCCAGACATTGCTTTAGACAATGGCAAAAGGATTTCATTCAGACAACTCTGCAGTGCTTAAAAAAGATGAAATTAACCTCTGGGCCTAATACCTAGCTTTATTTTGTTTCAGAAACAATCCTAAGAAGATAGTATTTTATTAGAAGACTAGACTTGTGAGAATGAGAATTCATCCAGTGTTTCCTGGGAAGGGAGGAGGGAGGTTCTGCTTATTAGGATTCCTACTGACAGAATGGCACTTTGAATCAAATGTCCATCAACAGGTTCAAAAGGCTCAAGGCGTTACCCTAACAAAAGAGTTAAACCCATTACTGATACAGCATCCAGTGAAACTAATAAAAACAATCTATTATCTGGTATGTTCTGTTCTTGGGGATGTGTAAAATGAAAATCAATACCAACAATGTGAACATTTTGAGGCAACACAGGTCCTGCTTGTTTTTGAAAATAAGAATTGTTGCTTATGTCGGTACGTTGTAAAATGTTTCGGCATTTTCTGTAGTTCACTTACTAGTTTTAAACAGAAGACAATAAGCTCACGGGGAAATCTGCCTCTGACACAACACTGAATTTCTCCTTATGAACTGAAAGCAATCTGTCTGACTAGGACATTGAGGACCAGCAATTTACAACCTCAGCTGTAATTTTAAGTGCTCACCCAATGCAGGGACTGAAGCTTTCATTCTATAATTATAGAGAAATCAAAGAGTAGCACACTAATGCATTGAGCTACAATGCCAGCTATTTATAACCATCACTTCCCAGGCAATATGTTTTTAATATGTTAGGATGGTACAGTTGTCAAAAATAATCCTTTTTTTCCCTAACATAGGCTCCCTAAAATGGCTGAAAAATGCAAATTATTTTTAAAGCTTACAGTATTATGGTATTTTTAAAGAAAAGATACTGTGAAATTTACCAGGATAAGAAAGGATTAGTTTTGGTCCTTCCTCTGTAATAAGGTACAAGGAACATCAGAATAAGATATTTATGTTAAAAAAACCCAAACCAAAGCACAAAAACCAAATCATCATGATGTAATGAAACTAAGACAGTAGGTTTGGGTTCAAGGTCAGCCTACCAAGCCAAGGCACTTCACACCATTCCATTAGTCCAGTCACCTCACTGAAAATGTCTTTTTAAATTTTCTTCTTTAAATATAATACTTTGGCTGCGCTTCTACAGTAATAATCTGAATCTCAGGGATGGGTTTGTTGTTTTTTCTGATCTGATCACCCATCAGCTACCTAGATCACTGGCCTTTCCTCTCTCTAGATGAAATATGTGTTACAGATGACATTTGTTAGGCAGTTAGCTCTAGGCTCTAGAAAAGCCAATGTTTACTTCTGGTTTTTTAAAGTTTGGATGCATTATGTGTATAAAACCATCAACTGGGTAAAATCCAAGCTTTCTGTGGGGATAAACAAAATTAGGAAACACTAAACTTTCCTTCGGGCAAGTTTTCTTGGGTTCAGTGCAGTTTATGAACAAGGAGAGGAAAAAAAATTATATGGAAGAAGAGGAAGATATCACAAGTAACTGTAATGTTTCTATTACAAAATACCTGCCTTATGTTGCATTCCCACGTTCTAGTCTGTATTGAGCCTTGCACCCACACCTGACAGCTTAGGGGATCCCACGTCTCCTGTTTTACCAAAAGCTGCCTTTTGCTCTCACGGCAGTGTCATGTCATCCCGGCCCCCTTTTTGGTGTTTCTGGGCAGCTTGGAAAGGCCTATGGTTCCTCTGAAAATGGGGCTGGGACCCTTCATTCTCAGGCAGACCTACAGTGAAATCCTGTTATGGTTAGAGAGGCTTTCCAGGTAATGCTGATCAATTCATTCAGTCCACTAAAAAGACTTATCAGCTGGTCCCTTATTATGTTGTTTGTAGACTGTCCAGCACAATAAAACCTTACATTTATTTGGGCTTTTGATGTCATATTATTGTACAAATAATTATTAATAATGGAAAACCAGGTTGAAATTATTCATGAATAACCTGTTATGAAGTTGATTTAGTGTCTGGAAAACCTGACTTGCATACCCAATTAATTAATACAGTAGCTCAACATTCAAGTGAAGCAGTTTTCAGCAAAAGCTCTCTGCACTGCTCCTGTGGTCTGGCTCTGTCTGAGCCTAATGCTCATTCAGCAGGCAAGAGGGTTTGCTGTGCTTTTCCAGCTCAGTGATCTGACGACACTCACCTTAACTAGTTTCTTGTATCAAAGATTGACTCAACTGAGCATTTTCAGGGAGGAAGCTGAAACACAGGGAAGGGTCCCCAGGGCAGACTGACAAGACATCCTGGCAGTCCATCACATTTACCCAGAAACATCGAGGATGGTCTATCCTCGTCTGCAGCCAGCTAATGGACACTTACAGACTCTGACCCACACCTGTTTTCTGTGACTGTCTCCATTTATGCCTGGATCTATAAAGGACAGAGGCCCAGAGGAAGCCTCTTGCATGCTTACACACTCAGCTCTGTAGAGCTGAACCATTTACCTTGGCTGAATAGACAGGCCCAGCACTACTCGTCTCCCTTCTTGCCTCACACCAGCTAGATCCCAGGCATATGAAAACACCCAGAGCCTCTATCCTCTTCCTTGAAAATTTTATCCAAATGTCCGTTCCCTTGAATGGGTACAAATTTAAGGAACCTACATGTGTTCAACTGTCAACCTCTTACCTTCATTTCTCTTACTTTTTTTGTTCACATCTCTGATATCACTGACTGATGTGGGATTGTCTGCACATACAGTGCTGACAGCCAGGTTACTTTTTGACACCCAGGAGGGATTTAATTGCTTTTTTTATACACTGACTGCAGTGTAGAGTGTGCCCTTGACAGCAATAAGAGTTTCCGGACAAAATAAGAAGTCAAGGTATAAAAATTCCTGCCAGCCAGCATAAAAGCAGAGACGAAGTGTCCCCATCCCCCCACCAGAAAAAAAACCCACAATTTTTTTTTTAATGAAGAAGACATTTTGCTCTGTTATTCAGGTAAGAGAAATATTTTGTATGGACAGGTCTGTAAAAATACCTTTATTTTGTCATAAAAGGATATGAGAAGGATAAATATGAGATGCAGCTAATGTGAGACATTACATTTATGAAGGCCAGCTCTCATATTTATCACTCGTTCCAGTACAGATATATTTGTAAGGAGGATTTTTCAGAGTACATGCCATCTCTATCCATTTCTTTTCTGTACTGTTCAGTGTCTATTTTTGAAATCCTACCCTACTGTTTTATCTACCTTTATCCACCTGAAAGGTCAATGTTTAAGCTAATTGCCTTGAATACCTCTGGCTCAGGACAGGGCAGACTCCCTCTGGAAGTGTCTGTCTCCCTTATCATTTCACTGCAGAAAGTTCTTCAGACCCTATTCCAGGCATTAGCTGAGACAGAGCCTGTCACAAACACATAAAATTTCATACACTATCAGCTCTAGTAATTTATTTCTTGTGGTGACAAGTTTTCCAGTCTATTTTCCAGTGGTGACATGGGCCACTTTCTCAATGCCATATCCTCAAACTGTTGAGTAGCAGGTAGAATTTATTTTTCTCTGGCCCCTTAGAAATATGCCATTTTTTCTATGGAATGAAGGAAGGAAGAATAACCAAAGGTTGAACTTAACTGATGATGCAGCTGGGAAGTGGTCCCAACAACTGCCCTGCGTGGTGCAACGACCCTGGTCTGGAGTAATTATTTTACTTCCAATGTCAGAGTAATTTGTCTCTGCTGCTGAGCAGTCAAAACTACAGCACTGTTATAACTTGGTGCTGCTCATGTTGCGTTGAATCATATTTCTTATTATGCTTCTAGAGCTGAAGACATACGTAAGCAANTATATATATTAAATATATATATACACACACACACACACACACATGCACGCACACACATACGCACACACAGAAATGACACCAAAAGGACAAGGTCTGTTTTTCTAAATAGGAGAGGCTCTAATTGGATCCTGCCAAGCCCCCTTGCTGTTGAATTACCTTTCAGAATCCTGGGAAGGCTCCTGCACAGAGGCAGGTGGTGGCTATGCAAACAGCCAGCTGCAGTAGTGAGGAAGTCTGAGGTCCCATCAATGGTATGCTCCACAAGTATAGGAAATCTTAGAGATGGACCATAAATAACTTGCAAAACAACAGCCTTCTTTGTTTCATTATAAAACAAGAATGAAGGGAGTCAGCTTTAGCATCGGGGTTATTGACAATACAGATACACATCAAGTCTATTATAGAACCTGACATTCTAGTTTATTGTCCCTTTTGATTTTTTTAGCGCCCTATGTTTCTTGTTTAACAAATTGTTCTCAATATGACGTATTCACAATAAGCACATAAGCACAAACTGAAACACAATTTCCTGCTAGCTTCAGTAGAAACACATTAATCCACTCGATATTTCCCAGGACAATATTATCTCTCATGTGCAGGCTATATTTCTCTCACTCGGCTGCAAAGGGGAGAAAAAAATCCTTGAAAATCTGCTTGAGAAGTGACATGCAAGAAAGTCATAGGTAAACTGCCTCTTTCTCACGTGAAGACTTTCCTATCTATCTATCTATCTATCTATCTATTAATCTATCAGGCATTCATCTTTGTGGCAGCGTGACATTTACTAAAACCCTCCCTCAACATGACAGTGAAGTTAAATAATGAAAGAAAGACAAGAAGGTAGTTAGGCTGCTGCACTCCTAACTGCTTTGAAATGCTGCTGTCATCTTTTGTATCACAGGGGCATTTTGCATATCAGGAAAGGAAGAATATTTTCTGTTAAAGACAGGCCTCTTTTAAATATCCACTGCTGTTTTTTCACCCTCACATTCTCAAGGCCACCTATGCTGCCATGCCCTAAAAAGATGCAATATTAAACGCTAGCAGGGCTCTAGGGGTGGTTGATTACTGGCCTCTTATGATGCACAAGGCTAAAAAAGTAAAGCAGTCTTCACTGATTTGACTGCTGGAAAAGAGAAATGCTTTCCCCCAATAGAAATAAAAAAAGGAAAACTTTAGAATGNAGTGTCCCCATCCCCCCACCAGAAAAAAAACCCACAATTTTTTTTTTAATGAAGAAGACATTTTGCTCTGTTATTCAGGTAAGAGAAATATTTTGTATGGACAGGTCTGTAAAAATACCTTTATTTTGTCATAAAAGGATATGAGAAGGATAAATATGAGATGCAGCTAATGTGAGACATTACATTTATGAAGGCCAGCTCTCATATTTATCACTCGTTCCAGTACAGATATATTTGTAAGGAGGATTTTTCAGAGTACATGCCATCTCTATCCATTTCTTTTCTGTACTGTTCAGTGTCTATTTTTGAAATCCTACCCTACTGTTTTATCTACCTTTATCCACCTGAAAGGTCAATGTTTAAGCTAATTGCCTTGAATACCTCTGGCTCAGGACAGGGCAGACTCCCTCTGGAAGTGTCTGTCTCCCTTATCATTTCACTGCAGAAAGTTCTTCAGACCCTATTCCAGGCATTAGCTGAGACAGAGCCTGTCACAAACACATAAAATTTCATACACTATCAGCTCTAGTAATTTATTTCTTGTGGTGACAAGTTTTCCAGTCTATTTTCCAGTGGTGACATGGGCCACTTTCTCAATGCCATATCCTCAAACTGTTGAGTAGCAGGTAGAATTTATTTTTCTCTGGCCCCTTAGAAATATGCCATTTTTTCTATGGAATGAAGGAAGGAAGAATAACCAAAGGTTGAACTTAACTGATGATGCAGCTGGGAAGTGGTCCCAACAACTGCCCTGCGTGGTGCAACGACCCTGGTCTGGAGTAATTATTTTACTTCCAATGTCAGAGTAATTTGTCTCTGCTGCTGAGCAGTCAAAACTACAGCACTGTTATAACTTGGTGCTGCTCATGTTGCGTTGAATCATATTTCTTATTATGCTTCTAGAGCTGAAGACATACGTAAGCAAGAGAAAACTCAACAGTTAAGTTCAGTTAAGGTTCCCTCTGTTAAATGACATGTAAACTATGGCATGTGTGTCTGTGTACACCCACATGCAGGTGGTGCTACATAAATAATAGATAGGAATAGAACAACTTTACTTTATCTTCTGTGAAAAATGGACAGCAGAAAGATGAAAATAAGGTGAGATTTTAAAGTAATTAAGGAAAAAATATCCCCTAAGCCTTTCTCCCATAATCTGACCTTGGTTTCCATGGAAACGGGATCAGACACTTCAGTAGCAGGAAGAAGTCTCATTTAAAGGTGTCACCTACAGAGAGGAACTACAACCCAACACTGACACACACCCCAACATAAACACTCTGAGAGATTGAAGTGTCAATACAGATCCGCTGTCAGTGGTTTGAAGCAAAATATTCAGCTTTCAAAGGAGAAAGAGGAGAGACAGACCCTCTGCCCTTTAGTTACTTTTAGTTCCTTGGCTTTATATATATATATATATATNACTGAAACACAATTTCCTGCTAGCTTCAGTAGAAACACATTAATCCACTCGATATTTCCCAGGACAATATTATCTCTCATGTGCAGGCTATATTTCTCTCACTCGGCTGCAAAGGGGAGAAAAAAATCCTTGAAAATCTGCTTGAGAAGTGACATGCAAGAAAGTCATAGGTAAACTGCCTCTTTCTCACGTGAAGACTTTCCTATCTATCTATCTATCTATCTATCTATTAATCTATCAGGCATTCATCTTTGTGGCAGCGTGACATTTACTAAAACCCTCCCTCAACATGACAGTGAAGTTAAATAATGAAAGAAAGACAAGAAGGTAGTTAGGCTGCTGCACTCCTAACTGCTTTGAAATGCTGCTGTCATCTTTTGTATCACAGGGGCATTTTGCATATCAGGAAAGGAAGAATATTTTCTGTTAAAGACAGGCCTCTTTTAAATATCCACTGCTGTTTTTTCACCCTCACA
Organism: Donacobius atricapilla; assembly: GCA_013397315.1. Lineage (NCBI taxonomy): Eukaryota > Metazoa > Chordata > Aves > Passeriformes > Mimidae > Donacobius > Donacobius atricapilla. Next base: position 1,834,466 of record WBMY01003777.1, read on the forward strand.
TTCTCAAGGCCACCTATGCTGCCATGCCCTAAAAAGATGCAATATTAAACGCTAGCAGGGCTCTAGGGGTGGTTGATTACTGGCCTCTTATGATGCACAAGGCTAAAAAAGTAAAGCAGTCTTCACTGATTTGACTGCTGGAAAAGAGAAATGCTTTCCCCCAATAGAAATAAAAAAAGGAAAACTTTAGAATGGGTTACAGTTTTGAAGACTAAGAAAAAAAATTTCCATTTTCCCTTTTCCATTCAAGTGCTTATATTATGCAGAGTAAGCAGTAATCTCTCTGCAATTCAGAGAAGTGATAGAGCTTGTACTTGGGATATAGCCCCACGCAGATTACAGTCCCTATGAATGCACTTTCCTCCTTGCCTCTCCCAGTCATTTACAGAATATCAGGTGTTTTGGAAGAGGTGTCGGTGAGCTTCTAACAAATTCAGCTTGTGCTGACCTTCCAGAGCTTTGTGTTCCTGGTGCATACCAGGCCAGCTCTGGCAACTTGTGGTCCCAGGTCTTCCCAGGGGAAGGTGTGATCTGTGAGAAGTGGGTGCCTATCCCCAGAAACTGCCATGCATTTTCTAGAGGCATTCTGAGGACGTGATCCAGGAACATGCTTGCAAGAGCCAGCTCCTTGTAGTTGCAGCTGTTAAAGTGAAAATGAAGTCCAAAACACTGCAGCCATTCAGTAGACGAAAGAGGAAGGACAGATAGTTGGAAAATACTAATCTTGGGACAGACGTATTACTGAGGTAATGTGGAACTACTCATGCGAAGATTTCAAAGAAAATTATTATTTAGGGATATTTCTGGCTACAAAGGAAAATCTGCAAGAACATTTTTTTTTTCTTTGGGTCTTAGTAATTTCTGCTTTAGAATGGGGCAGGGTATCAGCAGTGCTGAGAACAGACATGAGAGTGGAGGGAAACATCACAGCTTCTGAAGGCTTTGATTTCACTCCTCCTCCCCCTTGAAAGCTGTCAGTTTCAAAGCGGGGAGACAGACATCCTCCTGCCTTGTTGACAGCTAATTCCATCTGAAAACAAACTCCATGCTCAGTCTGCCACACGGGCTTGATTTGAATCTGCCTTGTGGTTTGTGTGGGGAAAAGAGGATCAGTAGTTCTATCAATTTATCTAGTCCCCTGCCCCTAATTCAAGCATCCCTAATAAGTCAGTCTTTGACACTTGAGAGCAATGTCTGGGTTTGGTTCGTGTTTAATTGCACCACTAACTCTTTCCACTAATAAACACCTCTTTCTTCCTCACTCCTGGCAATAGGATTGAGCTTTCACATGCACCACCATTACCAGGTGAGTACTTTTGCTTTTCCAGTTCATGAGCATTCCTGAGTATATTTGAACAGAAAATACTTTATTCTTGGGAAGTAACAGCCATCCAAAATAGGCTCCTTTTCACTATGAAGATAGCTTATCTAGGGCAGGAACTGAAGTATTTATTTGTATAATGGTGCATGGACAGAAGCAAAAATGGAAGATCTTTTACTGAATAGAAATGAAAATTCGAAAACTTGAAAGGGGTGTCAGTTATGGTAACAATTACAGAATCTGAAAATTGTTGAGGTTGGAAAAGACCTCTAAGATCATTGAATCCAAATGTTAATTTAGCACCGCTGTATGTCACCACTAAACTATGTCCCCAAATACAACATCCGCATTCTTCTTGAACTTTATCAGGGGTGATGATTCCACCACTTCCACTGGGTAGCCTGTTCCAATGTCAAGCCACTCTTTCTGTAAAGATTTTTTTCCTAATATCCAATCTAAACCTCCCCTAATGAAACTTGAGGCCACTTCCTCTCATTCTGTTACCTGGAAAAAAAAGACCAACCTCTACCTCACTACAACCTTGCTTTCAGGTTGCTGCAGAGAGCAAATGATCTTGCAGCTGTCTCTGAAGAAGGAGCTTTTGTGTCTATGTGCAACCTCTGGAATGCATAGGGGCTCTCCCATAAAGAACTGTGGGGGAAGGTTTGCAGTGAGAGAGGAAGGGGTTAAAGAGATGGACTAAGGAATGTGGTACCAAGTAGGTGCTTTTGCTTTTGAACATAACCAGAGCTTTGGGTGGTTTGGAAGAAAAGGGCTTAAAAGTTCTGAATTGAAATGCACCCACTCTGAACTTCCAGGCTTAGCAGAGAGGATTTGTCCTTGGTTTGGGAAGGATAGCCCTTGGAGCTCCAGAGGGAAACAGCAGAAAAGCAGATGGAAAGAAAATTAATTCAATAAAAATAAATTAGACCTTTTAAACAGTATTGTTTTTAATATTTATGATGCAAAGGAGATTTGCATTTTCCTTTCAGTAAAGTATATGTCTCCATTTGACCTTCACTGCCTAACAGAAGGCTTTATTTAGCCTGAATGGCAGACATTTTTCTATCTTTTCATGGACATTTCGAGAAAACCTGGATGCTGCTAATTTTTTTTATTCACATTGTAAAATGATCCTTGATGGTAAGAAAATGGTAATATTTGCTCATACCACATGACTGGATCAAGGTAGCCAATGATCTGTATCTGGGTTGCTACAGCGTGATGTATTATACTTCAAACAATTTGCTGCAGGCAGAAATCTTAATTAAGGCCTTTCCTAAAGAGTGACCTTCAGGGACTGCATTTTTTAAATTGGCGTAAAAATAGACAAATGCCCTAACAGCATTAGGGGAGTTGTTGAAAAGTGTTAAATGTACATTTCCCCATCTCTACACAAACAATGATTATTTGCTGCTTTTATCGAATGATCTGAGAGGCGTTTTCAGCAAACAATCAGCCTTAATGTGTACAGAAGGAGATTTCCACTCGATGTGCAGTGCTCAGTTACTCAGCTTCTCCTCCAGTTCCAAAGCAAGCTGCACATCTGATTTGAGAATATACTCCCCTGGGCTCTATTCATCCATATTTCACCACGCTCATGGATATTCACTGTTTTGGGATCCCTCTAATTAGCTGGCCACATGTGGTGCCTTGCTCAGTTTCCATCAATAATCCCCCATACCCAGCTCACATTGGCATCTGGGTGGGTTTGGCTGGGAAAGGAAGGGATTGCAGACAGCACTTAGGAAGCAAACTAACTTCACTCACAATAAAGGGCTTGTAACAGTAGGTATAGCCATGCAGGATGCAGTGGGATGTGTACAAGTGTCTCCAGGCTGCTTCATTATGAATTCTCAGATGAAACACCCTAATGACGCCAGACATGGGTTTTCTTATTTCTCCCACCCAAACCAAACTGCCAAACCTCCTGGCAGTTTGTGCTCTTTTAGCACAGGGGCTGAGATAAAAGCCCACCACCCTCACCTCCTGCTGTAGGTCCAGGCTCAGATTTGATCTCCAGGGACAACAGGAGAAGACATGCAGTGCCAGGGCCCCTACATCCTTCACAGGGCTGTGGCATGTCATGGCACAGATGTTCTCAGCAGTGTTGGCTCTTCTGCTGTCCCCAAACTGCTGCCTCAGCTGAATTTTTGTGAATAGCTGAGGGACACCCCACATCAGTATAAGGAAAGCTGATTCCAGTTACCACAAGTTAGGTAAGCCACTTAAATTTTGAAGATGAAATGTGCTTTCAAAGTAACTTTTAAAAAGCTTTTGACACAAGTTATCCCCACCCTGCTCTACAATACAGCTTTCTTCATGGGCAAAGTTGAAATGAAACAGCTGCTGAAGCTTATAGAGAGCTCTTGTCAGAGACGGAGCTTTTGTCTGCTTTTTTTTGACAAGCAGAAAAACTCTGACTTTTTAAAGCTAAAGCCTATTGTGAGAGGTACATACCAGACTCCAGGCTAGACGCACACAGCCTATTTCCGCTTAAATAAGACTGCACTATCAGTTTATACAAGCCAAGGGACTGGCTGGACTGACGATGATGGTGATTTTTTAGGGAATGCCAGGGTCCAGGAGGTGAGGGCATGGCACATGCAGAGGAGTCTGAGCTGCCCACTGGCCAAGCCCTGCTCCAGTCCCGATGGGGATGTGCTAGGCAGTGGCGGCACTGGGGGCACCAGCCAACCGTGGCCCTCACTGTTGTGCATGTTGCACTCTCAGCACCAGCTCCAGCCCAAGCAACTTGCGCAAAATGCTTCGAATGTCCTGTACTCACAACTCTTACCACCACGCTTTTCCATAAATAAATATTCCCCTGTAGGTGCCTGAGTCTCCAGTCTGGTGGAGGGTTCATTCCTGGGGTGGTTGAGATGCTGTGCTAGGTGGGACTAACACTAAGTGGGATTTCTCTTTTTATTCCCAGTTCTGCTACCGCTCTTCAAACATGACCCCAGGAAAATAACCTCATCTCCCTGTTATAGTTTCCCAATCTACAAAGCAGAGATAATTGTGCTTATCTGGAGGAAGCAGGGAAAGATCTAAATTCTTGCCAAAGAGCTTAAACTTGCTCAGATGCAAGATGCAATAGATGATCAGGATTATCACAGCCAATCTTCTCTCTGAAACACTGGACTCCAGAGCCCACTAACGGCCCCAGTAAAAGCCTTGGCAGAGAAACACAGATGGCAAGCCACCCATCCTTCCCAGTGGGGTGTGACATCCCTGACCTCTTCCCCTGCAGAGGCAGAAGGTGAGCGCTCCAGCATGAGTGGAGACCCTGGCAGTGCCGTGATCTCACACTGCTTTCTCCACGTGTTGAGCCATACCCAGAACAGCTCCCCAGCTCTGCTTCAGGCTGCTTGACTGGCAGAGCCCAGAGCTAAGGAAAAATAAATAATGAACCAAGGAGACAGCTCACTTGCAGCCTCACACGTCGTCGAGGAGATAACAGGCCAATGCATATAATGATCTGCACTGAATCATTTGCCACGTTGGTATCAGAAGCTCTCAGCTTCACTCAAGGGCTCTCTCATCCAGACTGCATCCGAGATGACAGTGTTAATACATCAACACGGCTGTAATGAAATCTGTCAGTGTTGCCCCTGCACCAAACACTACTTGAAAAAGCAGATGTGTAGCTCAGATTCAGTTTATTACTGTCTGAGCCTTCCTCACTTACAAAACCAAAGGGTGATTAAGAGGAAAAAATCCCTGTCTATGGAAAGTTGTAGTGGCTACTGCATGCAGCTTGGAGCAAAGCAGAAATACTGTCAGGAGCCCTTTTTTTTTTTGTTGTTGTTGTTATTATTATCATCATCATCATTATCATTATTGTTATTGTTATTATTATCATCATCAAATTTCAAAGAGCCCCCTAAATATTTCAAGGTCTTTAAAAGAAACCCCATAAATCAAGACAGCTGGATTTTTCTGCTATTATACTGTTTGGACAGTCACAGATCACAGAAGTCACAGATCACAGAATATTCCAAGTTGAAAGGGACCCTCAAGGATCATCAAATAAAACTCTGAAGTGAATAGCCCATAGAGGAATTGAACCCACAACCTTGGGTGTTACTAGTACCATGCTCTAACCAATTTTGCTAGCCTCAGGGTCAATGTGGTTCCCCTTGGAGAACAAAGCCACTGTTTAAGCAGTGTGCTATGGCTCACAGCTATGCTTGTTTTATCATATGCCCAGTGCAAGTTACCTTAGGTAATATTTTTATAAGTGTGTAGTACCTTTCAGAACATAAATTCCACTGACTGCTGATAACAAATAGGCTTATATGTGCTTAATGTGTATCTGAAAATGAGACAAGGTCTTCTAGAAAATTGTGACATTTCAAAAATGAAAGCTCATCTGAGCTTGCTGTTCTGTCTTTACTGTTACTGGACAGAAACAGGGTGTAAGTGTAAATGCAATGCATCTGTGTTTCCTGAGATTATTCTTTGCATCTTCTCCTGAATGAGAAAGAATTATCATAGGCATTAGAACTGCCAGATTCCTCTCATTGACTCTAGACAGCTCCAATGGTGAAGTCTGCACTGCAGACATCTAATATTAAGTTAAATGCAGTCATGCACTTTGTGTCCTGCTGTGCAACAAAGATAAAACACTTCTCATCTTCCCAGCATCTCTTCTTCTCTGCTTAGGCCTGTCCAGCCCTGTATGTTTGCACCACATGGGCTCCACTCTTGTTTCAGGTTCTCAAGGGTGCAACACCCAAAAGCAGCATGAACAAGTCCTGTCAGACAGTAAGGACAAGACATTTTGCCATCCCAACCTACTCTATCACTGTTTCTGTGGAAGAGGCAAGATTGCAAGCAAAGGAAATTCTCTTTTCCTTTCTCCTGTCCTTACAAGGCAAAACAAAGTCTCCAGCAGCTCCTCTGTGCTGCTGAATATGGAGAAAAGCATCTTGGTGGGCCATCTGCCTGTCCTCTGTAGTGTGTGAAGAAAGCCTTGCTCTCCTTCCTGAAGGAGAGGGATGAGCAAAAGATAAAAGAGATTTTCTTCTTGTACCTTGTGTATTCTGGTAATTACAGCAAGTCAAATGGATGCAAGTAGAGGGTTATTTTGGTAATTGACTATCTCTAAGGTATAAAACAGTATGTTATGTACCATCTACAAATTAGGATTCAAAAGCAAAAACATGTGTTTAATTTTGATTTTAATTGCCTTTTTACTTCAAACATCTATTTTTCTCCCTGGTGCAAACAGACCTGAGCAATCTTGCAGAGATCAACAAAATCTTCCACAAATGCCAGGCATTTCTCTCGTGTTGGTGCTTGGCCCTGTGAGCATTTAATCTGCTAACTTTGACAGAAAGAGCAGTCTAATTTCTACAGCCTGCTTATTTTCAAATCAACAAATATTTACTGCATACTTCATTCTAAAGGATCCAATTATTAGTGTACCTCTGTTTGATTATCAATGACACAGTAATAATACCAGCAGCTGCTGAATTGTAAGTGAAAATAACCCTTTGTTATCATTTTTCTTATCTGTAGACTATAACAGCACTCATGGGGACAATAACCTATGAAATAGATTAAAAGCCTGTTAAATGCTATTTTCAGCTTGGCAGATCACCAAACCCTCGTTTACCCTTAAGCCCTGTTTCCTTTTAAATATTCCTTTTAGTATAACCATGTGTCAACAGTAATGTGCTGTTTCGCAGTGATTAAGTAACTGCATAAACAAGAGGTTTTAGGTTTATAAACAGAGTGGAGCTGGTCTCACAGGTGAACAGGTCTGTGCTCCACTAAAGACACAAAGACTTCTGGTAGAGGCTGTAGTGATTTTCCACCTGGAAAAGTCTAGTGGCTGGTGACTTTGAACTAAACAGGAGGACACTGTTGGTTTGCCATTTCTGATAAGTGTCGAGCCCTCTTTTTTGACGCCAACTCCCATTTACAACATCAGAAGTTGTAAATGTGAACTCCTGTTTATGCATTTCCCTGATTAGCAGGGCAATAATTCATATTTATTCACTGAACAATTCTGAGGGAATTTCAAATACTATGAGTCTGAGGGGGGTTACCAGTGGGAATGATGTAGACCAGGCCATTCCTCAGTGTGCCAATCTGCTTTTCCAAACCTCTGTTGACTTGGGTCTACTTTATCGGTCTGAACAGAGGAACAGGAGCAAAGGGAAAAAAAAAAAACCCAAATTAGAAGGACTAATGGAACCAATAATGACAAAGAGATTCCAGTACTGTTTTTTTGTAGGAAACAGAGAGGGAAGACAGGGAAACACAGGTCTAGGACCAGGAGATTTAGTACCAGTGAGAGAAAATGGGCGAAGGAACCAACAGCCTGGCACAGCTCTGCTAGAAGCAGCTGCCATTACAGGGTAGATTGTGCTTCTGTTCAGACATAGGACACATCTGTCAAGTGCATGACAGCAGGATTTGTGTCTTCTGCTTTCTGTACCCATTTATCACATTTGGTTTTGACCTGAACCTCCCCCTTGGAGCTCAGAAGCTCTTCCTGTAGAAAGCTTGGTTGGGACTGTAACCTTTAACTCATGTTACACCTTTTTGCATCAAAAGAAGCCTGTAGATAAACTCCCTAATCAAAATATTTCTGAATTCAGTTGAAGGGACAAAACATGAATAAAAATTATCCCGGCTCCTACCACCTATTCTAACTGAATAGTTAGAAATAAACCCAAAAGATATATTTTGGATGTTTCTTTTAAAGTATAAATTGGAAATTATCATCTGACTTCCATATTAAGAAGGAAAAGCCTTTCCTCTTTTTGATGTATAAAGTTTCATCAACCTCTCACTGCACGGACAATAACAGAATATGAAATTTTAAGCTATAAGAAAGAACACTACTCTATTTGAATTTCAGCTTGCTAAAGGCACAGACCTCTCACACACCTGAACATTTCAAAAAACAGGAATGTACCCAAGACTAAGAAATTTTCCTGCTTATCCAGGCAAAAGTCTGCTGCCTTGAGAAAACCAAACTGTGGGAAGAGGACCAAGATCTAAGAGCCTTTGAGACACTTTGTCCTCCTCAGCAGCAGCCCACCTCACAGTTCCTCAGCCCCAAGTCATTCCTGGGGGTGGTTACTCCAGATCCTGAGCTGGAACAGGATCCTCTTGCTTTTAGAACTAGGCCATTATGTTCTTTAACCAAGCACACATAAAACATTATTCTTCAAATCTCTTTGTATTCTTTGCTTGCTGCTGAACTGTGATACTCCCCCACAGACTTTTTCCTCCATTCCTTTTATCTCTACATCCATATTTAATGTGATATAAATTTTAGCATGGCACTGAATGTCATGCCCAAATACTCTTTCAGTGTCGCCAGTATCATGATAAAGCCAAATAAATAAATAAATAAATCCTTCATGCCTATATATACAATTTGTATTGCTACTGAGGTATTTTTGGCATTTATCTCATTTGCTTCTCCAATATCAATGTACATAAGACAGATCTGCAGTAGGAAAGGAAGGAGTCAGTCCTGCAGCCTCATGGAGGCCCAGTACTGGATAGGATGCTTAAGGCTGGAATTTCAAAGAAGTCTTTGAAGGTCAAACTGAAAAACTCCATTGTAGCTTTAAAACAGGCGGTGCCTTAAGGCCTGTAATGGGGTTGAAGTCCGCAACCAGGCAGAAACAGCAAAAGATGTAGTGGTTTCACATTTGCCGAATTTGTTTTGTTAAATGTAGTGTAGCAGTCTATCTTCCCACTATGGAACGGGACTAGAAGAACAGCAAAACAGGCTCAACTTAAAGATAGAAACAGTTAGATTTATTAGCACACACTAAAGTGTGAACAAAAAACCCCATGAAACCTTTTTAAAAGCACTCCTCTCCCCCCCCACCAACAGTTTACTTTTCCACAAAACAATGTAGAGAGACAGAAAATCAGAACTCTAGGTCAGTACCACTTATAAAATAGTCTTTCATTCAGTGTTTGAGAGAGACAAGTCCCTCCTGATTTTGTTCTGGTAACTTTCCACAAGAGACACAGTCTGTTTGTGGCTTCCAGCCCCCACAAAAGCAGCCCACCCGACAATCTGCATTTGTGAGCTTCCCAAAACGCAGCCTTTCCCATGACTTCATATGGGCCATGGACTTACACATGGGGTTTCACCTTTTAAAGATGCACAGCTCCACAACAAGGGATTTCTCATTCTTCACTGGTGATGAGGCTTCAAACATCTCGTAGGATCTCTAGGCTACAGTTTCTAATTCAATATCCACTCAGTAAAATCAGACATCTTTGCTTGAATCCACAAAATCATCTCCCCATTCTTAGTCCACGATTTAAAGGAAATATTACAGTCCACTACCATAAACCAAAGGAGATTTACAGCCTAGAACTAAGGTAACTTAGTCTCCTCTAGTTAAGAAGTCACTCCTCCTTTACTGACTTTGATATCTTCATATTATCCCTTTGCATATCTCCAATTTGGCCTTTCCTCTCTCTTTGAGAAGGATTAGAATTTAAAAGACTCTCAGTCTGTGTTACGAAAGAGTTAACATTTCCTACCTGGGCCTGTGGACGGCCACGTGGTCTCTGCCACGGTATCTGTGAAAGCCTCAAATCCTCGAGGTGTAGAAAAGCTCAGAAATGGCGCTCAGATCTTCTCTCCCCTCCACCCCTTGGTCTCATGGGGTGGGTTTGGCCCAACCTGGGCTCGGTGCTGCTCTCCAGGGACCCGGGGGGTTCATCTCCCTGGGCCCGGCCGGCGGCATGGGGCAGGCCGTAGGATGGGCTGGATGTCAGCAGCCGTGGCTCCCCTTTCTCTGCCGGCATCTGCCGGGCTTGGGGACCCGGCTCGGCTCCAGCCAGGCCCAGCCCCGGCACGGCCGCCCCAGCACGGCCCCAGGGACAGTGGGACCTAAACAGGGCCCTGCTGCTGCCCCCTCTTGATGTTACCTCATGGCAAGCCCAAAGTGATAAAAGGGCTCTTCCAAAATCCCACCTGTATTTAAGCCCTGTGTCCCAGAGGTGTGCACTTGTATCCAACTGGCCAACCTGGCTGTCAGTTTTCAAGCAGATCACTAATTGGTTTTTACCATTCGTGGCAAACCAATACAAGGCCTCAACTGGAATATTTCTGCATGTGACATTTGAATGCATATCTTCAGGTTTTTGCTCATTTTCCCAAATCCTAGAATTTCACTTTGAGCTGTGGATTGAAATGAACTGGAAATATAAAGTAAAACTCAAATGAAAGCTCTAACTTTTACTTACTTTCAGGAGAAAACTTCAAATCCCTTGAGACCCTTCTGTGAAGAATGTCTTTGAAGCAAAAGCTTAGTTCTCTTTCTCTGGTGTATGATATTATCTTTGTGCCTAATTTCACACACTTGCTTGTATCCCACATAAAGAAGAACATGTTTCTATACATTCAGATGACCTGGTTAGGGAGATAGTGTTTGCAGTTAAAGCAACAATACCACAGCTCTGAAAATGAATCCTATTTTAAGTATATTCCTATTAGTTTGGGAGTAAATTGAAGAGAATCTTTGATTTTTCTGTGATTTTTGATACCAGCACCCTGGATTTGTAACCACAAGTGCTGGAAAGTCACTGATGGTTGCTGGATACACCAAGGTTCTGCAAAGGAGTCAGGAAAAACATGTGAAGGTTCATCATAAGTGATGACCTCGGTACTGGTACAGGAACATTTCAGCTATATTCTGAGCATGACTTCTGCTTTTCTGATTCACTATAATTTTTTATTCAGAGCCTCAGGAGATTTTTCAAGAAAAACACTGGAGGAGCCTAAACGCTGAACTCTAGCTATTGACATCCACAGAACAGGAGGGATGGACCACACAAGGTCACCTTCATTTCTTCAGTGCATTTCTCTGCCACCTACTATTCCAGAGTAAATTGTATTTGTCTCAAAATTATTTTTAAAAGACTGATCCAAAAAGCCAGAGCACATTGCCAGAGTAGGATTTTCTCATAATGCCACAGAGATCACAACAGCACTTTGGTACCTGCGTGATGCTGATGGCTGGAATGTGAACATTGTAGTCAAACTGTGAACATTTATAATTTGATTCAAAACAGTGGGTTCTCTAGCTACTCATTCTTGAAACCATAAACCAGCAAGGAAACCCCAGCCCCAGATGACTGGGATCAGTTTGTAGCTTCCTTTCCTGTGGAAAGATAAGCTTTCCTTGCCTGAAATGGGACAGATGGAGCCCTATGGGTTGCCATCCACAGTGCCTCAGAGCACAGCTCTCTGTACTGTAGCTGTTGTTACAGCAGCATATGCTTGGGAAATGCAAGCTGGTTTCCCTGAATTTAGCACTCTAACACTGCATGCTGGGCGTCCACGATTCATTGCTTGCCTCCCAAAACTCTCCATGTTTCCTTTTTTTTTTTCTCCTTTAAAGTGAAGTTTTGTTTACCAGAAATAGAAAAACAAAAATTTGCATGTACAGATGTGTTCCTCTCCTTTGTATATTCTGTAATATGTGTAGTTTTGTGGAGAATTTTACAGGTGATGTTCTCAATTTCAAATCTCCACAAAAACAAATGGAGCCATGATTATTAGGCTCTGATAGCAGTGTTGGAAATCATCAGAGAGGCCACTGCAACACCAGAGAGCACCCACACTCCTGAACACAGGAGTTCATTACTGTGAGAAGAAGAGCAGATCTCTGATTAGCTGCTTGACCTGGAGGATAGTTCTAGCTCCCAGAGGTAGATGCAGTGTCCTGTCCTTGGGTGTCCAGTGTCACTCTGGGCACTGAAGTATTTCCTGCCTCATTCCCAGCACAACCCCATGCAGATGGATTGAACTCAATTGGCTCAACTCACCAGTCAATATACTCAAACCAGGGTTGGGAATGATTTGTCTCCTCTCAAAGCAGTCAGGTAAAGTAGACAGGATGAATTCTGTGTGAAAAGTGCCTATCACTGATCCCAGAAGGAACTGTGGGTGAGCTGTCACCCAAAACTGAGGGGACACTATCTCAGCTCTCGAGATTCCTGGGGTGGATATCTAAACTTAGGTGACACATTCAGCGTTCATTGCTATGCAATGGCACATGGAAAACTGCCCAGATTTCTCCTGGCTACCCAGAGTGATTTTTACCCATTGTTATCTCAAAGCAGCTTGGAGTGACCACTGGGACCTACCTTCATTAACTGTGACCTGAACAAGTATTTCTGAAATGTCCCCCAGGACTTAGAGAGCTGGGTTTAGTACAGGTGACACTTGCTAACGCATCCCATGAGAAAAACTAGTCTAGAAAGAAATATTGCAGTGTCTCAGCCAGTCTGAGCAATAAAATGTTGAAATACTGTACTCCCCTGCAACCACGAGTCTCCCCAGTGCTAACTTCTGACAGTGTGACAGCAAAGTTAAGGCCCAGCACCTTTAGCTGACAGGTGACCTTTAGCTGACTAAAGCTCTGGTACGTTTATTCCTGAGCCCCAGAAAACAAAACTGGGCTTATAAAGATTTGCAAAGGCCATGAACATGCTGCTCCTGTAGGTTTTTTTGAGCAGGATCTTTTTTTTGCTCACAAATGGTAGCAAAAGCTATTCTAGTAATATCCTGTAAAAAGCGGGGCATTAAATTGGTGTCATTTTAGTGGATTAGTACTGTCACATCAGCTGCCACAGCTTTCTGCCTATGTCATCAGCTGTGCTGCTGCCATTCTCTCTGCTGCCCCCATCACACTGCAGACTTCACAGTAAAAGATGGAGTCAAAGGCAAGATGTTCTAAATAGAACTGGATAAATAAAGAGGGAAATTTTTCTATTTGAATTACCAAGAGGAGGGCTGGTCTGCTAAACTCATGGGTTATGGGTGGTGTCAATGCTACTGAGTGTTAGAACATTTTTTCCTAAATGCATTTATTTGCATCAAAACAAAGTGGATTTTGTATCCCCTGGTTTCTAAATATGAGACTAATTTAGCTTTATTGAAATCACAAGAAGGACAAGTATGATGAACTGTCTCATGCTTTCTACGTAGGAGAATATGAAGCATTTTCTATGGCATAAATGACTAATATCTTCTAAGCTGTGTCCTGTATCCTACCAGGGGACTCGTTGGGCAGCCTTGGGCATGTTTTTTACGCGCCAATTGTCAAAAATGTGAATGACTCATGGGGGAGTTTCAGGTCCTCAGAAGGGCTAATTATCCAACTGAAATTCCTCCAATGTGTTTTGACTCTCCTAGTATCAGCAAAAGAATCTTATGTATCTTTTAAGATTCCAGAGTACTGGGAATAAATGACTGCAAAGTATTATTTCTATAGCATGACAAAATTCAGGGCAATTATATATAAGAAGGAGATATGATCCCCACACTATTTATGATACCTTAAAATAAGAAAAAAATTTTTGGATTTCACATTTAAGCAAAATATGTAATTTTTAACCTAAATGGAGTAGGAATTCTCTTTGGGCTAGAAGGAAAATTCCTCTTGCAGACTGAATGCAAGCCTTTCAACTGTGCAGTGAGCTGGAATAGAGAGCTGGTTGTTAGCAGACAAGTCTTTAGGTGAGGTGGGAGAAGAATGGAGGTGGGAATATCTCATTTCACATAGGGCTTGGAAACTTGTTGAAATGACAACTCTTTCTACATGAGTATTTTTCAAGCAAACTGTTATGATATGAAAACAAGAGCTTGGCTGGAACACTGCCATTTATTTTGATGAGGATTTTATTTAGATACAACTTATACTTCTCAGGAACTTTCTTGACTATGCTTCAGGACAAACTGATAAAAGGGATAGAATTTTTGACAGGATGAGAAGAAATGGCCTCATGTTGTGCCAGGAGAGATTTAGATTAGATATTAGGAAAAAATTCTTCATAGGAATGTTTTCAAGCATTGAAACATACTGTGCAGGGAAGTGGTGGAACCATGATCCCTGGAATTATTAAAAAATTGTGTGGGTATGGCACTTGCGGATATGATTTAATGGTGAACCTGCTGGTGGTGCAGGGTTGACAGTTGGAGTTGATTATCTTAAAGGTCTTTTCCAATCTTAATAATTTTGTGATTCCATGATTGCATTTTGACATCCCAACCTAGAGGCCAGAAGAGTGGAAGCCCTTGGCTTCCAGACCTTTGAAACAAACAGCACCACTGTTTCCAGGGAAGCCCAGCAGAGACCTGTAATGCTGGGAAAAGTGGATTGCAAACGGGTTCAGAAGCTCTCCTCACTCTGGTTCAGCCACTCAGTGCTGTCATACCAGTACTCCTCAGCCTCATGGCACAAAATACCAATTCTTCATTAATCATGATGTTCACTCTGTCTTACTGAGGATGATAAAGTTAATTTCTACCTTGTGGAACTTGAATTAGGAGCCCAATTTGGCTTTATCAACTGAATTTTTAACACTTAAATCCAACTTTTTCATGAACCTTCAAAAGCAATCCTCGTTCCCTTTCACTCAAACCTGTCCCCTATTCTATGTTTTCATTTCTTTTTTTTTGCTGCTCACAGTTTCCAGAGGACAAGTCTGGATGTTTTAATTCCCAGCTGAGCCCAGCCCACATGACTCCATTTGTTATTACCCTGTTCAGTCCAACTGAGACACATAAGAGACTTGCTGCAGTCCCAGATAAACTTGTGTTTAGAGAAGTGTTTAGTTTGTTTCACAGCCACAAATTCCAAGGCATGCAAAGGCCTTCAAAATGATTTTGAATTTGGATATACAACCTTCTTGTGTAGCTCTCCTCTTAGCATTTGTTTAATTTTTTTTCTTATTTCTCATAAACCCTAAAAATAACTGTCACTTTCAGTTAAATAGAGGACACAACGTTCTGTAATTTCTGGTCTTTTTTGCTGAGGTATGGGGTGAGGCGGGAATTTAAGATCTGATTTATTGAGTTACATTAAGCCTTAAACAGCTTTGCCCTTATCTTGACTCCCATTGCTTTCTCCTGATTGAAGAAGTCCTATCAAAATGATCAATTCACTTTCCAGTTCTGATGCAATTTTTTGTCTGTTTTTGTTTTTAACCGGAAAGGCATTCAGCACTAGGAAGTTCTTGCCACACTCACCTAGGCACATTGACCTCTGTCTTGCAGACAGTGTGATGAATTCAGAGAAATCTGCAGGACAAAGGTGGATATCCATCTCCTATGCCTGAAACTGTAGCCAGCTATGGATCTGTGTTCCAGGACCTGAACACAGCAAGGCCAATACTATTGTCGACAGGCAGCTAATGAAGCTCTTGAATGCATTGTGAAAATTGTCTTTGGTAATGACATGTCTGAGCCAACAACCTCTTGAAGTGCAAATGATGAAATGCTTTTCACAGCACAACACTGTGCTGCAGTAATAAAGTGTTAAAGCAAAAGCTTCATGACCATCTTTGGGAAACATCTATTTAAAAATGCTTTACGTCTTATGTTTTCTGTATTTTCTAATCCTCTTTATTAAGATATACAAACCAAATTCTCCACTACACAGACACTGTTACACAGGGTTTCACCTCTTGAGCTTTAAGACTGCTAATATTAGCAGGCCGCAGATTTTCCTATGTTCCTGTAAATCACTTCCCCCCGCCCCCGGGAAGAACTTTGGCTTTGTGTATCTGCTTTTCAATAATGTTTAATTTTCTTCTCTCATTTCCTTCCAGACTGAGTTTTGGATGCAACACCTTGAAACGAGTACTTTACGTATTTCTATATCTTATTCTAGAAGTTGTTGGGAGCATGGCTGATTTGATGTTTAGCTTTATCTCGGGTTCAAGGTCCATTTAGAATGTGCTGTCATCTTTGTTGAAGTCTTATTCTGGTGTCTGTCAGTTGCTGCACAGAACTTCTTGCCATAGATGATTATTGCCACAGGTAATCAGCACAGTGAGAAATGGGGTCAAGGAAAGAGTCAAGATCCAGACAGTGGAAAGTCACAAAAATGAAGATCTTAATAATAAAACACTGTACTGAACAAGAAGACAAGGGTGATCAGCTCTTATAAATCTGTGCTGCTGATGAGACAGGTCACCATGTGTTGAACCATCTGGATCCTCTTTATCTTGTTCTCCACCAACCCCTCTTACAGTAATGTTCAGTAATTTAGTTCAAAGGTGACAGAGGGTTGGTTGATCTTTCTGCCTCTTGGCAGGAAAAGATGCAGCCTCTGGATTAGCTAGAACAAGACATTTCTACCTTAGGCACGTCGTGAGCACTCAGAGGAAGCAAAGTACATAGGACATGGCTGAGATGGAAAAACCTTAGCCCCTCACATCAAGGAAAACGCTTGTCTTAATCAGTCCTTTAAAGATTTTGCTTCTTCTTACCTGCATCTATGCGGTTCATATTTAATGTCTTATTTATTTCAGACAAGCAATGATTCAGCTGGACCTTAATGCAGAAATAGGGATAATGACACAGAAGTGAGTGAGTAACCAAGATCTGTGATCATTTTGACATTTAATACCATCAGTAAGCTAAGAGAAAGAGAAGGCTTTAAAACCCCAAATCCCAAAGGTACCCCTTGAGACCTGACTCCTCCCCAGTCCTTCCAAGCTCTGCCAGACATCATCCTTGGGCTGCCCACCTCCCCTGCTCACCCCACTCCACACGTCCACATGGAATGACTGAAGGTCTCCATGAGGGAAGAGGAAGATTCAAGGAAATGAAGGAAGAGAGCTTTCTGGCACTAACAGGTCCACTTTACTTGGCTAATCATTGAGCAATTACTATTTGTGAAAACTACATTGGGAAAGTACATTTACATTAAGACCCCTCTCTTGCAGCCACGCCAGTCATGCTGGCTGCTTAATGGGGGACAGGACAGAGATGGGACTGGGAAAGAAAAAAAGATTTGTGTTGTGTTCAGAGGCCCTCCAGATGATGTTTGTCTTATGTATTTAGATGGCAGATAAGCTGAGGGCTAAAAGTGGTTCAGAAATGCATACATTTGATTTTCCTTCCTTTTACAGAAAATGTAAATGAGAGTGAATGAGAGCACAGTAGTTTCTGAACAAGTAGCTCACTGGTCCATCATTGGAAAGGTGAGTTATTAAAATAGAAAGTATGTAATTTTAACTGTCATGTATGCAAAACAAAATTTGCCATTTTCATCCAAATAATAAATGAAGAAACTGGAGAAAGAAGTAGAAATACAGAAGCTGGAGAGACAGATTAAAAAATACTTATAAAGTGAGAAAAAACTGCAACAATTCAGAAGGACTCCCCAAGATGATGCAACTGAAGGAAAAAGTATGTGTCACCAGGGCTTGGGATTTTGAGGAGTATGAACACATAGAATATATCCCAAAGAAATATATCCTGAAAACCCCAACAGTGACTGCTACAGAAAGATTGTGCATCATGGTCTCATGGCACTAGAAGAGGGATTCTTTCTGGGCCTTGCTTTGATCTTGGGAGAGTCTTTTCCTCAACTGTTCCCCCTTCTATTCCCAGTCTTCTTGTCACTCTTACCTACTACAAACACTTTCGGGAGAAATGACACCTGTATAGAACCCAGCACAACACCTGGAGCCTTGGCTATGACCTTTGGCTCTTTCGCACAGTGCTGGCAACACTGCTGGTACAACAAGGGAGTTCAGACTGTGAGCAGAAAAGATTTTTCCTCGAAAAGCTGAGCAGGACTTGATAATTGCACCCCCTTTCATACATTTCGTGCTTGTCATACATTACCCCATCAGTATGCTTCTGTGACTAGCAGCAACAGTGCACTGAAGGGAAATGCCACTTTCCAGAGAGAATGATCAATCTCTTTGACTTTGCCTGTAAACATGTTTCATCAGGGGGTCACTAATATGCTTTTATTGCCTCACTGTCAGAGATGATGCCATTACCAAGCCTGATAAAGTATTCTGTAGAGGGTTGCTTTTAATTTTATTTTTATGTGATCATGAGAGACAGTAACCGATAAATTTAGTTCAATGCTTTCTCACTATTAACTAATTCTGAGTAAATCCATTGGGGCAGACTGGATACAAACACTTCAAAGAATTTTTACAGGATATTGAAAATGATATTCACTGTGAGACAGAGGTTTAAGTACTGAGCTGCTAGTGTTTTCTTTACCATTAAAGCTACAACACTGTTGAATGTCATTTAGTCAAAACACTATTCAGAAGGATTTGTAGCACAAGATGACTATTTGCTTTTAATAAACTTGTTGCATCAGGGTGGTTATGTTAGCTTATTTCTGGGGAAAAGGGAGTTTGAGAAAAGATGATACTTCTTCCCTCAGTTTCTTTCTTAGGGTCCAATCCAGCTCCCACCAAAGGCAATGAGATCTTTGCTGTTGCCTACAGCAGGAACAGTCCCATGATCTCTCAGGGCTTTGAAGTGTTCAAATGCAAATTAAAATATAGAGGGTTTTTTTTTCTTTCAGAGAAAGGGAGGAAAAAAGAAAAACCAACCCAAACCCCAATCAAACCAAAACCCCCCAGCTCTAGCAGAACCAAAACAAATAAGAGAAGAGAAAAAAAGGTTTTTCTCATGGAGGTTTTTTTTCCAAGCTGCTTTCATACCCTATATAGCACCTTAAAAACTGGAACACAGGATGTGAAACCATGGAAACAGCTGGATGCTACAGGATTTTTGAACTACTTTTGTCAAGGTTTAGACTATGGGGATTTTATTTTTTCCTTAAAGCTTAATTGATTTTTTCCCCCCTACTGAAATCCATAATATGTTGAGCTTGTTAAACTATGTTAGAGGTCACAGACTAAATTTAATTGGTAGTATTTCTTTTGAGCCTAATTTAAAGGTTGATTTGGCTTTATGGACAGACTCTTAGTTGCAGTAAATCAGTTCAGTTGTAATGGGACCCTGCATCAGTTGAAAATATGATTATTGGAGACTCAAATCCCATGCAAAATCTCAGAAAGGACATGAAAAAAAAAGAAAAGAGAAAGTTATCTTTTTGAAAGACTGTTTAAATGGAACTTTATGTAAAGTTAAAGTATTTTGGAAAGACATTAAAATGCATCCATAATTCTAGTTTCATATAACCCAGGAGGGTAGGGCTGTCCTGAAGATACGGTTATATCTGGTTATATCTGTATATATCTGGTTATGGGGACTAACAGGAAGCAAGGGGTTTATTGGCAAATGAAATTTCAGTAAAATGTATATAGAAACCACAGACTCTCTGTGCAAATGTGGAGGTGCATGGTCAGTGAAACCTGACAGAAAAATGAGAGTGAAATCCAGCCACACTCATTTTAGATCAGGTTGATTGAGGTTGTTTTTCCTGAAACCAGGTGTTCTGGAAGGAAGCCCTGGGAAACCAGATAAAACACTATAACAAATGCTAGCTCATCAGCTTTTCTCATTTTTCATTTAGATTTTTTTCCCCCCAAGCAGCTCAGTAGATGCAAAAGGTACTGATAAGCTTTTGACTGAGAGAAATGAAACCCCTAATCTTTAGGGGTTGTCCCCTCACCAGTAAATATGCAAGGTATTGGAAAGGTCCATGGAGTAAATGTTAAAATCATTCATTAATACCCCGTATTGACAAAAAATGTAATCTCAGTAGAGTGAAATATAACACAGCCTCAAACTGAGTACAGTGGGTGAAATAAGGGAGCCTGTGCAGCTCTGAGATCTATGATCTGTGCATGAGCATCACATCTTCAATCTACTCCAGTATTTGCATGGATCTCAAACAGCAGTGCAATAAATCTTTCACTGGTGATACGGCACTTATGTCCATTTTTCCTTACTTCTATTAACTGAAAAAGTCATTTCTGTATACATCATGCATCAGTTAACTCATCTTGACAGTAATAATGTGATGATCTCCTGAATCAAATCCACACTTCCCACCTCTGGAATATATACGGGAAACACTCTCTCCTTATTACACTATACTAAACACAGGTTTTGACAACATGAGCCATAGTATTGTGGGGACACAAAAAGCATCATAATGCTCTAGAAATGCAAATCAACAATAAATATGTCCTTGAAACACTGCTTATTACCAGAGGAATTGACTTAGAACAGGATTTTCTACTGAAAGGAAGTACTAGGAAGTTCATCATTCAGGCTGGTCTTGAAAATAAGAGGAAGATGTGTGGAGATACTTCCAAAGATAACAACTGTAGAAAGGATGAGCCTCATCAAAATGAAACATGACAAAATTGTCCTGTGGCATTTTTCCTCATGGGGAATTCTGATCTCTGGGGAGGAACTGAAGCTTTCACAATGACTTAAAAGGACTTTGGTTATGTCCTACCAAAAACAGTAGCAGCAACAAATGTGTCATAAAGATAGAGCTTTATCTATGTTACAGATGGGAAATACCATCCTGTGGGTTACTTTCTCATTAAAGCAGACATTAGCCACACATGAGCTGGAACTGAAAGAAGATCTGAATAAAATTTTGGGCTTATAGCGCACAAGGAGAAATTTTCTCCACTGTGGCTGTGACCTTCTGCCCAAACACAGGCAAAAAATATTTCCTTTGTCATAGAAAGTTACAATGCCTTTACAGAGAAGAAAATGCCTGAGGGCTGAAATTTGGTTCTGAAAGAAAGTCCTCACTGAAGAAATGAAAATTTGGTGAAAACCAGTGCATGGTGACTGACCTGTGACCAGTTGAAAATTGCCATTACACATTTGCTCAGTACTTGTACAGCTCACAATGTTCACAGCCAAGGCAAGATGCTCTGAAGAGGTCCATCCCTCAAGTGAAAAAACTCATGAATTTAAGTGAAAATCATTTGCTGAAATTGAAAGACCACAGTCCAAGACACTGCAACAAATTACATTCTATTGCAGCCCTACTCTTTTGTCAGCCATGACTGCAGCACTCTGTGTGTGCATGAGCCAAGCCACTGCTACACCTTTGCATAACTGATACTAAAATCACATTATATAGCGCCTGAATGCCATATTTCAAGAAACCTTTTTGAGATACTTCTTCAGGTGTCCATCTGAGTATTTTCTAAAGTTTTAGACAGTCATTTCTAATTTTAAATGGTGGTAAAATAAGTGGACAAGGAAGTCTTCCTCTCTTCAAACTTTAAGAGTTGGATGAGTTGCAAAGGATGTGTGTGAGATCCTCTCACAACTTCGGCTGACCAAATAAATAAAATAAGCAACAGGCTAACTCTCAAAATAGAAAGCAGATTTGTTACCAAAATTAATGAATTTCACTTAGGAAAACTGAACTTGGATGAAACGTGTCAGTGTATCCCTTTTCTGCCCCTTGCATATCTAGTTGTTTTCATTCTATGAAATGTCTTCTCTGCTCACATCTGATTTCAACCAATTATTTCACAAATCCTGTGAAGAGCAATGGGAAGTGTAATATTTAAAGGACAAGGACAAATATTGTACATGTTTTCATAAGGTCCAAAATTCAATTAAAGTCAGCAGAAACAACACTCAGATAAATTGCAATTGTACCAGAGTGAACAACTATGACTGCATTTGCTTGATCTTTCGCTTAGTCTTAGTCCATCTTGGCAATCTCCTCCCCAGGTGCCCCAGCAGCATCATCTTATGTGTTTCAGTTGAGCTGGTGATGCCCTCCTGCAACCCCTTCTTGTTCTCAGAGCTGATTTCTGGTGGGTTCATGACTTGTGCCGATAATGGTAAGTTTGGGAGCTTGGCTGCCTGGCCACCAACACACTGTCATTTCAGACAGTGGCAGTTCTCCAACAGAGAACCCTTGGTTGCCCTGCCTGTTGCTGCTGCCAGGGGGACAGGACAGCTCTTCCTATCCCTGCCAATCTCTCCTGCTTAAAGGCAGTGAATTAGCACCTATTCCCTGACACAAAAGCAGGAAATTAGAAGGGAAACAGAAACCTGAAATGATTTCCCTCTCTAAAGTACTCCTAGGTCTGTGTAGCTACGTGCTGTCTCTTAGAGAAATGGTGTTTGACATGGTTTAAGTTTCAACAAGTCTTTATGGATGTGTGAAAAGTCCGTTTAAGGAGCAGAATGTCTGTCCAGATGGTGTCAGCATAACTGACTGTCCCTTTAGGAAATGAGATGGACTAGATGACCTTTTGAGGTCCCTTCCACTTTTGTTTTCTCTGACTCGATTTTTTACAATGGAAACTTAAAGTGCTTTAACACTATTCACAAGTGAACACAACTGCCAAGAAAAATACACACTGGAGGGAAAAAATCCTCTTTGACTGCTCTGTTTTTTTTTTTTTTTAACCTAATGTACAGCTAGATCTTCTCCCAGAAAGAGTCTAATTTTTTACTATTTCTTGTGAGTACTGGCTATTTTTACTACTTTTATGTCTCTCATAAAGGCATTTCTTTCAGATAGAATACTCTCAGCCCCGTTAAGTATTTGATCCTCTTTTTTTTCAAAGCAGACATCACATTCTAACCTTAACGCTTTGTATTGCGATTTTGCCTTTCTTCCTTTTTTTCCTCAATTTTTTTTTTTATTTTGTTGGAAGTCTCTGTAATCTAAATATGTCTTTATTTCCAAGAGGATGACTGTTTCCTAGGGGATGACACTGCTTCTGGCCGAGACAAAAGCTGTTCTACCCAAGGAAAACTTCTGAAGTGCTAAACACAAGGATGTACTTTTCATTTCATCCTCAGTGCAAGTAGCTTTCCTCATCCACAGGAAGGGCTCAGCTGCTGCTACCAGGTCTTTATCTGTATGGCTTCATTTGTTATTTGCATCCTTGGCATTTCTGCTTTGGAAGTGATTTAGCAAAGGGTTCAAGATGTAACAGCAAACATGATGAAATTTGAAAATATTTGCTCTAAATGTGAGTGCAGAAACCTTTGTTATGGAGCTGGTCAAGCATGGAGCTGCTCAGTCATGCAGCTGTGTCTGGAGGAAGCTGATTGCATGCCGTGGAGGGAAGGATCTGTTACTGCACATATAGTGAAGCAAGAAATGATCTCTCTACCAAAGTGGTTCCTGTCAATCAGACAGAGCGGGTGAAACTTTGCTGGTGTGATGGGACCTGTAGATGTATTTGGGCTGCAGCTTTGGGGGTTGGAACTAGATGATCTCTATGGTCCCTTTCAACCCAAACCACTCTAGGATTCTGGCCTTGAAGATGGCAGGATCCAGACCCAGATGAGCAGCAATGTTCCTGGCAAAACTGAGGAAAGGAGGAGCTTTCTTGGAGTTGGTGCTCCAGGCTGGGCTCTCCTACTGACCTGTTTCTGGGAGGCTGGTGGCAACTTGTCTGGGCTTCAACCAGTGCTGAATGGATTATTTCCTCCCACTCTGGAGTGTCTATTGTGGTGTAGGAATGGTATTCCTCAATTTAGTGGCCATGCCCACACAGCTCCAGGCTCTGACCCCTCATAGCTACTGCAAAGTATTAACCCTGTCCTTGTTGGAAACTAGGACAGGTCCAACACCCCATTCCAGAGCTTGGCAATGGAGCACCGAGTCTTGTGCTGGGTGTTGAGTAACTTGAGTTAAGGGTTCACACTCAGCTCTGACCTGGGCTTAACATGAAATAACAGAGCAACTGATGCCATTTTCAAAGAACCAATGCCAACAGGAATAGAGGTGAAAGCTGTTTCCAGATAGAGAATGACTGTTAAAAAGAAAAAAACCCAAAGACACAAAAATACCAATTGTTTGTGTTGGCTGGAAACTGAGGAGAGGGAAATATCTATGTAACAGACCTAGAAACAAGAGCAATAATGCTGTACATTTTATTTGCACTGTGCTGACATGCCCCTCCTGGGAAACCTGGTGTGGCAGATTGAGCCCTGATTGTACAGAGGAGTCCCCAGCTGCTGCAGAGATGGGTGACAAGACTGAAAGCCACACCTCTTAACAGGGACAGAAACCCCTGGGTGAACAGGTTCACAAAACTGTCTTTTCTGTCATCAGGGCAATTTATAATAGAGAATATATTAGTAACAGGATAAAATAATTACAGCAGGGGAAATTTTGGCAGGCCAAAAGAGAAGATTCCCTGTAGCAATCCTGATTTCTGGAAGAGCCCAGTTGGGTCCTTTGGAAACATCCAGGCTGTTGTTCAGTGCTACCCAAGTGGTTATTAGTCCTTGATCACCACTGAGGTCTGATGAAATAGAGTGTGATGAGTAACCCTGAAGTGTTTTAACCATGTTAATTGCCAGAGAGGAATTCACTGTGGCAAGTACCAGCATAAAGTCCTGTAACTATTTATTGCACTCAGGAGAGAAGATGTACATTTTGCCATCAAGATGAACACAACGTCTCTTAAAACTTAGGAAAGGAAAAGATTCAAAAATGTGAAGAAATTGAGTTTGTTTGTTTGAAAAAGATTTTGTCTGTGGAAACCCTTCAGAGGTACTTCAGAGTACTGACATTATCTCTTTCTGAGTGATAAAAGGATGAAATGAACCCAGCTGGGATTTAAACCTGTGGTTTCAAGGAGTCTATGTGTTTCAAATCAGTTGCATATATCATTAAATCATCCCACAAAATACAATACTTATGTTCTGTCTTTTTAGTTTCTTTTAACCAAAACTTGTGAGCTTGGTGGGGTTTTGTGGCTCTGTCTGAAAAGATTAGCTCAGTAAACAGCAGAGTACAGTGGAGAATGCACAGCCCTGCTTGTCCAGTGGACAAGGAGGGTTTTATACATCATTTACAACTTGCTTCAGCAATTCCACAGAGTTAATAGATCCTAACTCACAAAAGGGTTAAAAATGCTTTTCTGTTTCCTCTTCCATCTTCAGTCTTTGGAGAGGGGATGTGCCAGCACATACCTGTGCACATTTCCCTGAAATTCTATAGCTCAGCACATGTCTAACCGTACCCTTGTAATTTATTTCATGCCATTTTCTTCTGCCTCAACTGGGAAGCCAAAGTAGGCAAGTGTTTTGTGGCATGCTTAAGTCTTTTTCTTCCAAACTGAATTAGCAAACCTCAGTGGCTGTGTGGGCCTGGCTGACTGCTCTCATATGGGTCTGGCCCATTACTGGATTGCCCTAGGAGACCCCAGAGCACACATCTCTTTGCATCCCCATCCATTAGTTTAAACTGATGAAGTAGCATTAGTTCTAGCTCTTCAAAAATCAGTACACAGGATGACAGACACAGATTATCCATTAGTCATACAGATTTTGATACATGGGTGCAAGCCTGGGGGAGATTTGGGTTTGAAGCTGATTAAGGAAGAGATTTTTTTTTATCCCATTCTTCCTGAGATTTCAGAACTCCTCCTCTTTACCAGCAAGATGAAGCCAAGTTCTGCTGGAGGTGTTTCACAGAAGCCAGGGATCCTGACCCTTGTATATCAGCCAGCCTGACACACACAGGGGACTGGGGGACCCTGGTTCAATGTGCCGCTCTGTTTAATTCACTAATGAGATACTAATAGGGCCAGAGAGCAGAAGTGATTGCCTTGATAGCTCAGTGATTTGGTCACTCATCTAAAACGTGGGAGAAGCAGGGTCATGCCCCTGATCTAAATCAAGCCAAGCAAGTAGCTAAATGTGTGCCTCCAGTACTCTGGCTGAAGCCCTCACCACCAGATCAGTGTTGTATAACCCTTTCCTTTTCGTGAAAAAGTTCTTTCTGGAACTGAGAAACCACAACGCAGGAAATAATTTAGTTGAAAATGCATCAAAAGAGCTTTGGCTGTCAGACTGCAGTGTGGGGGAAGGAGACAAAAAGGGGCAGCTGGGAAATGCCCAGGGTTGCAGGCTGCACACAGCCTGTTCTTGAGCTGTGATTTGGGATCTGGGGTTCAGCAATCCTTCCCTCCAGCCTGCTCAGCTGCAGCACAGGGCACAGGCACGCACATTGCTCCTTCTGCAGGATTTTAGAAACATGGAAGTCATTTGCATGGGGTGCAGGAAGCACAGTGCAAATCAACTGCAAATTCTCTATTCTTCCACAGTCTGTGGAAACAAGGAATTCTACATATATTGTAATTAATACTTGAAATTAGGGCTTTCTTGTGAAAAAAGCGCCTTGTTTAGTGAATGCTTTTCATTTGTCCCCTTTAGTTCTTTCGAAATTTATTGATCAGATGTGTAATGAAGACAGCTGGGTCATGCAGTTAGGAAGAACTAATGTGTCCCTGAGAGCACAGAGAATATCCTGTTCAGTGAGAATCTGTATAGACTGTGACACCAGATAATGGGGAACAACACAGAAATATTGTGTGGGAGACCTATAAATGTGCATGTGATAGATAAATGAGGAACAGAAAGAGCAAATCCCACATGGAACCTGATCACATGTCTTTCTAGTCTGGGCTTGTTTCAACATAAAATACTTGAGAGTAACAAGCTAAAAACATCGGGATGTAGAAATCTTACAACTGAGAATTTTTTTTCTTAAGATTTCTTTCTAACCTTGATTAATTAGACACTGGCTTGTAGCCTAATGCACAGGGATTCGTGTGAATTCTAAAACCTTCTAATATTGCTGGATATTTATCTTATCTGTATAAATGCCAAATTATATATATATATAATTTATATATAATATACATTATAAATAAAATTATATTATATACATTTTTTCTATATATATATATATATATATATACCCCCCAATAGTTTTCAATCCTGATATATTCTTGACCAAAAAGATAGAATGACGAGTCTTACAGATTAACATGTCATAGGCTGGATGCAGAATTTATCCTTTTTTCCCCCCTTAATCTTATGAAATATGCATTTTTTAAAATTATGACACAGGATTGTAAAGAAAAGTAGCCGAAGTATTGCATTTTATGAGCACCTTAGTGATTCAGGAATAAAAGTTATACAGCAGAGGTATCTTGAAAATTTAATCCTAAAACTTTATTTTTTCAGAACACTTAAAATTCTCCTAGTCAGTTATAACAATTTACACAGACATATTAATAAAACCTACTTCTAACTTCTTCAATTAAGGAGGATCCTATTCCTTACTGAAGACTCACAGCCATGTAAAATGTATTGAAATCATTCAGTTCCAACTGATCTTGCTTCAGGCAAGCATTTAGCTAAGTACTGAGACGGTTTCGGCTTGCTCTTGCATCAACAACTTGTGAGGTAACACCATTTACACCAGTGGGCAAAACAATATATTTATGATTCTTAAGAGGCCCTGACCTTAAGAAAACAGTAAGATCAAATGTATTTTTAGAAGAGTCTTCCTTGCCCTTTTTGGTGCTTCCGTTTTTAAGCACCAAGCCTGTATATAGGATGTACCTTGCACACATCTCTGCTGTATTGCATGGTATTACTGTACCCATTTCACAAATGAGGAATTGGGAATCAGTGATTTGCCTGGAGTCACTCAACAGGTTCTTGATTAACATCTATCTCCTCACCAGCACAGTAACTTCCTTTTAAATGAGCCTCACTCCTGCTTTAGTCAGAACCCCTCTGCATTTCAAAACAAAATCCTGTTTCTGATGTTCTGCCTATCCCTTTCCCACTGCAATCACAAACTCTTAGCCTGCCATTACAAATCACTTGGTTTTTCTCTGCTTTCACAATCTTTTCTAAATCCTCCTAAACTTTTTGCAACTTCTGGACCTAAAGTACATTGCGTTGTCACCAGACCACTGGGATTCAGATTTCCAGAGCAATTTTTCATTTGCCAGAAATGGAGAAGTCTCTGTAGTGCAGTGACAAGGCAGAATCCTTGCCTGTCCTGTTATGGTGTTAAGCTGTGTAAGTGACATGGCTTGGGAGTAAAACTAGGCCCTCTTTAGAAAACAGATATTACTGTAGCTATGCCCAAGCACCTGCATATGATCAAGTAAACACTGTTGTTCAGAGAGCTGTCATAAATAAACTAAGCTGTCATAACCAACTGGGGCAGGCACCAAGGCAACAGTAAGTGTGAAGTAAAACATGTCAGACTAAACCACTCTCATGATATTATAATAGCAGCTCTACTTAGAGACTCTGAACATAACATTTCCAGCCTTTGAATGTTTTAAGTTACAGGAATGGATTGAAAAAACAAACGTCCAAGCTGCTTCCTCTATTAACTTACCTGCTGCAATAGCATCACCTAAATGGCCACCTGAAACTTGACAGGTATGTGCAATGGAGATGAAGAACATTCAAATGCTCCTTTTTTATTGCAATATACTGAGGTATGCTTCTCACAATGAGGCAATATACCACAAAGTAGATTATATTGTTTAGCTGTCAGGAGGCTGCATGGAAATAAAAAACTTATGAATGCTGTCCAGTATGTCCTCATCCTTTGTTACACCACAGCACCAAGCAGCTATGTGGTCATGTTACACAGGGTAAAGCATCACTCCCTGCACCGGTTGGCTGTTAAGCTGAATTTTACTCATAACAAATATCCCGTTACATGATACAACCATTGGGTTATTGTACTGTTTTTCAGTCCAGCCCACTGAATAAGGAAAGGCTAACAAGGTTGTCAGAAAATTATATCTACCATCTCTCCAAGGACAAATGCAGATAGAGGCATCTAATTTACCTACTAATTAGCGTTCCTCTGCTGGGTTGTGTGAACAATACTGAGTCAGATGTAAAAGGAGCCATTTCAGCCTTTTACTTTGCAGAAGCTCTGCAATCCCAGCATCACTGTCTGGTTCAGAAAAGGATAGGAAGTTATGAAGCCTGTCATTACTCCGTAGTAATGAATCCAATTTTTTGATTTGCCTTTGGCTAGCACAGCACAGTCCATTATCAAGGGAAAAAAAGCATTCTTCACAGTTTCCTTCCACACGCCAGTGGACAAGGTGCAGGCTCGTTAGAAGTGTGCTCTTACTGGAGTTAGATGACATGAGGTAATTAGCAGAAGGTAAGGACATGTTGATTATAGGAGCCTGTCCACCTCACTGAAACATCAGGCTTCATTACATTTTAGGTACCTAATGAAGCAGCCTACATACAGTGAGTTCCTAATGGAACCAATGGAGAGAAGCAGATTGTTGTCTTTACCTTCTGAAGGATCTAAGGGGCACACCCTGTCCGCCTACCTAGAGCTGGTAGAAAGGAGCTCCTTTTGGAGATCTATGGGGCATTACATTATCTCTGTTGCACATATGTGCACACTTATGTGAGCATTTATACACCTGCTTCATTAAACTGGTGAAAGCTAAGCATGAGTCACATCTACAAATTAGGTGCGTGTCCCTCATTTTTCCAAGAAAAGTAAAAGTTGGGGTGATAGGTCTAGGTGAATGACCCTTGTTCCAGAAAGCTCCAGCACATTTGTTCCTCACCTGCTGTCCCAGTTACATTGGCAGGAACACCAGGTTTCTACACCACCTTTCCACTACATTATGTACAACCACACTCCACCAACTTTTTTCTTGAAAACAGCTCTGACATTCAGCATCCCGCAAAGATCAGTTCGTGCACCACCTAATCCCATACTTACAGACCACCTTGACATGAAAAGCCATTTATTTTGGTAGCTACACAGGAAAGATGTGGTACTGTCCATTCTATTTTATATCCTTGATATCCTTGTCAATAGTTGCAACTTGGATGGAAATTTACCCAATCAAATGTAGCCCCGAAATGGTTTGAAGACTAAAGAAAAATGAATGACTCACAGGCTGTAAAATTAGGATCAAAATGTGAAGCACTGCAAGAACACTGTGAGATTGTTACAAATCAACACAAATCTTCTGCTTTGTTCCTGCATTGGGAGGACAGAAAAGCACTAAAACACCTTGTCAGATGAAGAACAAGGAAATGGAGAAGGAGAAGAAGAAGAAGAAGAAGAAGGAGAAGGAGAAGAAGAAGAAGAAGAAGAAGGAGTAGGAGGAGGAGGAGAAGGATAAAAAGAAATAAAAACAAAACCACAACAAAAATCAAAATGAAAATGAAAGAAAAAAAGAAAAAGAAAAAGGAAAAGAAAAAGAAAAATGAAAAGAAAAAGAAAAAGCTTCTGTGAAATTTCTATTCTACATAGGTCTTCTGTGTAGGTGCAGACAACCAAAGCAAATCTGTCCCAGGGATCCCAGAGAATATTTTCTGATTTTGATGAAGTGTGGGGCATGCATTGCTAGGAGACAGATGTAGCTGTATGTTGAAACTGAGCTATTTAAACACTGAAATAAAGCCATGCAGATGAATTTATGTCTGCACCATAAAACCAAGACTCTTCAGAGTTCATGGATCTGCAAAATCAGTTATAATAATATGTAATGCTGTTTGGCCCACACTTAATTGTTAAATAATTCTATGTATTAGCAAGATACTGAATATCTTTCTTTGGCACAATATAATTTAACATCCTGAAGACTCAAATGTATTTGGCTGACCTAAGGTATTTGGCTCAACTCAGAGCTAACTAGAAGAAATTTAACATCCTGTGATATATAGGATATCAAGCTAGATGATCTTTTCTGGCCTGAGCTTTATAAATCTAAGAGAAGCGAGGCTTTGCCATAAGTTTCTCACAAAGGGCTGTCACAGACAGGACACATTGTCCTACTGGCCTTCTTCCTCTGATATATGAGGTCTGGATTTAGCCAGCTCCTGGGCTTGCTGAGCTGCAGCTGAGAACCCTCTAGGCTTTCCAGCTATCCTTTGCTTAGATTATTTTTCTTGGGATCTTGGCTCTGTATATAATTGTGCTAAATCATTTTGGCTCCATGCATCTTTTATTACAGGAGGCTTAGTCCTCAGGAACTCAGAAATATGGGGTGTAATTATTCATCCTCAACCATTATTCCTATTGAGAATCTGCACTTCTATATTTGACTACTTTTTTGCTTAGGTTGATATTGTAAGTTTAACCCATACCCATCTTTAGTAGTACATCCACATCTTTGCTACAGAGGGAAGGACTGAAAATACACACAATAAATTTTCTTTGAACAGGACAGCAATGGAGAACTGTGACTGCTGAAATTTTCTGTTGCCCTCTATTATTTTTATGCAAGTGTCTTTTATTTCACAGTACAAAGCTCAAAACAATGTAGGGATTGTGGAATACATTTTAAGTGGATGCTTTGGGAATTATTTATCCCACTCAAAATTAGACATCTGTGGTCTTTATCTGAGCTAGTCGCCTCATTTTGTAGCAGTATATAAAACAAAGTCCACCAATTTGCCTTTTCCATTTACGAAAAATCCAGAGATTAAATGGGTAGCGCTGAAAGTGTCTCTTGTTTTTGCAGATCAGAAGGAGACTCTATGATGAGTAGCTGAAAAGTAGATGCAGAGATTTCTAATATTAGATAGAATAAAATCCCAGCATTTGCAAATTCTTAGGAACACCTGGTTCCTTAGGACTAAGATAATGACTTTGGGAGGATGGTAGGCAGCAAGGTGATTACACTTCTACAGGAGTAATCCACATGTCATCTGCTGTGTTTACTCGTAAAGGTTAAAACAGTTTTAGGAGTTCATATGTCTCCCACAATGACATGCAGCAGCTTTTGCAGCAGAACAGGAAGTTATCGCCTTTCCAGCTCACCCTGTTGCCAGCTGGAGGAATTCAGAGGTTGAGTTACCCCCAAGATGCATTCATTGCCACCACACGTGGCTGCAACACTGCCCCGAGCCCTGAAACAGACGCTGTCATTGTGAGTATCAGCACGTGGGCTCTGCACTGAGTTTACAAGGACTCAAGGGAGGCTTGTAAGGCTGGCTCTGTGTGAATCTCTGACCTGCCCACAGCTTTGTTTGCCCTGGCCTGGCTGTGACTGTAGTGGGTCTAATTGATCAGGTGTCTGTGGATAATTTGTTTCACTTATGTTTATCTCTGAATGGGCAGCCACGGTTTTATGTCAATAACAGAAATGAACAATTATTCTGCATAGAATGGGATTTTTATGACTATTACAATGATGGTGTCAAGACTCTTAGTCTGATATCCGAGGCCTTGAGAGGTGGAAACACAGAGTAGGGTGTGTAAGAGTGCAGGCACAGGATGATAAGACAGGGCACAGGGTGGCACTAGGGACCCCACAGCAGTAAAAACTCACCTGTAGTCCTTGATCCAGTTCCTTAGGAACTGGAAAAAACTGATTTTAGGCATAGAAAAGATAACAAAGAAATAGTTTTTAACATATATAGAGAATATCATATCTAGAAATTTGGATGCAACTTGGAGCTGCAGAAAAAAAGAAGAGAGTGTAAGATGCAAAGGCCTGTTATAAACCATGTGAAAATATAATTTCATCTGGCAACTGCTTATTGAGTCTATGGATACATGGGTTACAACAGGTATGGAACATTAAAGAATACTAAATTGACTTTAGAAATAGACTGTGTTCCTTTTCCTTACACGCTCCCCTAGAATATACACTGTTACTTGTTCCAAAGCAGTATCACTGATCATGATTTACACCTCAGCCTCACCTCCCAAATATGTAAAAGTCCAATTTTTTATCATTGACTTATATATCAATGTCTTCTCAATGTCCCCTTCTCAAGGATGATACTGTATTGAGTAGAGAATAGATCTGCTCCTTCATCCTTCATTCCACTGCTTCCATGGTTTTTAAATAGTGCCAGGCAAACAATGCTGCTGCATAATGTGTTTTGCAATTTAGATTGATTATTGAAAGATACAGTGTTCAGGCAAAGAAACTATGAATTATTCTGAGATGGAATATCTTATTATTCAGAACGTCCCAAGAAGAAACAGTGAAAGTGAATGAACAAATCCATACAGTATTAGCTGCATATAATGAACATTCTGCTAATTGGAAGATTTGCTGGATTGGAGAAGGATCTGCCAGGGGAAGTTTTGAAGTCTGACTTTTGGGAACAGTAAATGCACAGGATAAAACTAAATAAGCAATAAGCCTACACCCTACAGGATGAACAAACACACTGACTCACAAGAGATTATTCACTATATGTTATTCATTTTTATGATACGTGTTACACTAATTAAGTGAAAAGTCAAGGCTACACTAGAGCAGCTCTCTGAAATGGTGCTTGTGTTTATGTAGTCAGAGTTCTCAGAACCAAAAGACACTTCTTGTACTTCAGACAGATACTCTGCTCCTTACAGAACTTACATGGGCAGACAGCACACAGAGAGAAACAGAGGATTCCCCAAGGAAAATGAACACTAATGAAGTTCAGGTTTCCAGTCATTTTCAGAGCAGAATATGCTCTTTATTATCACACCAATGAGAGGGCACATTTAGAATGGCTGTACAATTGCTAGGTACTGAACTAGCATTAAATTAAATTACAGTGAAATTGAGTTTGTCCCTAGAGCACAGGAAAGTGGAGCAGGACTCCTTCACCCTTTGCCTTCTCCCCAGCCAGGATTGCACAGGTGGGAACAGGCGAGCAATGGGACACCCACCCATCCACCACCAGATCTGGGAACTGAGCCATAGTCCCCCTGTTGCTCCTTTCCCTTTCAAAGACTGGGCAGCCCTGCGGCACAGGGGCTTTCTGCTGATGAAGAGTTCTCCCAGTAGACAAACTCTCCCGGTTCTGTCTTTGAACCAAGAAAAGACAACTTTTCCCAAGAAAAGGGATATCCCCTTTTCTCTCCTCGATTTCCTTCACAAAAGCTGGAATCGGCTCAAAAATGTCTTAAAGAGGACTCAAATTTTGTGGAATAGTGCTGTTGAAAAAAGGGTGGACTAGAAGAGAAGAAAACCCAAGGACTTTCAGCTCTGAAGAAAGTGATGAGAAAGAGGTACAGCAGATATATTAACACAAATCAACTTCTTTTTCATCTGTTTCATGCTGCAAATGTCTATCACTTGCACTGATTTTCATTGTGGTGAGTTGTTCTAGGTTAAGGGGCTGTGCTCCATTCCCTAAATGTCTATAAGTCTGCACAAATTGAGACGTGATGGATAAGTGTCACTACTTCAACCCCAGACACTTGGAAGCTACAACAGGTCACAGTGTGAAGCTGAACAACTCCAGATCCTCTCTGGGTTAAATGCACATTGTCAAATATGGGTACCTAACTAGGAAATCACGACTGCTCTTGCTTTTAAGGTCAAGGAAGAAAATAATCCCTACTGTCTATTATTAAGGGGGAAGTTGGAACTAGAAGATCTTTAAGGTCCCTTCCAACCCTAACCATTCTACTATCCAGGGCTGCCAGAGCAGAACAAAGATGGTCACAATTGTCTTACCATAGTAGATGTTGGCAGAGACTCAGTGTGTGCTTATTCATGTTCATACAGTGGCACAACAGAAAAAGGAGAAAAAAAATCCAGCTGTCATTCTAGGCCCTTGCTTAATCCTGCAGATTGTTCCTATTCCAAAAATGATACAAATGTTTTTAGGTTAATAAGGCCTAAGAAATGCCATTACACACTGCCTCTGGTTCCGTCAAACCTGAGGTATATTACAGCTTGCTGCGCTGAGAACTGGTAAGAGAAGCAGAACATATGGTGGCACAGGAACACAAATGCAGAAAGATCAGGAGATCAGTAAGCAGGTGACTGAGTCACTGAAATGATGCCCCTGCCAGCAAGACCAGCAGGAGCTGGTGAAGCAGCAGACACCAACCAGCAACACTTCACGACACTTTCTCACCTCGGGTGCTCTGGAAAGTGCTGGCAGCAGTTCATGTTCTTCTCCCCAGTCACTCTCTTGCAGTTCCCTCTTCCCCTTGTTGACATTGCCTGTGAACCATTTCCACGCCTGAAGCAGCTTTACAAGGTCTCACAACAGCTTGCGGGAAGTGATACAACTGCAAGGACTTTGTTGTTGTTGTTGTTAAAATACTGAAGACGTCAAGAACAAAAAAAATCCCCACTGAGACAACCAGAGAGTTAAAGGTTATCTGAGCCCAGAGGGGGGCAGAGAGGAGGGCATGGCAGGGGAGCAGCTTGCACAGCAGTGTGCAGTCTGGTGGCACTTAGAAAAAGTGGCATTTTCTGCTGGACAAAGGCATTGCTGCCCTTATCACCTTCCATTAACTTCTGTGCAGCACCTCGGGGTGCCCCAGCCAGTGCTTATATCTCCCTCCCATCACACAGAGAAATGTCCAGCCACTTTCCTTGGCTAGCACTTAGAGAAAAATGGATTGAAAGGTTTTCAGGATTGTTTTGGTAAGACTTGAAGGTTAATGCAGAGGCAAAACGGTGGGGGAATTTAGACAAACACACAAAACTCCTAATGTTTCCATTCCTCTTTGAGTCTCTCTCACTCCTAGTTCCCACCAGGAGAACTGCAAATCTCCATCCCGCCCTGCCCACATCCACTGGCCCAGGCACAGCCAAGCTCCAGCAGTACCATCTCTGCTAAACTAATTTTTTTTTTTTTTCTGAAAGGAACTTACCTGCTGTGCAAACTCTAGCTGCTCTTCACCAGCCCACTTCTGTGTGTCCCCCTGCTAGTGGAGTCTGCAGGTGCTGAGGGCACTTGCAGACCCTTCACTGCTCCTCTCACCCCACACCACTGCGCTGGGGGTTAAGTGGTTATTGACCATCACTCAGGCAGTCTAGACCAGGCTGTAGTAAACAAAGTGTGACTTCTGCCCACCTGGTTCCTTGGTGTTTAGTTGAGCAGATTTTTCCATGCTCACAATATGTTTTGCGTGTGATAGTGCCTTCTTAATTTTTCTTCCAGTTCTACTCATTGAAGTAGTAAATTGGTGCTGATCAGTGAGATGCTGAACTGCTTATTTCCTTCTATTCTGAATACCTTCAGGAAACAGTTTTGAACTTCTCCTGTGTTAAACTCTGTCTCATAACTCAGGTTATTTTTCTACTGATATTTTAACTTCCTTTTCCTCTAAACAGAGGCAGTGGGTCTTTATAAAAGGTGTGAAAAACATCCAAGAGCACTTTCAGAAGCAGAGCAGAAGCTACCTGCGCAGTCAGACTGAAAGAGCTTTCCCATACTATTTATACATCATTTCAGCAGAAAAAAGGATACTCTTCCCTTTTGCTCAAGTGATTTTCATTCTGTCTAAAGCAGCATTACAAACCCACTGCAAGCCCCTGAGCACTGGCAAAGACATGCCAGTTGGTGCATTCCTGACACACAAGCCTTTTAGAAACACATCTCACTTTTCATGGGCAGCAGCCACTCATATTAGCTCCTCTTTTAAGAAATAAAATGAAAACACAATGGTAACACAAACATGAAAATAAACCTCCCATTATCATGGCTATGTATTAGATGCAATGACAGGTGCAGAGCTCAGGAAATTAGAAACAAAGGTGTATCTCGTGAAGGCAATTACTGCAGGCAGAGTGCAGTGTTGGATCTAAGGACATGGTGAAGGGCTGAAACAAGCTTAACCCCATCCAAAGGACAGCAGGAATAGGGAAAGGAAGCAGTAAAACCTTTCTTCTTAAATCATACTAAAGTTATTTCCATTTTGACAAGCTCAAAACACCTGCCAGTTCCTTCCAGAACAGCGAGCTGACATATTGAGAGCTTGGGCTAAGAGCGTGTTTTAAGGAGAGTGATCCAGTTTCCTCACATATGAATGACTGACTTCACAGGCTGTGAGATTTTCATACCATCACACTGCATCACCAAGGTTTGATTTATTCAGTAGCAACTGCAACACCAAAATATGTTTCATCTCTCTCCTGATAACACCCGAATGCGGAATGGGTGAACATATCATCAGCTGCTCACTGATATAAAAACACTGGGATTTATGGAAGTAAAAAGCCAGGGGTTTGGGAAGGGTTATCTATGTAAGTGCCAAATCAGCATTTAGACCTATGTCTTTCTGTTTCTGATGTTAAAAAAAGAAACACTCATGCTATGCCATCATTCTTTCACCTGGGAAATAAAAATATTGTTATTAAAGTGTATGTTGTTAAAAAGGAGTTTGCACTTTTCTTTGGAGATTTTACTCATGGACCACTGAAATAATTTTACAGGAAGAGTGAGGAAGGCTGGCAATGTCCTCCTTTTATGTGTGGGTAAATCATGGTACAGACAGGTTAAGCAACTCACTCCCAAAAGGCAATGATTAGCAAATTTGTCTTCAGTTCCTACACTTTGAACACTCACATTCCTTTCCACGTGTCACCTGAAATGGTGTTTGTTATAGAGGAGACAAAATCGATGACCTAGACTGTGACCATGTAAATATTGCAAGGCAACAACTTCAGCTCTGTTTTTTTCCAACAGCTTGTCTTCAAAATGCCTTTTCAGCCTATGCCATCATCAATGAAGGAAGAATAAAAAGTTCCAAGATGCAATTACTTTTGGAAGTAATCCTTGTGACTGGACACTTCCAAAAAGGAACACAAGATTGGGGGGGTTGTTAATTTAAGAGCTGCTAAACAGGAGCAACTGTGAAGAGGCATCCTGAACATGTAGCAATGCATTGTCTCTCTCTCTGGAATCCAACTTGTAAACCCACAAAATATTTCTATTGTCAACAATGAGCATTGCTTTTTTTTTTTTTTNATGGGAAAAACAAGTTATTTGTTATTTTGGCTCATGTCTGACACTGCCCCAGACATGGAGAATGGTTATGCCCTACAGGGCAACGCCTGAAGAATGTGGAAAAAAAAAAAAAGGGAAAAAAA